>CM052798.1:7729941-7766513 GCA_028533885.1 Nasua narica | reverse complement strand
GGGCGCAAGGCGCTGCTGCACCGGGGGCTCTGCCGTGAGACGCCCCCGTCTGGAGCCAGTTCCCAGCCAGGCCCCACTGTGCCCAACTCGGCGAGTCTCTCTGACCCTGCTTCCCTTTGTTGGTAAAACGGACATGGGTCGTCTTGGAGCCTAAGTGGGAGAAGAACTAATAGGTCTTGGGCTGACGTGTGTCCCTCAAAAGACGTGTCTTGAGCCCGAACCTCTGCTACCTGTGCACACGGCCACGGGGGAACCGGGCTGTGCAGACGTAAGCAAGTTCAGATGAGGTCAGACTGCACTAGGGGAGCCCTACGTCCACTGACGGGTGTCCTTCTAAGAAGAGGAGAAGACACAGAGGGAGAAGACCATGTGACAACGGAGGCAGAGACTGGAGGGACCTGAGATCAAGGAGGGCCAGGGATGGCTGGCAGCCTCCATGGACGAGGAAGGCAAGGAGCCATCCTCCCCCGGCGCCTCCCGGCAGAGCAAGGCCCCGCCGATGTGTGGGCTTTGCACTCTGACCTCGAGAACTGTGAAAAGAATAGATTTCTGGTGTTTGCAGCCACCGGGTTTGTGGCGATTAATTGGACAAAGCAGCGTTGTTACGTCCCCACATCCCGAGTCTTCTGGATTCCCCGTCGGCCCTCACTGGGCACCTGGGCCGCCACCCAGGGGCAAGAGCTGAACCAGGAGAGTCCTTTTGGAAAGTAGGCCTCTGCACAACCTTTTCCGGGTCCCTCTAAAGGGGGCGAAGCATGTGGGGATGACTGTGTCTTCAGCTCACTATAGGGACCACTTTGAACAACACACCTACCCTGCTTATCTCTACAAAAACCAAATGAAAGGAAAAAAAAAAAGAAAATTACAAGAGAATTAACAGGAAGAACATTAATAAAAAAAAAAACCTGTAAAAAAGTTCACTTATACCAGAAATCAAAGTGTAGAAACTGTATTAAAAGCCTACAGGTGGGGCGCCTGGGTGGCTCAGTCGGTTAAGCATCTGTTTTTGGCTTAGGTCATGATCCCAAGGTCCTGGGATCAAGTCCTGCATTGGGCTTCTTGCTCAGTGGGGAGCCTGATGCTCCCCCCACTTCTGTTCTCTATCTCTCTCTCTGACAAATAAATAAATAAAATCTTTAATAAATATATAAACAAAAGTTTACTGGCTTGTGGCACCTGGGTGGCTCAGTGGGTTAAGCGCCTGCCTTTGGCTCAGGTCATGATCTGGGGGTCCTGGGATCGAGCCCTTTTGGGCTCTATGAGCTCAATGGGGAGCCTGCTTCACCCTCTCCCTCTGCCCCTCCTCCCGCCACAAATAAAGTCTTAAGAAAAAAAGAAAGAAAAAAAAAGTCTCTAGGCTAAAAAGACACTTGACAAGCAGTGCACAGACTAAGGGGAGGGTGACCGGGGCGCCCCGGCCCCGTCGTGTCCCCCGAGAGGCCCTGAGCGCAGCAGAGAGCCCTGGGGCTGCACACGCCGCAGGGCAGCCGCCCGCCGGCACGCGGGCTCCCCAAGTGCAGCTCTCGGCCCCCCCGAGGCACAGGTACTGTACTCCTACTACTCTGGTGCCTTCCAGAATCCCGGTGCGAAGCAGGGACACTCACTGACTGACTTTCCGAATAACAAACTCCGCGGACGAGCAGGGTGACCAGCTGTGACCGCAGGATCAGGCCGTGGAAGGTCAGAGGGCGGAAGCGCTCCTCCATGGTCCAGTCTTCGCTCGGGGACTGGTCAGGGTATAGGTTGGGGTAGGGAGTGTATCTGTTACACAGAAACCAGACGCTGCCTAGCATACCCTCAGCAGGATGGCTTCTTGCTCTCCCCCCACGGCCCCAACCAACCCCCCACGTGCCCCGGAAGCTCGGGGGCTGCCTCCGAGCGGCGTGCTGGCCCTCCGTGAGCCCCCGGGGGCGGGCCGCGCGCAGGGGGGGCTGTGCTCTCACCTTCGCTCCAGCATCTGCTGCAGGAGGTCCTCCTTCTCAGCCGGCTCCTCGGAGGGGAGGTGCTCGTCACACACGTTTCGCAGCTCACTTGACGGGTACGACTTCATGGACTGGCTCCGCCGGCGCTGCTCGCCAGCCCGGGTCAGGATGCTGGATTTCTGGGCGTGGGGAGGGGTGACGGGGACAGAGGTTTCTACCGGGCAGGCCGCGGACTGCTGGCCACGGGCACACGGCCATGGCATCTACGCAGCTTAAGGGCACGGGTGGCAGTGGGGTCGAGCGTGTGCCGACGCAGGAAGTGCAAGGCGTCTTCACAGTGGCTCGGGGGCTCAGGGTGGAAGGAAGCCTCTCTGAGCCTCAGGGCCTGTGGATCCCACAGTTTCTGCCAGCCCAGCTTTCCTACTCTTTGGTTTGGGAACAGCCCCTCAAGATCCAGGGGGAGCCCCCCTCCTACGCCGTGACGTGGCGGGATTGACAATGTACGTGCCCCTGCCCCCAGAGCCACGGGGGCTCATGGCCCGAGTGAGGGACTCTGCCTCCGCCTGGAATTCAACTCAGGAGCCTCGGACCCGCCAGCTCTCCTGTCGGTCCTGCAGCTTCCAGCCGATTTCTCTGTCTTAAGTAGGCCAAGGTCCACTTCTGTCACAGGCAACCCTAGGGACCTCCTGATACCACTTACACGCCACAAAAAATGCCGATTAAGATAAAAAACTCAGCTGCACGCTTGCTGGGGTGAGAATGGACGCACGTTCTTACAGCCTAACGACGTCCACACTGGCTATCGCGTCTACACTCCCTGCCGCACAGAACGAAGAGGCGGATTCTCCGAGAGCCCGCCACTGCCCCCATCTGTGGGCTGTGGCAGGTGCTAGGTCAGCGTGTGCGCCAAGGAGCGGCTTATTTCTCACCCACCATTCCTCTCGGGCTGCTGTACCTTGAACTTGATGTTGTTACTGATGAGCTGGTTGCCCTTCATGAACTCCTTCTCGTTGCCGCGGTTCTCCGTGACCACCGGGAAGGCGTGGTGGACTGTGGTGCGCAGGATGCTGACCAGAGACTGGATGCGGGTGTGTGGGTACACGTAGGTCAGGTTGGGCTCCATGATGTCACTGGCTCTCAGCCTGCGGGACAGAGGGAAGCCGTCCTGCCTCACGAGAGAGGCCTCGGTATCCCAGGAGCGAGCCCCGCTCTCCTGCGCGGCCTGGACCACCGCACTCCCTCTTCTGAGCCAACTCGAGCAGTTCTCTGAACACACGCATTCCTCTGTACCTCTAGCCTTCTGCAAATGCCCTTCCCCATGGCTGTAACGCCCTTCCCTGCTCTGCCAAACTGGTGGGCCTTTCCTCAGCTCCATACGAGACGTCCCCTCACCACAAACCCCATCTACTTGCCCGGGTGATTAGCCATCCCCTCCTCAGCCCTCCCTGGCACGTTCCTCGTATTATCACTGAATTTCTAATAGTGCTACTAGAATTAAAGAAAAAAAAAGAAAAAGCTTGGGCTGTCCCTTTAAACCAGGTAGCAACCGCAGGTCCCAGGTCACATCCGGCTCCTCCCACTCATTTACACCGCAGTGATCGGGAGCAGAGGAAGTGAAACGGAGGCCATGTGGTCTGCAAAGCTGTAAATATTTACCATCTGCCTCTTACAGAAGTTTGCTGATCCCTCTGTTGGACCACAGGGGCTCCATGGGGTCCCCGGACACATGAGGCCCAAACCATTTGCGGGCTGATGGATAAATTGGCGATTACGCCCAGAAAAATCCCTGATGGCGTGACATTTCGTGGGGCACGTGTGAGGCAGGCTGGTTCTCATTCTCGGGGCTTAGCAGACCCCGGGCGGAAATGCGCAGTCAAAACCCAGACCCGATCGAGCCCTCCTTTCAGGTCCAACCAGAAGGCCACAGGAGCCACACCGAACCCGCCTCAGCCCCCAGCTCCCCACCACACCCAGCCGCTTCCTGTATTTATCTACCGGTTCCCTGGACTCCCACCCAGAATCTTCATCACCACTTCCCACCCAGACACACACGGCCCTCACGGCCCAAGATCATAAACTCTGAAACTAGAACAGAAGAGAAGGAAAGCACGCTCTCACTTGTCCATCTCCGCCTCCGTCTCCCATTCGAGGAGCGGCACACCTCGCAAGGCCACGTGGATATCGTAGATGCCCTTGTTGAAAAAGTCCCCTGTCCATTTGGCCACCTGAAGCACAAAACAAAGACTTGAGGGGAAGCTGCTGGGGGCTGGGCTGACCCTGCGCTGGAGACAGGCCTGGCAGGGGGCACTCACCATCAGAGTGATCATAATGGGGAGCCCGTAAGTAATCTCGTTGGTAGATTCGATGAGGATGACCGTGAGGCTGATGGTCATGCGGACGACCCCGCCCAGGAAAGCCGCGGCACCGATCAGGGCGAAGGTCCCCAAGTAGATGTGGCCCAAGCCGATGTAGCTGGGCAAGAAAGAAGCCAAGACCACGGCTTGGAATCCCAAGGTCCGTACACTTGTGCCCACGCACACCCAGACATGCTCGCACGCGCACACACGCACACACTCACCTTTTGAGCACGTTGGCAACTAAACGCCCAAAAGCAGCTCCACAAAGCAGGGAAGGCACAAAGAGGCCACTTGGAACCGAAATGCCGTAGGTCCAACACGCGAGCAGGAAATAGAGGGCGAAGAACAAAGCCAGAGTGACGGGGCTAAAAGTACCTGCGACGCAAGAACCCATGTGAGTCCCACCCCGACACCACCGAGGCCCGCCGGGCTGCCCCGGCCGCTTCCAGGTCCTTCCATACCCCAGCGGTTCACCTCCGACACTGAGGCTGACACCTGTCTGGGTTGCTGGTACAAAGGAAAAGTCCTATTTTGCTCACAACTGAGGGGAAGGCTGCCTGTGTGGGGGCCAAGGGCAGGGGCAGGAGAATCATCAACTGTTCCCTGCAGAAAACAGATCAATCACCCAAGAACGGGCAGGTTCACAATACTCACTATCCTGGTGGAAAAGCTGAAGGATGGCGGACTCCTGGGGATTGAAGAAGAGTGTGGCCATGTCGTTGTAGGTCTCGTTGGGACAAAAAAAGGTCTTGATACTTGAATTGACATCTTCTGATGTGACCTAAGACACAGGAATCAGAAAGTCAGTATGAGGTCAGTACAAAGTCAGTATACCTGACCAGGGCGCTTCAAGTCTCGGAGCGGGAGGTCTCCGGCAAGGTCGAGAAAGGGTGGCTTGCAAGGCTTTACCCGGAAATGAAACCGGCGGCAAAAACATTGATCTCGGGGCGCCTGGGTGGCTCAGTGGGTTGAGCCTCTGCCTTCGGCTCAGGTCATAGTCTTGGGGTCCTGGGATCGAGCCCCGTATCGGGCTCTCTGCTCGGCGGGGAGCCCACTTCCCCCTCTCTCTCTGCCTGCCTCTCTGCCTACTTGTGATCTGTCTCTCTCTGTCGGGTGAATGAATAAAATCTTTAAAAAAAAACAAAAACAAAAAACATTCATCTCTAGCTAAAAGCTGCCAACTGCGATACTGCATTCCTTATGCTCTGAGAAGGAAAGAATCGGGACGAAGGCTCTTCAGTTACAACAATGAAATTCACCACGGATCCAACTCTGCTTCCTCTCACAGAGCTTGATTTTCTGAGCGCTACTGCTGGAAGCCTGGCCCCAGAGCCCCACGCACTGGGATGTGCAGATGGAGACCTCAGCGGGGCAATGCACCCTCCTGGCGGAACCCGGCAGGGAGAAGCTGCCAAATGAGCCATGTGTGTGGCTCGGGAACCAGGCGACCACTGAACGATGCATGCACGCAGTGTTTCCCAAACTGTTGGGAGGAGTCCCAGTCCAGAGGATTCCCTGGAAGGAGTCTTGCCACCGAACGTGCGGAGATACATCCTAGCCCTTGCTGGAGATCCGAGAACCAGCTGAAGGCAGAGCAGAGGCTCCGGCCTTGCCTCGGATTCGGCCCCTCTCCAGCGACCGTGGGAGCAGATCCTCGTCCCTGGAAGCTTCGGCTGCCTCACCTGGGAAATGCGAGTAATGCCGACCTCATGGTGTATACCGCTAGCTGAGATCACAGTCAAGACCTCATTGTGTGGGGCGCCTGGGTGGCTTAGTGGGTTATGTGTCTGCTTTCAGCTCAGGTCATGATCTTGGGGTCCTGGGATCAAGGCCTGCATTGTTGGGCTCCCTGCTCAGGGGGGAGCCTGCTTCTCCTTCTCTCTCTGCTGCTCTCTCACTCTCTCTCAAATAAATGAATAAAATCTTAAAAAAAAAAAAAAAAAAGACCTTACTTTGTCTCCGTTTTCTCCCTTATAAAACGGGGGTAATAACACCAGCCAACATGGCGGTCGTTACGGACTAAATGAAGTCACGTCCGTGGCGTGCTTAGCCGAATAGGGCACACAACGTTCGTCCAAACACCTGTAGCATGACGGAATTGTAAATGCCCCACGCAGTCTTCTGTTAGAGCAACTGCCTCAATTCTGGCTGACCCTCCAGACCACGGGATTGTGCCTCACAGGCATCAACGTGCCGCGGGGCGCGTTTGGAAATCACTGGTCTGGTAACGAGTTGTCTCAGGATTACCGGGTAACAGGGGTTAGTGAATATCTTCTATAAAGAGCCACACAGTAAGTATTTTAGACTTTGTATGCCACATACAGTCTTGGCTGCACCTCTTCTTTTTTTTCTTAAGCCCTCTTTAAAAACGTGGAAACCATTCTTAGCTCGGGGGCCACACAGACACAAGGAGATGCCAAAGGCCAAATCTGGCCCGTGGGCCGCAGTTTGCCGAGCCCTGAGCTAAGCCATGCTGCTGTTCGTGGACGTTGCTGGGGATGCCAAAGGGGCAGCCATTCAAGACGAAGCCCCAGCAAGGCCCTGAGGGATGTGAGTGGCTACTCAGGGGCGACAGGAAGATCAGGTACTTCAGGGACACTCCAGAGCCTCTACCCGAGAGCCCAAAACCATGCCTCTGGCTGACCACATGCAGCTCTCGGGCCCACAGGCTTGGACCCAAAAAACCGCAGGGCAGAGTGAGCTCCAATGCCTCCCTTGCTGCTCCTGCTCCTTTAGGGAAAGGTTCTAGAAAATACTATATACTCCTAAGAGGAAAGAAGGAGAAATGTAAAAACGTAAGCCAGTAAGTGACCTAAACCCAGTAAGAAAGAACCAGGAGATGCCGAAGACCCAGCTCGCCGATCACCCCGAGGCAGACATTCCTTTCTCCCCGTCTTAAGGGTGATGCTCACAATTGTGAGGGTGAGGCTGGTGGGCACCTTTCAGGGTTGAAGAGGTAGAAGAGTCAACGGGGGCTTGTCAAAGAAGCGATGGTCTGCTTCCTGAGCTCAGCCCCAGTTAATTCTGTTCAACAGAAAGAGAAAGCGAGAGAGTTCCGCTCTGTGATGGCCACGAGTCTTCACAAGAGTGAAAAAGGGCACGCACACCCTCTCTTCCGTGGAAAGGCTCCCACAGATCCCTAGCTCATAGCGGGCTGATACAGGTGTGGGGCCACGAACACACACATCTATTAGCTCTAAGCAGAGGCAAGTCACACATTTCTGGATTCTTCCTCTGAGGGGGTCTAGGACAAAGGCAGCAGGTGCATAGGGGTTACCTGGAGCTGGAATGAGTCATTACCGGTTTGACTCGAAGCAGACATCTGTCGGCATTCTCCTAACACCATCGAGGCCATGAACACCACCACGGTGGTTACCACAGACACCAAGAGGCTCTCTAAGACTCTAGAAAGCAAAGCACAGCTGTTACCACACAAGATAAAAGAGACGCCCCAGCCTCGGAACTAAAAAACACAACCCTGTCTACTCCAACCCTTGTTTCCCCAAAGAGCAGGCGTACAGCAGCCCCGAGCCCATCAGGACCTGTGCAGAAGCCGTCAGCGGCTCGCTGCGTTCTAGCAATGTGTGCGCCAACAGTGGGTAGCCAGGAACGTGGGCGGCTACGTCCACGGCATCTCTCCCTGAGGAACGAAGTGGCCTTCCACTTTAGGTCCTTCCACTTTAGGCCTAGAGTCACATCCACCCTTCTGACTCTGTCCTGTGTCCTCGTGGCTGGGAGGCAACCAGGACCCCTGATGTAAACGACGCTCAGACAGCCTTTCGGCCCATCTGACAGAGGAGATCTACGACCCTCTCTCCATTTTTCATCTTAGACACGAAATCAAAGCCGGCGTGGCAAGCAGAGTCCGTCCCCACGAGGGCCTTCCTTGGGAGAGACGGCCTGGCCCACACGAAGCTCAGGGAGCCACGGCAGGCTGGGGGAGGCAAGCAGGTACCTGACGAGCTTAGGTTTCGGGTGCACGTTTCGCATACGGTACTTTGCAAGCCTCTTGTTCAGACAGTTGAATGTGGCTCCCAGGAGGCCCCCAATGACCCCCATCACGACGAAGAAACCCAAATCCATAGCTGTCCAGAGATGACATTTTTTATCAGAGTCAGAGCACTGAGAGAAGGGGGAAGGGAGGGAGAGAGAAAAACCAGAGTGCCCATGAGAACAGGAAGGGACAGAAGCAGAGAAGCCAGAAACAAGGAGCGAGCCCGCTTTCCATCCACGCGAGCCAACGCAGAGCCGGAAGCCTGCCCGCAGCAAGCCCGGAGCGTGCGCGGGGGACCCCGGGGGCAGAGAGACCCCGCTATGAGCTCTGCCTACCCTCCTGACCGCTGCTCTCTGCTACTTTACTTAAAAACAATTTTCATGTGTCGAGTAAAAAACAAAACAAAACAAAACCCCAAAAACTATAGAAGGAAGGATGAAACATACCTTAAACTCCCCAAAGTTCAGCAATCCGGGCAGCTGGAAGGAACCCCAACTTCCGAACTGAATCCCAGAACGAAAGAAGTTGAGGGTGAAGGTTGCAGACATGGAACAGAAGAGCTAGGAGACGGGACAAACAGGACACCACTCAGCAGCGACATGACCTACCTTCTCCCGGGCGCGGCTTCAAGAAAACCCACCGCGCCCCGCAGAAAACCCGCACCTCCGGGTCTGGACGCAGAGCCCCGGTGCCCACGCACCGAGCCCTCCTCGGGTGCGAAGACTGCGAGGCGGGCTGTGAAAAGTTCGCATTCAACGGCCTATTGCGAGAGTCTCTTCTTTTAGAGCCTGTTGTGGACTAGACCTTGTGCCCAAAAAGGAACAGTAGCCACAAGAGGAAGAATACACCAGTCTGAGGGAGGAGGCTAGGGAGGTTTCAAGTCCAGACTCTGCCACTGCCTGCCCCTGACCGCAGCCAGGCCCCCGTTTTCAGGCCAGATGGTTCATCAAGAGAGGACATTGGCAGTTTGATTTGCAGATGGGGGGGCCGGGATGGGAAAAGTACAGGAAAGTCCACGGTTTGGAGGGTATGCGTCTAGAGCAAAGGAATTTCTAATAAAGTCAACCCTCCTGGTCTCATCAAAATGACAGGTGACCGTACCAAGTCAGAGATGTCCCCTTTAGTTTGGGGGGGGAGGCAGGTTGGCTAAATTTAGGAGATGTTTTCACTAAAAGTCCTCCTTACCACTTTCCAGGTAAGCCCCTGGTTCCAGAAGGACGAGCCCTCCTCCAGACTGAAGAGGGTGCCCCCGATGGGGGCCCCGAATGCTGCAGCAACTCCAGCAGCCGCCCCGGCTGATACAAAGTCCCGCTTGTCTCTGTGGGGGGAACAGAGAGGTGATTTACCCCAAAAAAGAGTCCTCAGGCCGCAGAAGGCAGGTGTTCACTTCCTTCCCACCACCGACCCATCTTGTGAGCCACAAACAGTCAGGGCTTACGAAGAGCAGGCGTCTGGCCAGGCAGACTCCCCAGCGAATACGGTTTCCCTAAGAGCCAAACCCTCACCTTAGAGGGGCTCCCTGACGTCAGGCCGCTCAGCCAGCGGCTGCGGCTGCAGAGCCCAGACTCCTGCCAGTCCCTGCCGAGCCACACTCTCACCAGATCTTTCTCCCAAAAGCCACAGCAGCAGTGAACACGTCAGGAGCGGGTAACGGTGACCCGTGGAAATCCCAACAGAAGGCGGAGGACTCTAAACCTCGGCTCCCAATTCCAAAGGCCGAGCAGGGTGTGCACGCCAGTGACCCGCACGAATCCCACAGGGTGAAAAAGTACCCAGAAGAGCACCTTCCAACCCAGAAAGGCGGCCGACCAAGTGCATCATTTTGGAATATAAAACGTATTCTTGATAATACGCCTGTGGACTTCCCTGGTCGTGTTTTCGATACTGGACCACCTTCTTCATTGCCTGAGATGGTTCTAGGCCTTATGTCACAACAAAATGGAAGCCACGAAGCCAGCCTGGCCCTCCTGCTTGCTTTCAGAAGCATTCCAACCCCCCTCCATTCTGACAGGTGGGTTCTGCACGCAGCCCGTCCAGCAGGGCAGCCCGGGAGCGAGCTACAGTGACGGTGACAGGAGTGGGGGCTGGGTGGCAGCAAATGAACTGCGTCGGGTTTCCATACCTGTCACTTCGGAAATAGGGGAAGTTAAACTGGATCTTCCGCAAGGAGATGCTCTGAAACTAGGGGAAGAGAAAACAAAGTGAGGTTTGGAGCGGGGGGTGGGCACAGGGACCAGAGCCGCAGGAATCCCAGGCCCCAGAAAGTCCCCTTTGCTTGAGGACACTCAGGCAGATATGTTGCAAGAAGGAAGAGGCCAGAACTGCAACGTGGGGGAAAAAAAGACATTGGTTCTGGAAGGAACTTCTTTTCCTGCCCCCCAAGCTTTCTAGGATCTTTGGAAATCACATTTGGTACACAGTCAACAAGACAGAGAAAGGGGAAACTGCTGGGTGGAGGGAGGAACGGAAAGCTGCTGTGGAGGACGAAGTGGGCGCTGCCCAGGGGACGTCGGTACGGAAGGGGTCCAAGAGCTTCCGGCGAGCCCGGCGAGCCCGGCGAGCGCTCGGGCGGCTGCCCCGCCCTTGCCTGGCCCCCCTCCGGCTCTCAGCTCACTTCTGGGAGGCCAGTGCCTGATGTAAAGGAGGGGACGCAGTAACAAGAGAGACCAACCGATGGGCTCTGGACCAAAGAGTCTTCTCTCCTTTGCGCCAACGACCCGCAGCCATGGTGACTCCCTCCCCTCAGAGGATGAGAGCTAACCAGCTAACTGAGAGCTAACCAGCTAACCGAGCTAACCGTCTACAAGGGGCAGTTCAAAGAACAGAGACATCTCAAACTTGCAGCCAGGGAGTCTGAGAAACCCTTAAGAAGGGGGTCTCTGGAGTCCCGAGCCAGTTCTAAGCCTCGGTTTCCTCAATTGAAGATGGGGAGGACGAGGACAACCAAATCCTGGAGGTGGTTTTAAAGGAGGAAGAATCAGGGACGTGAGAGTCTGGCCCACGGGGCATGTCAGCAAACGGCAGTCCGGCGCTCCTGTGAATGGCCTCACCATAGACCTGGGCCTGGAACCGCCTCGGATGGTGCTTCTAGGCCCTCAGGGTTTGGCCGCGCGGGGGTGATCCATCCACCGCCTGAGGGGAGGTGCTCGGCCCTGGCTGTGAGCGCACCAGGTGACTTTCATGTGAACAGACTTTCTCTGTGTCCCATCGCTGCTCTGAGTACCCAGCAGGGCCTTGTTAAAACCCGGGGGTAGCAATTCCCTCTCTGCTGGGTGATGGGACAGTTTCACACCCACCCAAGCGGACATCAGCTTCCAAGGACATGTTAAGCGCTCCCAATGGATGTGCTATGAACTCAGCCATGGACGTGGCCCTGCCCAGCCCCCCCCCTGCCCCCGGCTGAGGGGCGTGGCCCCCCTCCCAGCCCCTCAGCTCTTACCTGAGGGAGGCCGGCTCCCACCACTGCTCCACTGTGGATCATGGGGCCTTCCTTCCCCACAAAGAGCCCTGGGAACAGATGGAAAAGGGGCTGACCAACAGTCAACACAGAAAGCTCTCTTGGTTGGGAGACCTTTGCTAGGTAGACCCTTCTCTCGACAACTATACAGCAGAGGCGACGACGTGACTTTGTAAGAGAAAGAGTCAAATTCTCATCAAATCAGAAAAAAATATTCCTTAACATGAGCAGCCGGAAAACTATAGCCTGTGGGCCAAGAGAGGCTCAATGCCTATTTTTACAGCCCAAGCACTAAGAATGGTTTTTACATTCTCACGTAGACCTATTTCAAACGGTCATATACGTTTAAGTACCCAATCGTATTTCCCATTTTGCCTCTTGGCCCGTCAAGCCTGAAATGTTTGGTGTCTAGTTGTTTACACAAAAAGCTTGCTGACTTTGCTAAAAGCCAGCTCCACGAACCAACTAAACGGTCCTTCCACTTCGAAACTAAATGTGTGGGGCACCTGGGTGGCTCAGTGGGTAAAGCCTCTGCCTTCGGCTCAGGTCATGATCTCAGGGTCCTGGGATCGAGCCCCACATCGGGCTCTCCGCTCAGCAGGGAGCCTGTTTCCCCCCTCTCTCTGCCTGCCTCTCTGCCTGCTTGTGATCTCTTCCCCTCTCTTTGTCAAATAAATAAATAAATAAACTCTTTAAAAAAAACAACTAAATGTGTGTTAGTCAGGCATCTCTGACTGCTAACTTACAGGGTCTACATTTAAAAAATAACCCATCAAACAAATGTAGTGATCCGAAGGGGCACGTGCACCTGAATGTTTATAGCAGCAATGTCCACAATGGCCAATCGATGGAAAGAACCTAGATATCTCTATGTCCATCAACAGATGAATAAAGAAGATGTGGTCTATACACACACACACACACACACACACATATACACACACACACTGGAATACTACGCAGCCATCAAGAGAAACGAAATCTTGCCATTTGCAACGACATGGATGGAACTAGAGGGTATTATGCTGAGCGAAATAATGAGAGGAAGACAATTATCATATGATATCTCTGATATGAGGAATTTGAGAGGCAGGGTGGGGAGTCATGGGTGATGTGGGGGGAAAAATGAAACCAGATGGGACCAGGGAGGGATACAATCCATAAGAGACTATCAATCTCAGGAAACTGAGGGGTACTGGGGGTGGAAGGAGAGAGATAGGAGGCCGAACACTGGGGAGGGTATGTGCTATGGTGAGTGCTGTGAACCGTGTAAGCCTGATGATTCAGATCTGTACCCCTGAAGCAGAGACTACATTATATGTTAATAAAAAATAAATAAATAAACCCATCAACAAAGAGTGCAGAAATCTGCGGGCAGGCCCTTCAAATCCAAATCTACTTAATTTACACTCACAGCGCTTCTTGTCACCTTCACCCCTCGGTACTTGGAAGGCTACGAGTCGGAAAGACCCTCCTCACCTCCAGCCACACTGAACAGCACTCCAAAGACTTTGCAGAGCAGGGTCCGGAGACGGACAATTCCGGGCACCTTCACACCGTTCAGATAGCATTTGATTTCGGGGATCCCGGAACCTGCCGCCACCGGCTGACGGGGGAGAGAAGGATGCCCGTGAACTCGAAATCCACCAGCTCTGTGGCTTACCTGCAACCACCCCGCAGGTCAGGGCGGGGACGGACCTCCTTCCTTAGTAGCGGCAGCATCACCTGGTGGGCCTGTTGACACAGATGCTGGGCCCCACCCTGGGTTTCTGACCCAGCTGCATTCCTATGGAGTGCCGGGGATTCGGCAGCACCGTGGGGCCTTGCATCTACCGACGCAGGCACTCCACTTGTGGGGATTCTGATCTCATTCGCTTGAGCTGGGTAGCAGCCATTTTTAAAAGTTAGTTTTAAAGTATTTTAAAGTCACTTAAAGTCATTTTGAAAGTTGCTCAGGTGATTCTAGTATGCTGCTGAGGCTGAGAGCCCCTCTCCTGATGGGGACTCTTCCTCTGTCCTCTCACCAGAGGCGGAAACCTTTACTTTCAGAAACAGCTCAAAGTGTGGGAGAGGCCACTTTCTGCAGGAATCTATATCCCAAGTCTAATCCAGTTTCCTGACATTCCAGAAGGGGAGACAGAGGAATCCAAAACCTTATCAGCCAAAAGGCAACACCCAGACCATCTCACCTCGATCAGGACAAGAATGCTTGCCAAGAAGACGAAGGTCAAGTTGAAACCCAAGAGCTCAAGGAGGGACAGGGCAAGGCAGCCTTTCTGGCTGCATTCCTCCACCGCTACAGAACCCGGGTTAAGGAAAACATGCTCGCCAGTCAGGGGCATTCCTATTATCACTGGTACGACATGGTGTGGTAATATACGAAATATATTTCTTCTAAAATATATTGGCTGCTTACTGCACATCTTCTTGCTCTCCATATGTAAACTTAAAAAACAAAAACAAAAACAAAACCCTGTCTGAGGGAACCTGGGGGGTTCAGTTGGTTGAGCATCAGTCATAACTCTTGATTTCGGCTCAGGTCATGATCTCAGGGTTGTGAGATCGAGCCCCCCATTGGCTCCATGTTCGGCGGCGAGTCTGCTTAAGAGTCTCTCTCTCCCCCTGCCCCCACCGCAAATAAATAATCCCCCCACTAAATAAATCTTAAACAAAACAAAACAAACTTGAGAAGTCTTCTACATCCGGACCCCTTTTCTAAATTTATTTTTAAAAAATACTTTATTTTTAAGTAATCTCTATACACTCAGCATGGGGCTCGAACTCACAATCCCCAAATCAAGAGCTGCATACTCCACTGGCTGAGCCAGCCAGGTGCCAGGGAACTGGACGTGGAGAACAAAGGCAAAAAAAAAAAAATGTAGAAAACTTTAAATCTCCTTACAACTTTGGATTGACAGACACTTGAGGCAGGCAGAGTGACCTTCCTCAGGCAGCTCAACTGCGTCACTGTTAATGCTTTCCTAGAGGCAAAAAACCTTAGTTGGAACGTAGCCCCACCTCCAGGATCCTGGTAGCCCCACCTCCAGGATCCCGTAAGTTGTCTTTAACAAATGAAAATCCCTTTGGAAACTTCCTTTATCTCTACTGCCTCTCCCGAAGATATAGGTGAGTGACATGCTCCCAGCACCAGGCCCACTGATAGCCACTGGAAGGGTCTCAGGACTAAGGTTTTACTAGACAGTACTAAATAACCTTATCTTAACAGCAGCTAGTGCCTCAAGGTCCTGCAAACCTTGCTTCCCAAATTCCTTAAAGACCTAACACTCCCTAAACTCTCGCAATTTAAAAGTATATTAACCAGTCACTTCTCACAAGCTTGGTACAGCTCTTTCTGCCTACAAGCCCTGTTCCCATGCTTTTTAATGAAACCACCTTTTTTTTTTGTCTAAAAATGTCTCAAGAATCTCTTCTGAACACTTGCTCCTGGACCAACATTTCAAATCAATACTTCAAATATTATAAAAAGCAACAAACAGCCTTCCCCCCACATCCCTCGCTTTGACAAATCTTGGTATCATGTCATATTTGCTCCAGGTTTTAAAAATTAAAATGTCAGATACTATAAAAAAAATCCTGTTTTCCCCTTTCTCCCCCCCTGGGAAAAAACCACTAAACTGAAATTATTGTGTGTCCCTTTTTATTTTTTAAAGATTTTATTTTTAAGTAATCTCTATACCCAACGTGGGGCTTGAACCCACAACCCAGAAATCAAGAGTTGCATGCTCTACCAACTAAGCCAGCCAGGCACCCCACTGCCTGTGTATTTTTTAGATGTAGCCATTTGTTGCATGTGTTTCTAAAACTAAAATAATGGGATTGCACTTTATGTACATTCTATACTTCACTTTTTTCTCTCCTTCAACATCAAGTTTTTGGAAATTGGCCATGTTGATATACACAGCTCTGGTCCACTCATTTTAACTTCTGCATAAAATTATACCATATGAACACATTATAATTTTTCTGTTTTCCCATTTGGTGCGATTTCACCTTCCTGCAATCACAAAGCTGTAATGAACATTTATGCATATGTCCGAGGTCCGCCGAGAAAGAGGGACTTGGGAGTCAGAGGAGGTGTCCTTGTTATCTATTTAATTTGCATCTCCTTGGTTAGTGGTGAGGGGCGCCCTTTCCTAGAGGTTTATTTACTGATCATTCGATTTTCCTCTTCTGAGAATTGCCTGTTCACATCCTCTGTTCATTTTTCTATTGGGTTGTTTGGGCTTTTTTTTTTTTTTTTTACTGAGCTGCAGTTCTTCCGATGTTCTAAATACTAATTACTTGTCTCTTAAACACAGTGAGTAGCCTCACCTAGGCTGTGGACTTGTTTTCCACTTTCTTTTTGGTGTTTTACTGTTGTGGTTTGGGGGTTTTTTGTTTGTATGAAAAACAAACTTACTCTGACATGGTCAAGTTTATTGATCTATTCCCTTTCACTTTGTCCCTCCTGGAGTTTTAATAAACTATTCCCTTCTCTTTACATCACACAGTTTCTTAGAGTTTTGTTTTGCCTATTTATACCTTCAGTCCATCTGGAATTAATTTAGGGTGCAAAGTAGAAATCTCTATTTTTCCAGATGGATAACCAACGTCCCAGCATCTTTTATTATGTCCATCTCTTCCTCACTGACTTATAACATTAACTCTGTCATCCACCCTAATTCTATGTACAAGCCAATTTCTGCTCCTGTTACCTTCCACTGGCCTAATTGGGAAATCCTGCACCAAAATGAAACACTTTCAATGACTATATCTTAAATTACGACATTGAGTAGGGCAAGTGCCATGCTTATTCAAAATGGTCTCAACTGCTTTTGGCCCTTTATTCTTTCCAACAAATTTAGGAAGAGAATTTTTCCAGTTCCACAAAAAAGTCTTCTGGAGGTTTGATTGGGACTACACTGAATTTACAGATGACTGGGAAAACAGGCATCTCTGTGGTATTTGTGTCTCACCAACCTGACTACGAGTCTCTCTCTGTTAAAGTCTTCTTGTTGTGTCCCTCAATGATAATTAAAAACTTAAGCCGAATAGTTAATAAACAGCTCTTCACTAGATCATGTCTCCTATCCTCTAGACAAGAAAACAGGGTCAGAAACTGCTGACATGTGGAAACACCAAGAACCGCGAAAAGGATACATGTCTGTACCACTCCAAACTTGAGCTGGGTGAAGAGGCGTACGAAGAAGTCCACAAAGAGACCCACCTGTGAAGAACAGACAAACCGTCACACTGTTTCTCCCTCCCCCGACCCCTGCAGCGCAGGCATTTCGCTCCAAAGCTGTGAGCCCCCCTGGCCTTTCCCGGTTGGCACACGCACCCATGGCACCAAGAGGCAATGAATGAACGGCTTTCCTCCTAGTCGCTCTGACGTGCCAGGAGATTCCCCGCCAGCCTGGCCCCACTGGCCCTCCAGAGGACAAAGGAAGGGGGCACAGCTAAGCTGAGAGAAGGAGAGTAAAACAAAGTTTGGAAAGGCTGCAGGAAAAGATGTGAAATCTAGGAAGACCATCCCGTGACTAGAGAAATCACCCAGAATCGGGTGAGGGGCTGCTCAGCATTTTCCAGAGGCAGTTTCAGAAGAACTCCAGTAACATCTTTAGTGATACTAAGCTGAATAAGCACATAGCTTAGGATATTCCTCTGAAAAACACCATTTCCTCAGGTATATATGGCTTTTGCATGTTTGTTGTCACTATTTATAAGTCATTATTTTGATGTGCAGCCAATGGTTACTCTGGTAAGGCAGAGAAAACCACTCATATTCCAGCGCCCACTTTAAGCCCCAAGTCTTTGCTCTGGGTTTCATGGGGAACGGGAAAGGCTTGTGATTTGGTGGATTCAGGATCAAAGGCTTCAGGCCTCTGGCCTTCCCTCAAGCCAATGCCCGGAGGCTTTTAAGCACTGAAGCAATAGGTTGTGACAGATGGAAGGATAAGAGAGCCCGCAGCAAAAGGAGCTGGTTGCTAAGTTATAAAGGCAAGTTTGCCTGCCAGCAGCAAGAGAGGATGTGAGGGGATGTGAGGGGACTAGAGATGTTGCTAGCATTGATACTGGCAGTTCAAAGGAGTGTGATACGAAAGTAGCAGAAAGACCAATAAGTAGATGGCTCATGATTATGCTTATTACAGGAAAATTTGAACCAGAAACATATAGAGCAAAACGGACACTCTGAAATTTCAATATAACAGTTAAATCAACCTAAGTTCTCCCCATAATAGACTGTTACCAAAGAGGCCTTCTGAATGCCATTTGTCTTAACTAGAAAGACGTTCCTTGACCTCTGAATTTACTGCAGCAGAAATTTGACAAATGCTAGGAAAAGAAAAACTGGTGAGCCTTTGTGGCTAGATTATACTAAATGCGTGCTTACATTTTATGGGTGTATCACGCAAAGTCAAGAATGAGACCTGTAGTCCAGTCCGGTGAGATGAATAGGCCACTGCTTAGGAATACATATAACCTGTCACGTGCTGACCGTTTGTGTCTCCCCCCCCCAAATCCATCTCTTGAAATTCTGACCCCTACTGGGATGGCATTAGGAGGTGGGGCCTTCTAGAAGGTGATTAAGTCATGAGCATGGAGCCCTCGTGCATAAGGTCACTTGGCTTTAGGAAAGACCCCCAGAGAGCTCCTGCCCCCTTTTCCCCTGTGAGGACACAGCCAGGAGCCAGGAAGCAGGCCCTCGGCAGACACTGATCTGTCGGCACCTTGATCGTGAGCTTCCGGCTTCCAGGACTGGGAGAAATAAACATCTGTTGTGTAAGCCCCTGGCAAGTCTATGGCATTTTTATTACAGCAGCCCGAACGGACGAAGACAGCCTGTCTGAACACTGTAACAGCAGAAATCAGATGTGACACGTATCATTTTGACTGGCTGCTGACTTTTCCAGTTTCTCTTCCCCAATTTGAAGCGTGGTTCGGTCAGCAGTTCGGATTCCAGGCCTTGTGCTACTACACAATCTGGCAGTGTTTCATAATCTTTTCTTGTCTGTGATTCTTCTGTGAGCAGACGGACTCCAGAACCCTGTGCGTTCAGGCACATTCCTCTACCCACAGCCACCTTCTCTACCTTCTAGAGAAAGCAAGCAGCGCGCCGGACAGAAGCCCAGGGCAGCACAGTAAATTCACCGAGATCGACGGCGTCCTGCCTACTGGCACGCCATACAAAAGGAAAGGCCGCAATGGCTGGTTTTGTTCCACTGTGTTGCTTTTTCCCTACAGAGTGACCTCAATCTCCACGAAGTGCTCCCCCGACTACGCCGTCCACCTGATAGGACCACACCACGTCATGAGAGCTCGGTCCTGACCAAGCCTTTGAGTGCTTTAAAGAACCCCAGTGTCGCAGGATTCACTTTCATAAAGCGAAAGCAAGAGAAGTGAGGAAAAACAGTGTCAGGATTATTATTTGGGGGGAAGAAAAGGCAGTCTCTGTTCTGAGGACCGATGACCTGCCCTGTGACGCCCCCGCTCCCCCCGTCCCCCCCAGCCGCCCCCCCGGGCCCCGCCTGCTTACCAGCCCAGTGCAGACTCCAATGGCAAACACCATCATCCACTTCACCGCCTCGTACCTGCGGCCTTTCTGTTCACACAGGGAAAGACGGACTCAGTTTCTTACAGGGTTTTGTTGGCAGCAAGGAAGTAGCACATCCTGGCCAACCAGTTTTAGGCTAACTTCCAGAGACAGCAAGCATGGTGGTGGCGTCTGGTATGATGGGGGCTTTACAACACCAGAAGGACGGGCTCTAAGAGCCCGGGCCGGGGGCACCGAAGTGGGTACTCTGGTTGGCAGGATGCAGGTCTAAGGAATAAATGCTGATATCTCACGAAAGGGGTTGAAAGCCATGGGGTAAGGCTGTCTACAGGAGCATTTAGATGGGAAAAGGAAGCGGCTGTAAGATCTATTCAGTCCCAAGAGATCAATAAGGGACTCACCTTATTGTCCATGGTCTCCAAAACTTCCAGGTAAGGATCATTGATACAGCGATCATAATCCAAACTCTGAAAGAGAAATGTGAGTGAGAAGGTCACAACCAGATAAGAAGACTTACGGAAACCCAGAAGGGATAAAGCTTCAGTTCCTGCTACTGGGAAGTGTGGGTGGGCAGGGCAATGGGCCTACAGCCCCCCGGGAGGAGCTGGTTGGAAATGCAGAATCTCGGCTCTCCAGACCTGCTTCAAAGGAGTCTGCACCTGACGCACACGAATGTTTCGGCAGTGCTGCTGTAGGTTCATGCTTCGGGAAAAGCTTTCAATCACCCGTCTTTGAACTTCCAGCTTCTGCAAAACCTGAAAAGACCTCCAGCTACCACCAGCACTACCCAACTTATCCTATCACATGAATAAAAGTTTCAATTAACCGGAACCGAGTTAATTTAGAAAATCATTTAATTAGAAGTATCTTCTGTAGTTAGCTTCTACGAGAAAGAGGTTAGTCACGAGACAAACCGTGGAGCCTATTTTGAAAAGCAACTTTCAGTTCATGTTAGGAAGCGGCAGAGATTTCACACAGCTCCTGAAACCACATCTCCAGCAGTGTCCCTTTGACTGTCCCCCACAGAACACAGATATTCTGCAAAAAATCTGCCTGTGTGCCAGAGACATCTTGAGAAACAATTCGAAGGAATTAATTTTATTTCTTCTATGTTTCCTGAGAGAAGCAGCCGTCTGGCAACAAAGGAAAACGGTCTGCTGTGGTGCTAAACCCGTTGCTACAGACACCTCAGCTGGTGAGCAAACCGGACACCGGCCCGGTGGCCACACTCCGAGCAAGACTTAGCAGTCAGCCGAACACAGGTGTGACATGTGACAATGTATTCCATCCATATCTATCCCCAAAGTCCAAATCCCTTTCTTATTTTATTTTTTCAAATCCCTTTTTAAAAAGGGTCCTGGGGCATAAGCAGGCAGCTTATGAGATCAAGGATCGAACATCCAAATACGGGAGACTGTATGATAATAAGAGAAATACAAAAGGTCCAAAGAGACCCTTGGGAGCCTTGGGAACCTCTGCTCTCTCAATGGAGCAGAGAGGGCATAGTGAGCTCCAGGGAGTATATGAAGGTTGCCAGAAAGTTCTAGTCATGGTCACACAGTCAGGGTGATATCACTGGGCTCAGTGACAGAGTGTAAGGTGACAGCACAATATGGGGCTTCTTATACTAATTCTTGCAAATCTCTCAGCTATGTGCAAGGAGACAAATATTTTAGAACCATGGGAAAATACATCAGTAGATATTGTGCTTTTTGATTTTGATTCATTAAAAGCATTCCCATCAGTGTGGCATATTAAACTATACTATGGTAGTACAATTGGTAAATTCCAGAGTCCTAAAAATTATTGTCAAGTAAACTGTAAGGGAAAAAAAGATGAATGAGGAATCTATAGATTAAAAACATTTTTAAAGGGGGGGAACCTGGTGGGCTCGGTTGGTAGAGCTTGCAACTCCTGACCCTGGGGTTATGAGCTTGAGCCCCATGTTGGGGTAGAGATTACTTAAAAAAAAAAAAAGTTTAAGGAAAATGTAAAAGATAATCAAACAAATGCAATGTGAGGACCTTACTGGGAACAGATTCAAACAATAATAATTAATAATAATTGAAAAATTATAGAACATTAAAAAATTATATGACATTTATAAGACAACTGGAAAATCTGAACACTGGATATTTAATATCAAGGCATTCTTGTTAATTTCTTCGATATGAAAATGGTATTGTGTTATGCTAAAAAAATCCTCATCCTCAAGAGATGCATGTTGAATTATTTATGGGTGAAATAATGTGATGTGTACAAGTTTCTTCAAAATAATATGGGAAGGGGATGGGAGACAGATGAAACAAGGTTGGGCATGAGTTGAATGACTGCTGAAACTGAAGGGTACAGGGGGTTTCAATATACTATTCTGTTCATTCTTCTTATGTTTGAAATTCTCTATAATGAAAGTTTTTTAAAAATTCCATGTTATAGTAATAAATCCTAATAGTTTCACTAAATTCTACAGCAAAAGATAAAACATTAAGAAAGAAAATTAGTCTGAGTATGTTATTGCCCTAAAATACTGAATTTTAAAAGTCTATGTGACTTTTTTTTAAGGTTTTATTTATTTATTTGAGAGAGACACAGCGTGAACATGAGCAGGGGGGAGGAGGCAGAGGGAGAAGGAAAAGCAGGCTCCCCACTGAGCAAGGGGACCCCATAAGGGACTCAATCCCAGCACTCTGGGGTCATGACCTGAGCTTAACCCACTGAGCCACCTAGGCGCCCCTCTATGTGACATCTTCAAAAAAGCATTAAACATACAAGATTAATCACACTTCTTGGAATTGCTCAAAGAAGCTATTAAGGATGAAGAAAAAAATAGTCAAGACTAGCTCACCATATAGAAAAACTGGATTACATAAATTGTAGCATAATTAAAGAGTATCCCTCAATTTAAAAAGATATTGCAGAAATGTATTAGCAATATAAAGATTGCTTTCAAGTTGAGGAGAAAACATGTTAAAATAGTATATATAGCAGAATCTCACTTCTGTTATTTTAAAAAAGCAGGAATGTAAGCATGGAAAAGGATATTCAGTAAGTTCATAGTTATCTTTTAATGGGTGGGGTAATGGGTTTTTCTCTAACTTCTTTTTGTAAATGGCTTAAGAATTCTCTATCAGAACCATGGCCTGTTTTTTTTTTTTTTTTTTTTAGTTCAGAAATCACAGAAACATTATCAGAAACTGATTAAATGATAAAAAAGCAAACTCGTTTGGTTTTACTCCAGCAGCACTGGCCTTACTAAATGCACACACACACTCTCTTAGAATCCCATTCCTGAACTAGAACTACAATCAAGAGCACTTCAGAGAGGGATGCCTGGGTAGCTTAGTTGGTTAAGCGTCTGCCTTTGGCTCGGGTAGCGACCCCAGAGTCCTGGCATTGAGTCCCACATGGGGCTCCTTGCTCAGTGTGGAGCCTGCTTCTCCCTCTGCCTGTTTTGCCCGAGGTTCTCCGTGCTTCTGCTTCCTCTCTGTCTCTGACAAATAAATAAAATCTTAAAAAAAAAAAAAAAAAGCATGTCAGAGAGAAGCTGTTTGGGCAGGAAAACAATCATCTGAAAAGTTCTCTGAGAAGAGAAGGAAGGTCTCCCGTCCCACACCGGTTATAAGCACACACTGTCAGCTGCTTTCACTCTCGGTCTCTAGTTGTAGAAGCAAACAGTTGAACGGCAAACATGCTCTCTCTAGGTTAAGTTGCCACAGACCTCTGAACACATAGAGACACATCAGACCCTGTTTTGGGGTCATGGTGAGAAAGGGCTTGTCAAATAGTCCCTTTCAGAGAGGGAAATTACCTCGTACCTATTCACTCCCTGGGAGAGACAGTCAAGAGCATCTCTCCTTAGAATCCTAATGCTTCTTCTGTCTGAAGTGATCAACTCACTCACTGCTCTTGTTACCCCAGGCGACAACTAAGAATCTCACCTCATAGTCTTTCCTTGGAAGGATCTCATCCTCCTCCTCCTGTGTTTCTCCAAGGATGGTCTAGAAAATAGACCCACAGAATGGTTAAATGGTTAAATATCAAATGGTTAAAAGTAGAAAGAGAAGTATTTATTGAAATTTGTTGCTAATTTTCAAATCATCTGGAACTATTATCAAATGAGAACAAGATCTCAAAAAAATACTTTTGGGATGAGGGTGATGTCGGTGGCTATAGTCAACCAGCTGAGCTCTACGTTTCTACTGATAACGTTCTCTAAACAACCACTTTTGTCTTCAGGACCCGTCAAAGATCTCCCATACCAGATAAAGGAAAAAAAAAAATTCAGGGTCTATCGGACAATGTACTGAATCTGAAAAGAGAAGGGGCCTGTCAACTCTGGGACACAGCAACTCAAGTTTTCCCAGGGTGCTTTGCAGAGCGAAGCTGGATTATCAATGACCCAGAAAAGGTGAGGGATACAGTCAGAAAGGGCTGAGAAACTAAGCCAGCAGCTTGATAAGCACCAAGTCCAGTGAAGGGGCTCATTCTGAAAATGCTCGTTTCATTCAAAACTCCTTTCACACGGAAATAAAAGAAAACATGGATGGGATTAACTGGAGCGGGCCTGGATTCTCCCTCAGATTCCAGGGAGGGGTTATGAGAAAAGACCCCAGACCTGGGCACGCGGCAGATGCTTCGAGAGCCGAGGATGCGGCGCCCGGGCCCCACCCGCTGCCACCTGAGGCCCCAGCTCGGCCCGGCCCCACCCCCGGCAACGCCTCTCGCCGTCCCTTGGCAACCGCCCCCTCCCCAGCCGGGCTCCGCCCGCTCCTTACCAGCTCCTCGGGGGTGCGGGTCTCACGCTCACCGCAGCAGCAGCACCACCTGCAGCAGCAGCACAGGGACCCCCTGCACCCCGCCATCTCCCTCCTTTACTGCCAGTCTGGAACCCTCCGCCAACCCCCTCCCACCCAGAATCCGCGCCTCACGTGACTGGCCCCGACAGTGTCACGTGGTCCTCTCCAGCCTGGGACGGAGACAGGGAGTGGCTGCAGACGGGTGGGGCGAGGGCCCGCGTCACATGACGGTAGAAGGCCCGCTTCCAACTGGATCTCTGGGCGCGGCCATGTTGGGGACGGAGCTTCCGGTCGCCCGCAGGGATGGTTTCCGTCCTCTGGTCCCGCCTCCCTCAGCAACCTGACACCTGCGCCGCGCCCCGCCCCCGCGAGCCCCGCCCCCCCGCACGCGCCCACACGCTGGTCAAGCAGCTGCTGCGGGCGCGCGCGCTCTGAGTCACCCGCGACGGCAGGGTGAGTGGAGGCGAGGCATGGGGTGGCAAGGGAGGGATATCCGGGAAGTGGGGACCACCTACCCGGGGGCGGGGAGCGAGGGAGGGCGGCCCGGCCCTCGAGGTGCCGCTCTGCGCGAGCCCTCCGGTCGGGGGCTGCTCTAACCTCCGATGGCTGCGACCCCCAGGGACTTCCAGCCCTGAAGGGAATACTCACTTTCAGTCCCCGGCCTGGACAGAGGGGACCCCGGGGTCTGAACTCTAGGACCCCGCCTCCTGGAGGAGGCGGCCCTAAGAAGGGGTGGTGACCCAGCCTCTTGGGACCGGGTCTGGGCCCGCGTCCCCTCCCCCACCTCGACCCAGTGACCGGGTGACTCTATTCGTCGTCTTCCAGCCGGGTGCCAGAGGCGGCTTTCCGGCTCCGGCCTTTTAAACCTGCCCCCAGCTGAGCACCTGTAGGCCGCTGGCACCGCAGTCTCCGGTGCCCACTGCGTGGGGCTGCGCCCAGGTGTCCACCCTGACGTGGGTTTCGTATTCGTGCACTGCACCGTGCTCGGCACAGTTAAGCAAGTGGTCAGTAAATGGCACAGGGTTATTTTGAGAGCAGAGTCACAGCGCTTGACCCGTTGGCGCTCCCTGAGTGCTGGCTGTGATGACTGTGTGCCGGGCATGGGGGATGCCACAGGCAGGATATAGGGCCCTGGTCTCCGGGAGCCTGGGGTTGGAGAGGAGACAAAACTGTGAATCCACAATTAACAACCCTATGGTGTGGTGGGAGTCTAGCTTAAGATGGGTAAGAAGTGATGCGAGGAAGGAAGTTGAAGAAGGCACGTGCCTGGCACTTACTAGGAATGCAGTAAGTCTTTATTAAATAAATGAAAGAGCGGGTAGTTCTGCTTCCTCCCCCTCTCTTGGTTTTGTTCCAGCAGGCAATTAATGAGCCACTGTCTTGAATTGAGGAGAAAGTCCAGCTAGGCTGATCTTGATTTTCTCCCTTTCCTTACTCCCGATGGCCGTCCCTGCTGAGAAGCTGAAGTTTTAGGTCCGGGTCAAAATGGGCATCCCTAGAAAGAAAAATCGTTGGACCAAGTAATTTTACTCTGGTCTTGACTCGTTGACTTTGGATGTACACACTTGTGTCATGTGCGCTCGTGTGTGTTTCGGGGGGAAAGGAGCAATGGAGTTCAATTTCTCAGGAGTCTGGGCCCCCCAAATAGTTAAGAACCCTGGTTGAGCAGTGGCTGTTCCCTGAAAGGAATGAGCTTGGCCTGGTTGTTCCTCCAATGCCCCATGTCACCACACATCGGATTTTCACTACTGAAAATGTGTGTCTGCACGTTGCTGTGCAAGAGTTGTGTTCTGTCTTGTTTGTAAGTATTTGCTTTGTTTTCCCCGCTGAACCGGCCAGTGCCGCCGCCGTGCGCTCTGCCGGCCCCCCTGTGGTTGCCGGGGCTTAGGCCTTCGTCTGCGGTGGTTGTGCAGTGGCTATAATTAACTGACTCGAGTGGCGTGTGTAAGAACAGGCCGGAGGGCAGGCACGGATGGGACAGCTTTTGTTTGAGTTGGACACAAATTCATGCCCTTAATTGAATTTGGGTCCAGTTACTTGTGGAACCCAGCCGATGTCAAGGCCTAATCTATGACAGGGTCTTTTTTGGAGTAGCACGAACTCGGGAGAAATCTGGCAGCTTTGTCGTGGCCACACTCCTTCCATCCTACGTGCAGACAAACTGTTCCTGTTCCAAGTAACAGGAGATGTTCCCGGCACGGCCGGACTGAGCTCTGCCTTCTTTGGAGAGTAATCCAGTGACCCTGAACGTCTGTTGGCTTCCTATCTCCCAACCCCAGCGGTCTCCAGTCAACATCCCCCTCCTTCCATCCGGCTTCTGCAACTAGAGCCCTCCCTCTCGCCTGGAAGCCTTGCCCCCGCCCCCTTGCGCAGGGCCCCAGCTAGCCTGGCTCTGGGCTCTTCCCCTGTCATTGCTCCCTCCGCCCAGAGGAACACACTCAGAGGAACACACTCGCTGGGGAAGTTTCCTCTTGTTTCTTCCCTACCCACTCCGGGTCCCAGCTGGCGGAGATGAACCATCCAACACCCAAGGTTCTCCCAGCCAGACCCCGCGGCCCCTCCCTAGGACTGTGGGCCTTGGAGCCTGGCAGGGTGAGGTTCTCAGTGCCACCCTCCATCAGGTAGCTGTCACTGAGGATCCCTGGGCTGAAGGAGCATGCTTCTGTGCCGGGTGGGGGCTGGTTTATTTGGAGCCAGGTGGCTGTGGAGGGCAAAGCTTCCAGTGAGGCAGCATAAACAGTCACAGCTGTGGTATGTGGAGCCACTGGGTGGGGACATTGTCACCCTTCCCCTCCCTGGCCTTCTTCCTGCTGGAAATGCCGCATCTCACTTGACCCTGCCATCTCACTTGACCCTGCTGCTCAGGGACTTAGCTGCCTGCCCTCTGACATTCCTGCCCCCACTCCTGGCAGCAGGAACCCGGCCATGGTGAACGAACCCAGAGGGGATGGCGGCCCCCCTACCCGCTCGGAGGGCAGCAGCAGCGGCAGCGAGAGCTCTAAGGAGAGTTCAAGATGTTCCACGCCCGGGCTGGACCCCGAGCGCCACGACCGACTCAGGGAGAAGATGAGGCGGAGAATGGAATCTGGGGACAAATGGTTCTCCCTAGAATTCTTCCCTCCTCGGACGGCCGAGGGAGCAGTCAATCTCATCTCCAGGTGAGTAGATGTAGTGGGGGGGTTGGGATCCGAATGAGGGGGGCAGGCAAAGCCATAGCCCTGCTGCAGGGCCACACTCTGACCCGGCAGGAAAAGGCAGCCGGAGGTGGGGGAGGGGGAGCGGGTGGAAAAGAGCGGGGTAGACTCCAGGAGCTGCAGCTTCTCAGCTGTCCTTAGAAGTCCCTGCAGGCGTCTGAGATTTTTTTTTTTAAGATTTTATTTATTTATTTATTTGAGAGAGAGCTAGCGTGAGGAGACGGTGAGAGGGACAGGGAGACTGGGAGAGGGAGAAGCAGACTTTATGCCGGGCTCGGTCCCAGGACCCCGGGATCATGACCTGAGCCAGAGGCATTTCACTGTCTGAGCACCCAGGCATCCCCGCATCTGGAATTTTTAGACTCATTCTTCAACGAGTTAAAAATGTTGATTCTCTCACACTGCATTCTTTGGTGGAACTTGGGGCTGGCGCATGAATACAGTTTAGGAAGTCATAAAGCAGCAGCTTGGAGAACATTTTCAGTAAGTTAGGAATTCGACTTAAATGCCTTTCGAAATCTAGAAATCTAGATTTCTTTCAAAATCTTTCGAAATCTAGAAATGCCAAATGAATTATGTTAGCGCCTTATGAATTGTGGTTCCTTTTTTTAAAGTTTATGCATTTTACCACTTGCATTTTTCATGTGTCACTCTGAAAGTTTTGAAGTTCAAAGGCACAAGAATGTTTATTAATTTTTTTTTTTGGAGATTTTATTTATTTGACGGAGGGGAGCACAAGCAAGGGGAGCAGCAGAGGGGGAGGAAGAAGCAGGCTCCCCTACGCAGCAGGGAGCCCGTTGCCAGGCTTAATTGCAGGACCCTGGGATCATGACCTGAGCCGAAGGCAGATGCCCAACCCACTGAACAACCCAGGCGTCCCAGCACAAGGGTCTTTAAATATCATGTGATAGCCGGTCAGACAGGTCTGCATGTGCACATCTGTGGCTCTTGAGTCTTGTTCAGGAATGTGGCCATGTTCTAGAAGCCTGCTGGCTGCTGCACCACAAGTGGAGGGGGAGGTGTAGCATGAAAGAAACTTGTGTCTGCTGACCCTCTTTTTTCCCTCTCCCTAGAGTGAGCCTCTGCTTGCCACTCTGAGAGTTCCCTGTATCTTTGACCACCAAAATGCCTTAACTCACCTGAGATAATACATGTGCAAGCACTTCGAAAAGGCTGCCAGGCTGCCCTCTCACAAAAGGGTTGTGTTGTTGATCCCAGTTAACTCTGCAATAATAATCATCATCGGGGTGCCTGGGGGCTCAGTCCATTAAGCATCTGACATTGGCCCAGGCCGTGATCTCAGGTCACACTCAGCAGGGAGTCTGCTGCTCCCTCTCTCTCTGCCCCTCCACCCCCCTCGTTTTCTCTCTCTCTCTCTCTTCCTGAAATAAAATCCTTAAAAATAATCATGATCGTAACAGGAACTCCTGTGTTTTGAGTGTTTAGTGTGCCATCTATGGTAATATTTTCACAGTGTTATTATGAAGTAGGTACTGTTCTCCAGCACGTTTTTGAAATGAGGAAACTGAGGCTCAGTCAGATTAAGTAATTTTCCCAAGATCACACAGCTACTAAGAGCAGAGCCCGGATGTGAATGTGGGTCCTTGGATTACGACCTGCCTGTGAGGCCTCCCTCCCTCACAGAGCCCATGGGAAGAGGGTGAGGGGCCGTGTGCTCTCAGGAGCCCCTCTTCAGAAAGAAATTACCTACAGGTTTGATCGGATGGGGGCAGGTGGCCCCCTCTTCATAGATGTGACCTGGCACCCAGCAGGGGACCCCGGCTCAGACAAGGAGACCTCCTCCATGATGATCGCCAGCACCGCCGTGAACTACTGTGGCCTGGAGACCATCCTGCACATGACGTGTTGCTGTCAGAGCCGGGGACAGATCACGGGCTACCTGCACAAGGCCAAGCACCTGGGCCTCAAGAACATCTTGGCATTGCGGGGAGGTGCGGAGCCAGCCCTCTGCTCGCTGGGATCTTGCTTCCTCGAAGGCCTCTTCCGTCCCTGGAACGGCCCTTTCCTTTCCTCTGGGTCTGCCACCGAGCACGCTCAGCGTCCCCTCCCAGCCCGTGGTGTCAGCCAGCCTCGTGGGTAGTGAGCGCGGTCGGTGCCACGCAGATGGAGCCACTTCTCGATCCGTGACCTCAGCGTGGGAGCTCAGGAGCGCAGCCTTGCCTGATAGCCGGCTGCCCTGGCTACGAAGCTCCGTCGATTGGAGAGCGTGGTCCTGGCACTGATCCCGGCGGGGGGGCGGGGGGGGGGGAACGGTTCCTCGTGCCTCTGGCACCTGTAATCATCACGCACCCGAGTGTGGGAAGAGGGACCTGGGTGGGGGGATTCTGTGGCCTCGTGCTCCCCACAAGAGCTCACTTGGGAGTGGAAAATCCTCCCGGGAGGCAAGAGCCCCAAGAGGGTGGGAGAGTGAGCAGTGGGGTTGGGGGAGGGTGCCTGAGCACGCCCAGATCTGGGGAGCGAGGGGGTCCCACATGATCCAGGCTAACTGCAGAGCCGCAGCTGTCCCCTGATTGGCACTGCCAGCACATTGCCCGTGGAGTCGGTGCTCGGTGGGTGCCTGACGGGATGGCCGCTTCTTGCCAGGTGCTGGGCTGGGAGGAGGAGACGCGTGCTTCAGGAAGGTCAAGGCTCTGCCTCAGAGGCGCCTGAGGCCCCGGGGGTGGGGTAGGGAAAAGGAACAAAAAGGCCCTCTGGAGCGTGGGTGAAACCCAGTGACCACGGCCTCTGCCCCCCCGGCAGACCCCGTGGGTGACCAGTGGAAAGAGGAGGAGGGAGGCTTCAGCTATGCCGCGGACCTGGTGAGGCACATCCGGAGCGAGTTCGGGGACTACTTTGACATCTGTGTGGCAGGTGAGTGGCCAGGCCTTCCCAGCGTGGGGGGAACAGGGAAGGGAAGGCGTGACGAGCCCAAGGAGGCACAGAAGGCCTGCCGGTGCTCAGTTCAGGACCCGGTGACCCGGGGCGCCATGGGGCTTGTGCCTGTGCTGGGGAAGGGAGGCTCAGAGCCGCGTCTCACACTGTCCTCTCTGTCATTCTGTCATCTGCCATTTGCCAGGCTGCCACTGGCCCTGAAGTTTTTATCCCTCTACCTTTTCATGCGCTCAGCTTGCTTCCCAGCCCTGTTCTTCTTCTTTAAACAAAAAAGGGATGTTTGTTAAGATGGGGTATAGAGGTGTGCGGGAGCCGGGGAATTTCAGAACCCTTGTCAGGAAACAGTACGTGGCTTCACGAGGCCCTGGACCAGGAAGCAGTGAGAAACTGAGGGAGGCCTCCCTCATTCTGTCTGGAGCCACAGGGTCCCCCATCTCCGCCTCCTACCGCACACATGCTCCACGCTTCCGGGAGCCCTGATATGTACGCTCTTACACACGCGTGCCCTGCCGCCGGCTCCTGAGTGCTCATGGCCCCTTCTAGCGATTAGTCCTGACGGACCGACAGGTCTCAGTCAGGTCCAGATTTGCAGGACAGGGCATTGGATCGGCGCAGCTCCAGTTCCAGGGGCTACAGCCAAGAGGCAAGGTTCCCCTGCTCGAGACGGATGGGGTGGCCTTCCCTCTTTGCCCCACTCGCTGGGCTCGGGCCTCAGCCCCTTGAGCCAGGGCTTGGGTACGGTGAGGAAGCGTGCTCCAGGGACACAAGAAGTCCAGGGATTAACTTGACACATCATCTCAGCATGATCCCTTTTCCTCAAATCTTTTTTGGGGAAGTCATATCCTTTTTATATTAAAACCAACATGGCTATGTTCTGGAGTAGCATATCAAAAGGATGTGAATTTAAGAAACTAATCTACGTGACCTCGAGGAAGTTAGTTGTTACCGGTGGTTTTGAACTTGGTCCCAGGCCTCCATGTGTACATCTACTCTTCACAGCCAAGGGGGGCATTTAGGTGAGTCTGAGAGGCCCTGATGGGGAGTTAGGAACATAGTGAGCATTTCCACCTGCTCAAACGTTCACTGCTTACACGGGCCACCATTTGGCCCGTGGGGAACACGCCCGTGTGCAGTAGGCACTAGGTGGTCGCTCGCGGAGACTGGCTGAGCTGGGAGCTTGCAGGTGCTGAGGAGTCTGGGGCTTTGTCGTAAAGTGGACGAGCAGGACGATCAGGGTTGAGACACGCACGTTGGCTGTGACCGAAAATATAGTAAATGGGGCAAAATCTAAATGTAAGCAAATGTTATGTGTGTTTGGGATATTGAGGATTTAGAGCTATAGTTTGAGCTATTAAAACCTTCTTGTTCTTGAAATTCCTGCTGGGAAAATAGCCTTGTTATTGAGAGTGAAATGGTGGTGCTCAGGCCTCCTACCCTTTCACCTCCTGAGAGAAGAGTTTTTATACTCATTTTTGATGACTTGGGGTTTCTGCAGAACAGAAGGGCCTTATCAGAGCAAAGCAGCTTGGCTCCCCGGCAGCGCGGCTCAGGGTCCTGCCCGGGGCTGAGGCTCAGGAAGGCAGTGCTCCCCTGTAGCTTCCTGCAGGCCCACAGTCGTCCTTTGCAAACACCAAACACGGCTGCTCATGAGTTCAGTTGCTCAGGGAAGGAAGCAGACATGGGGTTCGTGGAGCTAGTAAGGATCCCAGGTGACATGTGGTCCTGCCTCCCAGGCAGTTCTGGAATCCCATCCTCGGCCTCCCTGGCATGCGGTCTGCAGAAGCTTGTTACTTGGTGGTGGGGCTGCTCGTTCCAGCATTAGGCAGCTCTCTGGGATCGGTCCTGGCTCTGTCATCAGAAGCAACACAGACTAGGACTAATAAGGAACTTGATGAAGGTGAATCCCTTTTCCCCTGCGATAGACCTTTGGGCTTTTGGAAGTAGTTCTGGGATTTTCTCCATTCTCTCCTTCAGGTGAAACATCCCCACCTTCTTCAGTTCTTCCCTGGGTAATGTGGTTTCTAACATCCACTCTCTGAGACCCCGGAGTAATTTTCATGTTAAATTAAAAGCACAGTTTTGAATCCAGTGCCCGGACTCCAGCCCAGGAGCCCAGGTGCTGCCAGGCCCATGCTGAAGGCAACATTTTCTCTTTTTCTGTGGCTCTAGTGTGCCAGCCAGATTTGCCCAGCTGCTTGCCATGGACCTGAGGCAGGACAGCATGGGGACTTGGGTGCCATCCCCCCAACTCTTGGGTGGGTGGCCCTAGGCCACCTCTCTCCAAGGGTCATGGCCAGAGTGAGAAGCACAACCACTCGCCATCTCGGCTTGTCTGTGGTGTGGTATTGCAGGGGACAAGCCCAGAACCTCCGAGGCAGAGGGCTCTCTGCTCCCAGCTTTCTAGTCTCTTCCTCACTCACCTTGAGCATGTGGGAGCCAGCCTGTCCCTACTGTCATCCCTGTCGGCAGGTTACCCCAGAGGCCACCCCGACGCAGGGAGCTTTGAGGCCGACCTGAAGTACTTGAAGGAGAAGGTATCCGCAGGAGCCGACTTCATCATCACCCAGCTTTTCTTTGAGGCTGACACATTCTTCCACTTTGTTAAGGCTTGCAGCGAGATAGGCATTACCTGCCCCATCCTTCCCGGCATCTTTCCTATTCAGGTGAGGGTCCCAGGAGGGCCGTGGATTCCCTCCACCCTGCTCCCCAGCACAGGCCAGGGCCCTGGGGTGAAATGCCAGTCCCTGATGTTCAGTAGATTTCCCTTCAAACAGAAGCTCCAGCCTTGCAACATGCCACCCCCGTGCCCCCAAAACAGCAACAATGTCTGTTAGAGGGGCTTGGTGACCAGTGTCACTGAAAGGGATTAGAATTCTCATTATAAATCTTGGTAAAAATCAGTGTTTCCCAAACTTGACTGTCTTCAAAATCATTTGAAAAACTTTTTGAAAGGTAGATTTCCAAATCCCCTGTGTGGAGGTTCTGATTTAATAAGTCTGAGGTGGAGCCCGAGAACTTGCATATTACTTATTAAATTTTACAGGTGGTGCTGATGATCAATGCAGCTTGGGAACCACTGGCCTTGATGCCCACCAAGTTATCAATAAATACACCTAGGGGCGGAAAGGCTAGCTCAGTTCAAGGGCGGAAATGCTATAGGTAGCTGCCGTACTGAGTGGAAGAAGCTGGACAAGGCAGGGGTACTCCTACAATCTGGACTGACTTTCCTGAGTCGCTCTGTGTCATATTACAGTTGGCCGGGAGGCCTGGTGGGGATGGAAAGGGTAGTATTTCGGGGGAGAGACAGGCTGGGAGATGGCACCCTACAGCCCTTTGTGTCTCGTACAGGGTTACCATTCCCTTCGGCAGCTCGTGAAACTGTCCAAGCTAGAGGTACCACAGCAGATCAAGGATGTGATCGAGCCAATCAAAGACAATGATGCTGCCATCCGAAACTATGGCATCGAGCAGGCTGTGAGCCTGTGCCAGGAGCTTCTGACCAGCGGCTTGGTGCCAGGCCTCCATTTCTATACCCTCAACCGCGAGATGGCCACCACAGAGGTGCTGAAGCGTCTGGGCATGTGGATTGAGGACCCCAGGTGAAGCCACTGGCCCTGAATTTGGGCCTGGGAGGCACAGAGGAAAGTCAGATGGGCAGAGAAGTCAGAGAGAAGTCACAGAATGAGCATGCCCTAGCAATGCTGGCTACCACAGTGGTACAGAGAGATGTCTGCAATAGCGCCATACACTTATGGTTCTGTCCCAGTGGGAACTCCATGCGTAGTCAGAGAACTCAGGCTGAGTGGTATCCCCTCTCCCTTCTTGCTTCCTTTAGGCAATCCCTTACTCATTCTGTCTACATTCTCACCCAGGCGTCCCCTGCCCTGGGCTCTCAGTGCCCACCCCAAGCGCCGGGAGGAAGATGTACGTCCCATCTTCTGGGCCTCCAGACCAAAGAGTTATATCTACCGCACGCAGGAATGGGATGAGTTCCCCAACGGCCGCTGGTAAGCACCCACAGACAACCCATTGCAGGTGCATGCTGTTTCTTGGGAGGGAGGCAGAGGGAGTTTGCCTGCTTACTGGCATGCTTTTTGGGGAGTGATGTGAGGCAGGATTCACAGGAATGCCCCTTGGGCGAGTGGGCGCAACTGTCCCTCTGTCAGGAGCCCCAGGTCAGGAGTATGCCTTGCCCTCTGGGCACCTTCTCTGCCAGGGGCAATTCCTCCTCGCCAGCCTTTGGGGAGCTGAAGGACTACTACCTCTTCTACCTGAAGAGTAAGTCCCCAAGGGAAGAGCTGCTGAAGATGTGGGGGGAGGAGCTGACCAGTGAAGAAAGTGTCTTTGAGGTCTTTGCACACTATCTCTCGGGAGAGCCCAACCAACATGGCTACAAGGTGAGTAATGCTGGGTGTGGTCCCTTGTTGTACCCTCCCCCCATCTCCCTGTGGGCCAGACTTTGGGGCTGTGACCCACACTGCCCCTCCTCACCCAAGCCTCCCATCTCTGTCTGAATGGGGCACCTCAGCAAAGGGGAGGGTGAGCTGGGAAGTCCCCACCTGGGGCACCTAGGAGGGCTGATGGACGCACAGGCAGAGCCCGCGAGAGGGAGGGCACCCAGAGTGCCCGGTGTGATCGCTATCCCAGCCTGGCTCGCCTTCTGCCCCAGGTGACTTGCCTCCCTTGGAACGATGAGCCCTTGGCGGCCGAGACCAGCCTGATGAAGGAGGAGCTGCTGCGTGTGAACCGGCAGGGCATCCTCACCATCAACTCGCAGCCCAACATCAACGGGAGGCCGTCCTCCGACCCCATCGTGGGTTGGGGCCCCAGTGGAGGCTATGTCTTCCAGAAGGTGCGGCAGGGATGCACAGGGCTGGCCCACCTTGGCCGGCCCCCAGGGGTTCCCCGAGATGGAGACAGAGAAGCCTCCCTCCCTCCCTAGGGTGTCTTTATTCTATTCTGAGGGGCAGAGGATCGGTGTGGACAGGAGCTCACGTTTTTAGTCAGACCTGGGGATGCAGGTCACTTGACTGCCATGAGCTTCAGCTGTCTCTTCTGTAAGATGCAGAGCGAGCCCATCATGTTCTGGGGCCAAAATGGGACAAAGCACATGAAATGCTCGGCACGTGGAAGAATATAGGAAGCATTCGCTAAATGGAACTGTGTCCTGAGTTGACACCTTTCCCCTAGGGCTGCTGGAGTTAAAACGACATTCTAGAACGGTGGCCCGTGGGTGCTGGAGTTTGGAAGAGCTGGGTTTTGAGTCCCAGCTCTGCTCTTTCCCTTCAGTGCAGCCCTGTTGCTCAGCTTCTCTGGACTTAGTTTCCTCTTCTGTGAGATGGGGGTAGCAGTGCTCCCTCTGCAGGCTATGAACTTGGCCTCATCCCTGACAGGAACTTGGTGCTGGAGAAGCCCTCCATGTGCGGGTTAGCCTCCAGTGAGTGGGGCAACCGGGATGTGTCGGGCCCCTCCCGTGTCTCAGCTTACCTAGCAGGTCTCCCGTCCGGCTTCTGAAGCGGCTTCTCCATGGAGCCTTCCCTGGTCGGGAGAAGGGAAGCAGATGCCCCCCAGACCTGTTCAGACCGAGAAACCCCACGTACCTGCTCCCCTCCCCCTTGCTTGCATTTGCCCGTTCTGTTTGTGATTCAGTCCACGTGGCCACGCTAGCACTAGTGTCTCAAGTCCTGCCACATGTGTCTGCGTGGGCCCCTCCCTGGGGTGTCGGGAGGGCCAGTGTCGAGAGACACTCTGCACTCTGCACGGTGCACACAGAGCAGGGGCGTGCAAGGACTGAGATCGATGTGCCGGTGCCTGTCCCCGCCCCCCCACCCCCCACCAGGCCTACTTGGAGTTCTTCACTTCCCGCAAGACGGTGGGGGCGCTTCTGCAGGTGCTGAAGAAGTACGAGCTCCGAGTAAATTACCACATCGTGGACGTCAAGGTAGGCCCGCTTCTGGGCTTTAGCCCGCGCTCAGCAGGCCCGGAGGCCAGGGACTGAGGGCACAGTGTTTACTCCTCCCCTCGGCGAGCACTGAGCACCTAGCGCTGGCCAGGCCTGGTGGAAATGTATGCCCAGAGCCAGCACCCTGCCCTCACCTTCGAGGGCCCCTGGTCTAGGAAGGGGCTCGGTCCGTGGGTGATCACAAATCTGGGTGCGCTTTTAACAATAAGTTCACTATGGGATGCCGGGGAGCCAGCGGGGGGACGTCTGATCCGGGGTGTCAGGGAAGGCTTGGAGGGGTCCCCTGTGCTTGGAATCTTTGAGGACAAGGAGCAGGCATCACAGGGAAAGGGCGGAGGGTGTGCGAAGGCGTTGTCTGCCGGCCTATGGGGACACTGCTGGGTGCGGTCAGAGTAAGGCCGAGCGTGTTGACTGTGCTGCTGGGAATTCGGGCTTTCCCCTAA
>CM052798.1:7700771-7729841 GCA_028533885.1 Nasua narica | reverse complement strand
GGGACCGAGCAAAGCCTCCTCCACCCCCGCCCGACCGCCCCGACCCCCCGCGAGTTCCCGGGCAAGAAAAGGACTGCAGCGTCTATGCCCAGGTCTTGTCTGCTCTGACCACCCCCCATCTGCCCTCAGGGTGAAAACATCACCAATGCCCCTGAGCTGCAGCCTAACGCAGTCACCTGGGGCATCTTCCCCGGGCGAGAGATCATCCAGCCTACGGTGGTGGATCCCGTCAGCTTCATGTTCTGGAAGGTAAGGGGGCCAGGAGTGGGCATGCCCCGCACACCCGGCAAACCCTAGGTGGGTGGTGTCATCTGTCATTGGGGCCACGCCCCCAGGGTGGGTGCGCCCCGCCTTCCGGGATTCCTCCCGACTCCGACCAGGGTGTTGGTTTCTGGCCTGGGGGATGGGAGGCAGCTTTGGCCGTGGCCTTGCTTTATTCCTGGAAATGTCCTGTGGAGCCGCTTAGAGGCCCTTGGGGCGCTGAGCATCTGTGTGTGTGTGTGTGTGTGCGCGCGTGTGCGCGCGTGGCTGCAGGATGAGGCCTTCGCCCTGTGGACCGAGCAGTGGGGCAAGCTGTACGAGGAGGAGTCCCCGTCCCGCATGGTCATCCAGCACATCCACGACAACTACTTCCTGGTCAACCTGGTGGACAACGAGTTCCCGCTGGACAACTGCCTGTGGCAGGTGGTGGAAGACACATTCGACCTTCTCAACAGCCCCTCGCCGGGGCAAGACACAGAGGCTCTGTGACCCCGTGCCCTCATGGCCTTGGCCGCAGGCCACTGCTGTCCTGCCTTCCTCCTCCCCGGGCCTGGTTCTCCTGGGAACCCCTCTCCTCCGTCATTTCTTCCCCAGCCCCGGCACCCACTCCTCACATGATGGTGGCAGCTAGACTGGTGTGAGGCTTCCAGGCTCTGGCCGGACTGGAGTCAGCCCCACGGGGGAGCCTGGCATTCCTCGATGGGCCTGGAGCCTGTGCTCTCTACGAGGAACACCTCCGTCCTGCAGAGGACCATGGCGGCCAGAACACCATCCTCCCCAAGAAGAAAGGGAGCGGTTGTTGCTGACCAAGCCCTTGAACCAGGGCTTGGAGACATGCTTGGCATGGAGCCGGCCTGGGTTTGCCGGCTGGGGTTTGCCAGTGACCTTGGAGCCGGCCTGGGTTTGCCAGTGACTTGACCTCGGGACCTGCGGGGCAGCGAAGTGAACCCCGGGCAGCAGGCACTTGTGGCGCTGCTGAAGAGACTGGCCCGGGGGAGGTGGTGGCTGCTGGCATGTCCGCTGGTGGCTGGAGGGGCAGACCTGCCGTGCCCACCTGCTTGGCGGGCTGCCCCCAGGCCTCCAGACAGGCCTTGGCCTGGAGCCTGATAAGGCCGGCATTTCTTGCCCCCAAGTCCGCCCAAGCGCCAGCTGGGCTTTCACTTTTCTACTGTGCTGCTTCTCAGAAGAACTATTTCTGTGTTCCGGTGGTTCCCGAGGAAAAGTGCCTTGTACAGGTTAAAGGCATCTGAACCCTTATACTTGGTGGAGCCCTTGGCCTGCCCTTTGTCCTCCCTGGCCATGGAGGGTACTCTGTCTGTTACTATCACGGGCAAAGATAAGGCTCAACCGAGCAGGACTGACTTTCTCCTGGCTTATTTTTTTAGATGGGACCTCTCAGTGCCAGCTGCTTCCTCCCCTCTGCTCAGCCTGTCCCCGAAGCTGTCTGCTTGGCACTGCTCCCCAGGCGTCAGCCCTCAAGCCCCACTGCCCGGGGACAGTGACTGCTAGAGGCGAGAAGCTGTTCCCTGACCTAGTCCCAGTACTCGCTTGCTGGAGGGGGCGGGGGTAGGTTTCCAAAGAGCAGCCTGATGGCAGAAGAGGCAGGCACAGGCACCGGGCACCAGTGTACCCTCTTGGCTTCCTCCCCACGGAGGCTGACCGAGGCAGAGGGGCAGCCCTTAGGAGACACTGAGCAAGAGAAGCAGCTAGGACTAAGGATGGCGTTTTATTGTCCCCCGGAGCTCAGAGAGCTGGCCCCTGGGTCACCAGGCCGCGGGATGAGTGCCTGGTGGCCTGAGCCTGCGCTCCCCTGATGGGTGGGGCTTGTTCCTTCCTTCGGAGGCTGGGCTCAGGGTTGTTTTCCTTTCCATGGGAACAAGTCACAGCTGCAGCTGGGTCCCCCGCTCTGCCTCAAGTCCACCATACGTGTGGGCTCGAGCAGCTTCCAGCCTACTCCCAGGGTTCCTGACGCCTGCCTGGCTCCGGGGTATCAGGCCGCTGGTGGCTCCTCTCTTCCAGCCCCTGGCTGCCAGGTGCTGGCGCCACTTCTCAAAGGCCTGGAATCGGAGGAAGGAAAGGCTATTTGGTTCCCTCCTGGATCTGCTGTCTGCTAGGCTAACACCTGTGCCCTGTTCCTTCTCTCCCCAGAGGGAATGGGCGACATGCCCCCCTTCCCTCCACCCCAGCCAGCCAGCTCTGCCCCAGGCCAAATGCACAGGCTCAGAACGGATCTGACTTGCGATCTGGGAAGCTACAGAGTGCGGTGGATAAGGGAGAGGGGCCCTTAGGGACCCATACCCAACGTGGGCTAGTGTGAGTGGCCCTGGTGCTGTGGCCACGCCTCGATCCCACCCCCGAGTGGGTAGGACTGGGCTGAGCGCATGACTGCCAGCCAAATCGGGACCCAAGCTGTGATTTCTCTTCAGACTCACCCTTCCCGTGAAAATGGAGGGGCCCTAGCTTGGAAGAGCTGTTGCGGGTGGGAGCCACGCCCCTACCTGGGAAAGGACCCGGCCACCTTCCTGGTGCTGTAATCGCTGAGCCACCCACAGGCGCAGAGCCCGCCGCCGCCACACACGCCAGGCCCCCTTCAGGTGCCACTGCCTCAGCTGTGGGGGTAGGGGGGGTGTGAGAGGCGCCAGCCAGAGGCTGCTGCCTCCAGCCCCTCTGCTGCGTCTTCCCCCTACAGCTCTGCAGCACCAGGGGGAAAGGGCTGTGACAAGGGGGGGGGTGTCCCCTAAGGTGTGTTTGCAGATCCTTGCACCTGACCCCAAGTTTTCAGGCTTTGGTTCATAGAGAGACCAATATGCTTTGAGACTTCATTTCTAGGGGCTAGGGTTGCGGACGAGGTGAGCTGCGAGGTCAGCTTGAGGCTGGGGAGAGGGTGCCCCCCACTCACCAGCGTCCGTGCCAGATGCTCCGCACCCTGAGTATCTACCCAGTGCCGCCATGTTGCTGCCAGGCTCCTCGCCCGCTGGGAGCCCAGGAGCCGGCGAAGCAGTGCCTCACGGTGCCAGCGCTGCAGGTATTTCCTCCTGGTGGGGAGAGGCCCTGGCGTGCACCCCGATAGCCAAGAGCATCAGGACCCCTTTATGACCAGGAAGAAGGGCACAGCCACGGATCCCCAGGTCCCCAGGATCCTCCAGGAACGAGCACTGGCCCGAGAGAGGGCCCAGGCCCCGCCCCGCCCCGCCCCGCCCCGCCCCGCCCCGGTCAGGGCCCGCCCAGTACCCGAGTCCCGCTCCCAGGCCACCCCCTTCGCGCACGCGCAGTTGCTCTTACGCCAGCTGTCTCTTAGCGGCCTCGCCTTGGCCTTCGAGGGCCTGGGCCTCCGCGCTGCAGTCCCCTCCAGGCCTTGTCGGGGGCCGGTCTTGGGTCTGGCCCGCGCATCCAGACCGTTGCCACGGGCGCTGGGAGGCACGGCAGGGAGAGGGCTCTCTGCCTCCTGGGAAGAAGAGGTTAACACAATCCCTACCTAAAAAGGATTTGCCACGTTGCTTGGAGCCGATTTCCGGGCCTGTGAGATGTCTGGCCCCAGGGCAGGTCTCCTTACTCTGAGCCCACGAGGTTTCTCTTTGCTTCCTCTGTCCGCCATGGCTGTGGTGCTGGCTTGGGCCAGGCAGTGTCCCGTAGCCGTGGGTCTGAAGGAACAGCCAGAGAGGAAAACCTGAACCCGGTGGGCTTCGACCCCCTGCATCCCAAGCAACGTGGCAGGGTCCTTCCTGTCCTGCCCCAGACCAGAACCAGGACCTCCTCCTGTGTGGCCCCGCCGCTCCCAGAGGAGGCGGGGTAGGCGCCTGCGCGTAGTAGGGCCATCAGCACACACCCCTGCTGCCTCCCCTGTCCTCCCAGCGTGGCTGGGGACGGAAGCAGAGGGGCGGACCCATCATGTCCGCAGCCTGGTGACGGCTCACCTGTGCCCCTGCAGCCTGTCCCCACTTAGGCTTTACAAAGCGAGATTACTTGCCTGAGGCCCCGTCTCAGGAGCTGACTGCAGAGCCCAAGCCCAGCTGTGGCTCTACTAGAGGCCCGCCCGCGGCTCTCGGGGGGGAGGCCTAATACCAGCTCGCGACGCTTGGCAAGGGCTGCCTGGGTGCTTGTGTTTCTGTGGGGGTGGGGTGGGGGGTGTGCTGGAGCCAAGCACCCTAGGTTATCCTTCCCAGAATTTACTTTTGGTTTTAGTATGCCTCTGTTTCTCCATCGGCACAGGGGATCCCGCCTGCCCTTGCGGCTGAGCCTGGGTGGCTCAGTGGGTTAAAGCCGCTGCCTTCAGCTCAGGTCATGGTCTCAGGGTCCTGGGATCAAGCTGCGCATGGGGCTCTCTGGTCTCAGGGGAGCCTGCTAACCCCTCTCTCTGCCTGCCTCTCTGCCTACCTGTGATCTCTCTCTCTGTCAAATAAATAAATAAAATCTTAAAAAAAAAAAAAAGGAATGTCAATACTTTTAAACAGACCGAAAGTAAAATTGGCTTGTGACACAGATCTAGAAATAAAATATCGAGTCCCCAGAATCTGCTGTTACCATAGCGCCCCCCCCCCCCATGTGTGACTATCTTGATTCTGCAAATAACCAAAGCCAGGCCCTTTCAATTCCATTTTAAAAAACAACGTAGGGGCACCTGGGTGGTGCAGTCGGTTCAGCGTCTGATTCTTGATTTTAGTTCAAGATTAATTTTTCCAATAAGGTCATGATCTCAGGGTTGTGAGATGGAGCCCTGCCTCTGGCTGCCTGCTCAGTGTGGAGTCCCGGTTGACATTCTCACTCCCTCTGCCCCTCCCCCTGCTTGCACTCACACAAGTGTGTGCTCTTTCTCTCTCTAAATAGCATCTTTAGGGGCAGATGGGTGACTCAGTGGGTTAAGCCTCTGCCTTCGGCTCAGGTCATGATCTCCGGGTCCTGGGATCGAGCCCCGCATCGGGCTCTCTGCTCAGCAGGGAGCCTGGTTCCTCCTCTCTCAGTCTGCCTCTCTGCCTACTTGTGCTCTCTCTCTGTCAAATAAATCTTTAAAAAAATAAAAATAAATAGCGTCTTTAAAAAAAAACAATTTAATCTTTTTTTCTAAGAACCTTTCTAGAATCCATTACGTGCTTCCTGGCATTCTGAAACAGGACTCAGGATGATTCCTGTACATCTTTAGGAACACCGTGAGGGCTATCAGGAACTCTGGGGCTGTGTGTCCTCCAATGTCGTGGCCCTAGACTGCCATGCAGTGTCAATTCTTGTGTCTGGCTTCCATTGTGGCCTCTTTGGTCCTGTTTGCCATTAAGCTCTTGTCACCATTTGCAGGTGTCAGAACTAAATGCTTCTTTTCTTTTTCTTTTTCTTTTAAAGGTTTTATTTCCTTTTTAAGTACTCTTCACACCCAAAGTGGGGCTCGAACTCACAAGCCCGAGATCGAGAGTCCCGTGCTCCACGGACTGAGCCAGCCAGGCGCCCTAGAACTAAATGCTTCTGGTCCGGAGAGGGACTGGTGGTTGTTTTTGGGTGGAGGGAGCTATGAAAGAAGCATTTCTTTATACTTCCTGGTTTGCCTGTAGTGAGCATGTTTAATTTTTCCAATAAGGAATAAAAGGGACTTGGCAAATAGTTGCTCCTCTCCCCATGTGCCTGACCCTAGGCTGCACCAGGATACACAGGAGTTCGGGTGTCTGTGTCCCGAGCAGACTGTGACCACAACATTTGTCTTTGTGTCCTCCCTGTGCTGGGCTGGCACTCAGTAAATGCTGACAGACCCAAAGACGGCAGGCTTCCAGAGCCAGGAGGCTGTTCTAGAATGTGGTAGGGGTAGTGTCCATAAAGGCCAGTGGGTCCCCTGGATAAGCGTCCAGCCACGCTCGCCACCATGGGCTGAAGCAAGCTGATTCTGAGCCCGCTGCCCCTCGGGTCATTTTTGGAGCTTCCACCCGACCTCCGAGGTCTCACCTGCGCCCCCAGGGCCGGAGCGGCTGTCAGCGCTAGGAGGCGCCCTCTGCTGGCCACCCTGGGCCACTGCCCGAGGTCAACTGCGCGGGCCTCCTGGGCCTCGGCCTGTGGTTCCCACCGCATACTGAGCAGCGCTGCCTGCCACTGGGCCCAGTGGGTCCACAGGAGGCGTCTGGACCCAGCCTGCCGGAACTGGGTGATGGCGGCTCGCTGGACACGGCCCCTGGCTGCTGCCTGGGCCCAGGACCTCAGGACCCTGGGACAGAGGGAGGAGCCCGCATGTGTGTTGGGCTGAAGGGAAACCCTTCCCGGCGCTCTCCAGTGCCCCGCTGGATGGGGACCTCCGGGCAATCCCACGCCAGCGCTCCTCCCCTCGTCCCTCTTCTGGGGAAATCGGGTTAAAAGAGACCGGAGAGCAGCAGAACGTCACACCCCAGGGACAGAGAGCGGGTAGTCAGGCTGCTCCACTTCGCTTGGCCCTCCCTCACGAGATCCCTGTTCAAGGAGCACCTGCGGCTTCTACGCCCTGAGCCCAGCGCTAGAATGCTTTCTCTCCCTAAGGCAGGCCTGTTATCTTCCTTTGTCCTTCAAAGATTTGCTCTGGGCGGGGCTGCGCTGCTGGAAAGCGCGCGTCTGGACTTGGACCCCAGGATGAGCTGCAGTGGCTGGGATCGCCCCTCCCTCTGACCCCAAGCTCCTGAGCGCCCCCCACCCCCACCCACCGAATACCCTATACCTCTGCCAACAACAAGCTCCAGGCCTCAGAAACGGACTCAGCTGGAAGCATCGTGTGGGGCTGCCCTCAGGCCCCCGGCACCCACCTGGCGCTCAGCCTCCGGGCCACTCTCTCTTCTGCCCACCAGCAGGCCTCGCAGCGTGGGCCCAGAGCCGCTCGCCACGCTACGAAGGCCTGCTGCGTCCCGGGGCCCTGCTCAGCGGCCTGTGCGCCCGGCCCACCCCCGCACGTGGTTCTCCAGCAGGCCCGGGAGGCCCTGGGCCACACGCCGCTCCCGTGCCTGGGCCTTGGCTGCTCGGGCATCCTGCCACATAGCAAATGTGGCCCCCACGTCTTTCTCGGGCCATCCTGAGAGGCTCCCATGGCTGCGAGCACCCCAGTGTCTCTCTCAACGCCACACCAGGCCCGGAAGCAGCTGAAAAACAGGAGCAGAACGAAGGGCCCAGCTGGCCTTCAGTGTCTGAAAGTCCCATTTATTCCAAATCGCACCCGCAAATCCCCCCCCACAAAGTGTCCTAGGTTATACGTGGTTTTGCATACACAGCCCTGCGCCTTCGGCACGTAGGCACCGCTGTGTGACGGGTCAAAGTGCCGGCTTTGGTCCAGGGCCTCCGCACGCGCAGACGGACTCAGGAGGGCAGGTGCTCCCCAGGAGGTCGTGGGATCACAGCAGGTGTGGGGCCAAGGCCCAGGGCCACCGGGGGAGCAGCCAGGTCTGGTTGCCCCTCACGAGCCCACCCGGGGAACAGGAGGCCGGTGAGGGGAGCACAGTGCCCACTGCTCAGGTCTGAAAGTGTGGTATCGGCCCCTGCCGCCCGTGCGGGGACCCCGTGAACATCTGCCAATTTGCAGCTGAACGGTAGGAACAGGCATCATCCGTCCCTGCAGCTTTTAACTATGCACGAATGAGCACCATATGTTTTCCTGGCACATCCCTATTTGCGTGAAGAGCTCACGCTTTGGGCAACTGTATAGGGCAGAGCTTGCCTGTGCTTGAACAAGACACGGACAAGACATTGGGTCACACACGGTGGTGGGTGTTGGAGGCGTAGCCTTCCCCCACCCTTCCTGTGTCCCCTCAAACCAAAGGACTGACCTGGCCGGGAGTTGGAGACCTGGGGCTCATCAGGGCATCGAATAGGCACCCCTCAAACAAAGCAGGTAAAGGAAGGTCAGTGGTCACGGCTCTAAGGCTCCCTCGTTAGGTCCCCCTGGGCTCTCTCTCTGCTTTTTCCAGAGTGGAGAGGACCCTCCCTCATCCTCCTATCCCCCAGGCCCCTCCACCTGTGCAGTAGAAGCCGCCCTGGGTGTCTCCGACGAGCTGCCGCCTGCCGCCAGTCCTGGAACACGGACCCCCTCAAGGCCCGGAGATTGGCCTGCACCCACGTCTGGTACCTGGCGCGCAGGAAATGCTGCCCTGAGGCCAGAGAGAGGCTGAGATGCCCCCGGGCCTTCGTCCCAGCCTTGACCCCCAACCCCGGGTAATGGTGGGCCCCTCCTCGGCCAGCCCTCTGCACTCGACCCAAGCAGGGACAGAGGAGGCCCCCTAACCATCTGGGCTTAAATGCCTTGGTTATAAGTGTCCTTCAATGACCAGGCCAAACCAGCTCACTGTTTTTCATTTCTTGGAAACGTTTAGGGATTAGGACAATTCATGTAAAAATCTAGATTTCTAGCTTTTCCTTGAAAACGAGGTCAGCATAATTGGGCAACGATTGGGCTGGAGAAGCAGCTGTCCCCAGTGGACAGGACAGGAACTTTCCAGAACAACCAGGTCCCCACCCGCCAGCTCACTGATACGAAGTGTTGGTGGAGTGGGAAGCCTTGGAAATGGCCCTCAGAGCTCCCCACCTCCCATGCTGGGCTCTGAGGACCCCATGACTCGGTGCTCAGGCCCATGACTCCTGAAGGCCAGGTGAGGATAATGAGGATGAGGAAGAAGAAGAAGAAGAAGAAGAAGAAGAAGAAGAAGAAGAAGAAGAAGAGGAAGAGGAAGAAGAAGACAGTAAGCTGAGTTCTGAGTCAACAGTGAGGGGTTGGTCTCTTGGACTCCCCAGAATCAGCCTCCAGGGAGGGTGCTGCTGTGGTCCCCATCTTACAGATGAGCGAGCTGAGGCTCGGAGAGGTTACGTAGCTTGTGTAAGGTCCACACAGCCGGAGAATGGACAGGCAACGTCCAAGCCCCTGGTTGTGCTCTGCTCCCTCCCCCTCCTGGGCATGCTCCGTGAGAGTCTGGTCACTGGACTCAGCTGGAGGCCACAAAACCCTGGGTCTCTCTGATGGACATGGCCCTTCCCTTCCCCTCAGTGACCCGTACCTAGGCCCCAACTCACTCTGCCAGCAGGAGTGCCAGTGGTGCAGGGCGCCTCGAATCAGCGTGCGGCCCCGCGCCCGAACCCGCTGCTCCACCTCTCGTCCCTGCGCCAGCCTCCGCCGCCACAAGCCCAGTGTGGCCCTGCAGCTCCGGTCCCAGGCCCAGGCAGCAGCCAGCTCTCTCCAGGCCCTTTGGGCTGTGGCCCAGTGGCTCCAGCCCAGGAGGATGCTAGGAAGGGTGGGAAGGGGAGCGTCGACCCTGAGGTTGGTCACTGCCCCTCCCCCGGGCTCTCCCAGCCATCCTCTCCCTCAGGAGCTTGGGGGGACTCTTCTCCCCGTTTCCATCATGGGGGAGCATGGCTTGCGGGGGGCTGGACTGCTCAAATGCTACTCCGAGTGTCACATGACACGTTAGGGATGAGATAGGATTGAGGACCCCAACCAAGTCCTGAGCTCAGCCACCAGCGATAAACATTGTTATGAACTGAGTGCTTCTTCTGCGTCAGATACGGGGCTAGGGAATTCTGTGCCCCTACCTTGTTAATGCCCATTGGAGTGACTACTGTTGTTATCCCCATACGAACGCAGAGATGGAGATACTTGCCCAAGACCACTAGGTCTTGGGCAAGGGAGGGGCAGAGCCGGGATTAGAACCCAGGCAGACTGAGGCTGAGGCATTGTGCTGAGATGAATAAATGAATGAGCCACAGCTACGAAGTCTCTGGGAGAACCGATTGGCGGCGTAGGAGGGCAGAAGTCCAGAGGACCTGAATCTGGGTACCCATGGATTGGAGCGTGAGATGGGAGCCCTCTGGGAGGCAGACCCCAAAGGGATGCTGCCATGAAGGTCAAGGAATAATGGGAAGGGGACTGGAAAACAGGATGTCCACAGAGCGGTGGGCGGCGTGGCTCACCCACCATGAGGAGGGGTCCCTACCGTCTCTGAAGAGTACGCCGGTGCCACCTCACTGCACCCCGGGAATGCTGGGCTTGCACCTGCCGCTGCCCAGATGCCCACAGAAAGCTCAGCCGGAGGGTCCCCAAGAGGGCGGGGGCCCTGGAAGCCTGGGGAAGGAGGAATGGAGTCTTGGATCCTCGGGCCCTGCCCTGTCTCCACGGTTTCCTCCCACCTGCTCTCCTACCCACCCTAGCCCATTCCCGCCCCCTGTCCTCACCTTCTCCAGTGAGCTTCGGGGTGGGCTGCCGTCCAGCAGCGACTCCCCTCCCGGGGTGCTGCCCAGGAGCTCTGGGGCCAGGCTGGGCCTGGCCCTGTCAGACGGGGTGCTCCGACCCCACACCTTCAAACGCCACCCCCTCAGGATACGCCGAATCACCCGGCGCCGCATGCCCTGGAGGAAGGAGCTACAGGGAGGGGCAGGTGAGTCCTCGGGTCCCAGCCTCACCCCCAGGCCGATGGGGCTACCAAGCAGGTGCTGCCCCCAGCCGGGTCTCTGCCAGAGCTGATCGGGAAGGGGGGCCGCCCCTGCCGAACACCAGGCTAGAGCATCGCCTCACAAGCCGGCCACAAAGGGGACTACAGGGAGCTCTGAGACGTACCATCGGGGTCCTACCCCCCAGAAATTCTGACTTAGCAGTCTAGCTGTGTGCTGGGCTTCCTCACTTTTCCAGGGCTCCCTGTGTGACTCTCACGAGCTTCTAAGGCTGAGGCCACTGTTTCTACACCTGTATCAGCTCGCGATCCTTGCCACACTCCTGATGGGACAAGGAGCTGGGCCCCAGACCCAAGGACCCCAGACTCAGGAGACCACGTATGGCCACATCGGTACTTCTGCCTCTGCTCACTTATAAAGATAGGGAAACGGAGGCCTGGTGGAAGGTCGTTTCTCCAAACTCCAAATAGGAGAAGACGTGGGATCCAAATGCTTACTTTAGATCACAGGACAGCCCCCGCTATGTTGGAAGGAGATACTGACTGTTCCCTGATGCCCAAAGGCTAGAGGATGGACTGCAGGAGGGAGAGCCACATTCTGAGGGATCATGGTGAACTGATTTCCCTGGGAGTTCCTGCCCCACAGCCACCAGCCTGGACTCTGGGTCCCAGCAATGACTGTCTTGTAGAAAAGCAACAGGGACCTTCTCGCTTCTAACTCACAGTGCGATTTCAGGCAAGCTGCTCGGCCCTCTGAGCCTCAGTTTCTCTAGCTGTATAATGAGGCAGACAGGGGCCCCGACCATGCCTCCAACAGGCCAGACCGCGGTGACGCAGACACGGTTCCTGCCACCAGGGGGCTCCCACCCAGCCCGGAGAAGAGCAAGCAAGCGCTCCGTCAGGTTCCAGCCGCCCTGGTAAGGGGTCTGTGTTTGTGTCTTCAGCTACCCCATGGCTCCCACAGCTCACTCTCTGCTCAGTCACTGTCTCCAGGCCCCTGCGCCACCTGCCCCAGCCCCACACCTTCCGGGTACCGCAGCATGCGGGGGACGCGGGGCGGGGGGCGCCCTCTGCAGGAGGCTCGGGGAAGAGCAGGACCTGGCGCATGCCCCGTGGGGCACTTCCCAGGGCTGAGCTCTGTTCACGTGCCCACCCTGTCTGTACCCCCTGGGCCCAACCCCGGGTCACAGGCTCGTGGGCACCTACTCAGCCTTCTGGCGCTGGGAGAGCCGCGTCCTCCAGAGCAGCAGCGCCCGGTGCAGGGCCAATCTCCGGCAGGCTTCCTGCAGGGAGCCCCCGCCTTGCTCCCGGGGCAGCCCCTGCGCCTGAGCCACGACCCCCAGGTCCTGGGCTGCGGCCCCTCCGGGCACCAAGCTGCGGAGGGCCACATTCCCTAAGGAGCCGTCAAAGGATGAATCAGCCTCGTCCCCAGTGACCTTCTTCCACCCAAAGCCCTTGGTGGAACCCCGTGGCAACCTCAGCCCGCCTCACCCCTCCTTAGGAACTCCCCTCACAGGCACTGCCCCCACCCGCTGCCTTCAAATCCTCCCCTCCAAGACACCTCAAAGATCCCATCTTCCCCTATCAGATTTGGGGGGAGGGCAGTCTGTGAATTATCTCGCAGACCAGGAGCTTCTGAGAGCAGGGACCGCATCCCCTCCTAACAGCAGACGGAACAAAGTCTCTTGCTTAGAGAAGCTCATGATCCGGAGTGAGGACTGGGCCCAGCCAAGGCCTACGCACCCCGGGGACCCCTCCTGGACCCTCCCTGGGCCGTCAGACTGCACCCCCCAGGATGCTCCGGGTACCACCGCCTCCCATCACGAGAAGCCATCCGTTCCACTGGGGCCCACAAGAGAAGGAGCTTAGGTGACAATGTTTGCTGGGGTGGGGGGGAAAGGGAGCCCCTTGGCCTGCCAGTCGCTCGCTCACCCGCCTTCTGGCGGCAGAGGGACAGCTGGGTCACCTTCGCTCCATCCGAGGCCCGGAGCTGCTTCATCCCCGTCCACTGTAGCAGACATAACCTCAGGATCCCTGCCTGGCGGCGGGCCAGGCGGTCCCGGTACCGGGCTGCTCTTTGCACGAACAGCTGCCAGGCCCCAAAGCACCTGGGGGGCCAAGAGAAGGTCCTGGTACTGTTAGTAATGACTGCGGCGACAGCCATCTGCCCCGTGCCACTGCTGAGGACCTGGACAAGCCCTTTCACTCTCTGAACCCTTCAGGCCACCGCGCCCTCACCCCTGGATGCCCGCAGGGCCTCCGCAGCCTCCTCCCTGGCCTCCTGCACCCACTCGGGGCCCCTCCAGACAGTGGCTGCTCCTTGGGCAGAGTGATCTTTTCGCAAGCTCAAACGCGGTCATCTCACTCCCCAGCTGAAAACCGCCAGCACCCTCCCCCAACACCCACCCACCCCACTCCCCCAACCCCCGCCCCCTTGCGCTTAGGACAGAATGTCAGCTCCTGGTGCCGCCTGCAAGGCCAAGCACTGGCCGGCCACGGCATGCCTCTCCATCTTCACCTTAACCCCTCCCCCGCCCCCCAGGCCCCCACCTTGGGCTACCAGGGTGTCCTTTGAGTCTGTGACTCCCCGGTCACAGGCCTTTGCCTGAGCAGTTCCCTTGCCTGGCGCTCTCTTGCCGGCTTTCCCTCAGTTGGCCAAGCATTTACCCTCACATCTTCGTGGAAGCACTGTCAAGCTCAAAGTTCTCTAGGAAACTGCACTGGGGGGAGTGAGGGACGGGGGTGCGCCTGGGTGGCTCAGTCGGTGAGGCATCTGCCTTGGGCTCAGGTGATCCCCGGGTTCCGGGATCAAGTGCACTTGGGGCTCTCTGCTCAGCAGGGCGTCTGCTCCTCCCTCTCCCTCTGTGCTCTCCTTCCGTCCCTCTCTCAAATAAATAAAAATAAAATCTTTAAAAAAGAGAGAAAAAACTACACTGGGGGATGCAATCTGCAGGAGGCAGACCCAGGGAAACTCTACTCAACCAGCAGCCTGGTTTCCTCCACAGATAAATTGCAAAGAAAAAAAAAAAAAAACAAACCAAAAAACTGGAAGAGACCCCAGAGCTCAAAAAGACTTTTAACAGCTTATCGACCAACTGTAACATAAGGACTTTATTTAGATCCCGGTTCAAAAAACTACAACAGAATGTGTCCCTGTAAAACAGTGGGAAATGTGAAGGCTGACCAGATATTTTTTGGTATTAAGGGATTAATGTTCATTTTTTAGCGTGATCACGGCACGGTGGTTATGTCGTTGAAGAGAGTCCCTATCTTTTAGAGACACTACGAGGTATTTACGTGTGAAACGGTATGATGTGGGGGAGGGGGCTGGTTTAAAATATCGTAGAGGGGGCAATTGGATGTGGATGAAAACAAGGTTTTCAGGAGGTGATTTTCTTTCTTTTTTCTTTCTCTTTTAAAAGATTTTATTTTAAAAAGAGAAAGAGAACATGAGCAGGTGGGGCAGAGGGAGAGGGAGAGAGAGAATCTCAAGCTAACTCCATGCTGAGCCCGATGTGGGGCCGATCCAAGGACCCTGAGATCTCCACCTGAGCCAAAAACTCAGAAACAAGACTCACTGCCCCACCCACTGCCCCACCGGGGCATCCCCTGGAGGTGATTTTCTTGACGCTGGGTGATGGGCACACTGGGGGTTAGTATCTATTTTCTCTACTTTTGTGTGAGATGTAAATGTCGCATCCTAAAAAATTAACATGAGAAGACCCTCTTATGGATCTGTGTTCCTTCCCCTCAGAACACTTAACTTATGGCGCATGCTCTGTGATGGCCATGCTTCCAGGAGGGGGGCTGGGGGGCTGCCTGCACCGAGCTTTGCTGAGGACCAAATCCCTGTGCCTTGAGGAAGGGGCGTCCCCACTCCCACCTTCTTCTGCTTCTCCCTACCTGCAGAGCCAGGCTCTCCGCTGCTGAGTGCCCAGCGAGGCCCCCCTGGGTGCACCTGTCACAGGGGAGCACGGGGCTAGGAGGGGCCTCCCCCTCCTCTGAGTCCTCAGTGCGACCTGGGAGGCCTCTCCCTGGAGCCCCCTCTCCTGCCTGGCCCATTCCTTCTGATGGAACCACAAGAGGAAGACTGTAAAGCAAGAAGAGAGAGTAGGGGGGCTCAGGACTGGAGGAGGCTCTTTCATTCCCCGTCCCTGGGCCTCAGTTTTCCCTGTGAGTGAGTGATGTCTGAGGGACCTTCCGGTTCGAACACGCAAGCTTCTGCGGGACCTGAATTAGCATCAACAGCACATGAATACAGGATGTGAGCCTCTCATACTGTGTGCCCTTGAGCTAGTTGCTTAACTTCTCTGTGCCTCACTTTCCCCATCCATAAACTGGGCACAAAGCCCTGCCCAGGTCCCGGGAGGCTCAAATGAGATTATATCTGGGAAGCTGTCCCAGCGGATGCTCAGTAAACGCTCATTCGCACAGAAGCCGCAGCCCTGCTCAGTGCGGGTGCTCGGGGCCAGCCCCGCTCCCTCTCCCCTGCTTTTCCGGGGCCCACAGCTCACCGGCCAGTTGTTGTAAGACCTGCATCATCTGCTCTACCCCATTGCCTCCAGCTGGTCTTGGCCAGGATCCTGCCTCCTCCCCCGGACTCCCTGGACTGCGAGCGAAGTCGCCCAGAGAGGAACCGATGCCTCGGGTCGGGCTGAGGGAGAGGGCACAGTCCCAGCCTGGCCACCTGGCCGCCACCCACCACGGCAGGTGGGCAGGTGCACAGGTGCACTGCGCTGCCCCTCCCCCACCTCATTCTCATCGAAGAGATCTGGGGGCAGGTTCTGTTTTTGTTTCATTCTTCTCCTCCTTCCGCTTCTCCTTCTTCTTCAAGATTTTATTTATTTATTTGACAGAGAGCAAGCACAAGTAGGGGGAGCAGCAGGCAAAGGGCGAGGGAGAAGCAGGCTCCTCGCTGAGCGGGGAGCCCGATGCGGGCCTCGATCCCAGGACTCTGGGATCATGACCTGAATCAAAGGCAGACGCTTAACAACTGAGCCACCCAGGTGCCCCTGTTTCATTCTCTTCAATACTATTTGGATTCTTGGAGCAAACATGTATTCAAACAAATAGCATCTGAATAATTATTTCAAACACACTTGTTTCATTTACAAATAGGAACAAAACCCCTACTTTGCTGTAGTGGAAGATTGAGGGAATGGAGAGGAAATAGCCGATTTGAATTTCACTGCTCCAGAGATAAGCACTAACTGTTTATTTCAGCATGTTTTTTGGACAAAGTATTTACTGATTCTCATTTTGAGCAGTGGTAAAATAATCAACACATGAATCTTAGCGTCTTAACAATCTCTAAGTGAGTGGTTTGGTGGTGCTCAGTAATTGTGTGACATTTCACTGTTTTTCCTTCTGTATTGTTTCATGTGCACGAAACATATCTTACACACCATGTTTTAGCCTTTCCCCCATCTAACATAGCATCACCATTTATCATCGTCACTAAAATTCCCATGCAAATACCCAGGAAACTACTTCTCTGAAGGGGGATACGTGGGGAAGGGCAGTGAAAGGTTCAGCTATTTGGAGTGTTTTTTTAATCAAGCACGCATTACTGTTATAATTAGAAATAATGCCAATAAGCAGTGTAAATAATGCGGCCACCAACGTACTCTTGCACAAATCTTTGTCCACATCCGTGGGCTTCATCCTCATTCTCTTGTGGGGGAGTGGGGGGGGCACCGAGGCAGGAAGCGGGGGAGGGGAGGCCACCAGCACTGCCTAGGCCACACTGACCAACGGACCACTGGGGTGTACCTGCTTCTCCTGATGGGATCCTCCACTGGCTCCCTTCCTGAGGGGCCTTGGCCTTGTTCTGCCTCCAAGGGTGGGCGTCCTGGCCCAGCCTGGACATGGGGCTGCCCGTGCTTCTGCTTCAGAGTCCGGTTTCTCCACTGGGGAAGAGAGAGGGAAAGAAGGATGTCAGTGGCACCCTCAAATGTGCCCCAAGAGGGGGCACCAGGGTTGCGTGCGGGGACAGAAATGTCTGACTTCAGAGCCTTCGGTCTTAACCTGCAGAATGCCCGGCCCCTTTGGGAATAAATGAATGAATGGAGAGAAGGAACCCAAGATGCAGCGCTTTCCTTGGGAGACAAAACCTGGAGCTAGGCCCTCCCAGAGCACCCCTTTCCCAAGGAGGGAAGAACACAGACGTGCCTTGCCAGGCCTGGCTAGCTAGCCAGTAGTAAAAGACAGCAATCCCTCGTATGGTAGAGCGCTTGCTAAGTGCTAAGTAGGCTTCTAAGTCCTTCCTATGTATTAGTTTAACCTCACAACAACGCTGAGAGGCAGGTACTATTATCATCATCCCATTTGGGAACGAAAGAACCTAAGGCACAGAGAGGTTAAGTAACCTGCCCAAAGCCACACAGCAAGAAATTGTGGAACCAAGAAAGTAGCGGAGGCCGGATGTGAACTCAAGCAGAGCTGGTGCAGGTGTCCGGGTGGCCCTCCCTGCTCTCCCGGAGACCACTCAGGAGCTACAGAACAGGTGCCCAGGGGAACCCCCTCTCCAGACATACCAGCCTTTCATCACTGCCCCATGGCCCAACCGGGAGGCCCCTGACCTTCTGGAAGCTCTGGGCCAGCAGGGCCTGAGTGTGACGCCGCCACACCACCTCCATCTGGGCCTCCTGGAGCCGCGGAGCCCGGGGAAGGGCCCACAGACCTCTGCGCGCCAGCTGCTGGCAGCCCAGTGCCACCACCGCAGCCGCTGTCCGCTGTTTCTGCACCAGGTGCCGCCAGGCTCTGAAACATCTGGAGAGCCGCTGCCGGCTGGGGCCAGACGGGGGCTGATCAGGGGATGGCCCGGCCCCTCGGCCCCAGGTACCACCCGGAGCCCCTGTCCAGCCCTGATGCCCCATGCTGCAGCAGGAAGATCGGCTGCGGACTGGAACATCGGCCCTCTGCTGGTGGCCAGCCCAGGAAATCCCAGCCAAGAAAGCTCCCGGAGCCGCAGAGTGCCCCCTTGATGGCCAAGAGTGCCAGGCAGCCTTGGAGGTTACAGCCTCCCAGCAGCAGCAACAGCAATCCCCATGGCCCTGTCCCTGGGGCCCGGGAGGCCCCTCGGGTTCCCCAGCAGGGGCCGTGGGAAGTCCCCTCCCCCAGAAGTCCTGCAAGGACCTGCCCCCAGGGCCTGACCTCCATCAGGGACTAGTCTCCCCTGGCCCAGGCAAATGGGGAAGCAGCTATCCCAGGAGGGTGGGCAGCCCCCACCCCCCAGCCCATGGCCTCACCGGGCTGTCTCGGACTCCAGGCTCACCACGTTCCGGGCTTTTCTCTTGGAAAACCAAAAGACATAACACAGCGCTCAGGCTGAAGAGCGAGGAGAACAGGACACCCTCTGCCAAGCCTGCCTGCCCGACAGGGCAGTGGCAGCGAGCTGGCCGTGAGAGTTCCTGGGAGGAGCCCTCCGGGGGTCCCCCAGCTCCCACCCCCAGCCTCCTCTGGCCTCTACCTGCATGGGAATCCTGGCTGGGGTTGCGTCCGGCGGGTGGGAAGCCGTCCTCTCTTCCTCCTTGCTGACCTGCTCCTGCAGAGTCACCTCCCCTCCTTCCTGCCTGGCTGGGACACGCCAGGCAGCCCGGGAGCGGGCCGAAGAGCAGAGTCTGGCCTCCCTGCTGCCCGCCCCTCGAGGGAGCCGGGGGTCTCCCCTCTGCCCCCTGCCGTATGTCGGCCCCGGGGAGAAGTTCTCTCCTTGCCTCAGGGGCTTGGCCGGAAGGATGCCCTGCGTAGGGTCAAGGAAATCCCCAGGCAGGATCCCTAGTGTGGTCTCCGGGGACGCAGGCTTCCTGCTTGCCTGACAGTCTGAGAGGCCAGCCTGGGTCCCCCGTGTCTCTGGGAAACGCACAGTTTCCCTGAGACCTGGCAGGTGTTCCTTCCTCCCATCCCAGGAAGCAAGAACAGGTTGGCTGGGCTGGGGGCGGGCGGGGAGTACCTGGCCGTTGCTGGGTTCCCGGGACGCTCGGCACCTGAGATGGGCGACTGCGCGCTCTAGGTGTCGCACGGAGGCCAGCAGCTGGTGGATGGCCATCTGGGATGGGGCCCGAGCCTGGCTCTGGACGGGGACAGTCAGGTCTCCCAAGGTGAGGGGCTCCCCGCTGAGCCTAGAGGGCCAGCTCCTCAGGCCACCCCAGGGTCTGGAGCCCAGCCGTGTGCGCCCATGGGAAGGACCAAAGCCAGCAGCAGGCTGGACGTCTGGGCCGGGGGTGTCTGTGACCAGCAGCCGGGACCGTCTCAGGCTGGACCGTGGGCAAGCCGGTGATCCTTGAGGGCGGGGCCTTCCTTGAGGTGTCGCGCGGGGACAGAGGCGGGGGCTGATGGGACTTCCGCACTTGGCAGAGCTGGTCCCCCTCATGCTCAGGTTACTCTGCTGGATGGCGAACTCTCGGGCCCTCCCCCGGGGCCTGCCAGCGGGGGGCTGCACGTTATTCTGCTGTTGCAAGCTTGCGCCCATCAGCGGGCCAGCCGTGTCCTTCAGGCCGGGGCTCAGGCCGGGGCCCGGGCCAGCCAGGTTGGTCTGAACTTGGAAAGGCTCCTGGCGCGGCATGGCCCCCGCGGGGGAGGGGGTGGCGGCAGGCCCTCCCCTCTGGGCCTGGCTCGAGGGCCCCCACCGGCCATGGCCGCTGCCCAGGCTGGCACCTCGGCTCTTGAGGAATCTCCGCTGCTCTAAAGAGAGGAGAGACAGTCACGCCCTGGGGGAGGAGCTGGTGGTCAGGGCTGGGGCGTGGGGGCTGGGGGGTGCTGGTCAGAGGCAGGCCCCAGGTGGGGGGGCCAGGACTCCCCCCTGGACTGACTCGGTGGCCGGCTGCAGGGAGCAGGGCTGGGGCATAGGCGGGGAGGAGGGCAGAGGGAAGCAGGGGGATAGGAATGAGGCTGTTGAGGGCATCTCAGGAGAGGACAGGGCTGGGGATGGGGGGGCAGGGACAGAGGAGGGAATTCAGGACAGATTTGGATCTGCTGTGGAGGCTCAGAAGCGGGGCGAGGGGGGGTGGGGACAGCCCCGGGGCTTAGAACAAGACCCAATGCATCCAACAGCTGCAAGGAAGTGGCTCTGGGGGACTCGGGAATGGGGTGCAGTCTCCCCGATCCCCAAGGCCATTGCTCAGTGGGAGACTGGGCTTCCTGGGGGCTGCCGGCGAGGACCTGGCATCTGGAGTGGGCCAAGGACTTGCACCTTTGAGGTTAGGAACGAAAGCTCAGGGAAGTTTGGCCACTCGCCCCAGAGTCACACAGCTAGAACTTGGAGAAAGTGGCACGTGAGTCACAATCTGAATTTCTTTGGGGGCTGCTTCTGTCCTTGGTTGTACCAGCTCTGTAGCCTTCTTGAAGTCCCAAGAGTCTGAGCCACTACCCCGGCCCAGACCACCCTGGGAGCTGGGAGGGGTGGGTCCCTTCTCAGCGAGGGGTCCCAGCCAGGCCCACTCCTGGTTCGCTCAGCCCCAGGCTAGGAAGATGTCATCCTGGCCCAGCTGGCCCTGTCTGGTTGACCTCCGGAATTAGCGAGCACTGGGCTGGCCTGATGGGAAAGGAGCTCTGGGCCAGTAGCGGCTCCTGGCGCAGCCAACCTGGACCCATCCGGCGTCTTACCTGGCCACAGGGGCGCCACGGGCCTGGGGGGTACATTCTCCTTGAGACTAGCATCAGCTCGCAGCTCCATAGGCTCCGGGGCAAAGCCAAGGCGACCGCGTCCTTGTCCACACCACAGCCAGCGGTCTGGCCTGTTGGATCGGACAGGTTCTGAAGGGCAAGGACAGGATGCCCGGCTCCCGCCAGGCAACAGCCCAGCCCTGGTCCACACCGCACCCTTCCCCAGCACCCCTGGTTGCCTGGGACCCAACCCCAGCTGTGCTGGTCAGGCCCCCACACCACCCCCTTTCCTTTGAAAATGTCTCGTGTCCTCCAGCACCTGCTCCTTCTTCTTCTTCTTCTTTTTTTTTTTTTAAGATTTTATTCATTTATTTGACAGAGAGAAATCACAAGTAGGCAGAGAGGCAGGCAGAGAGAGAGGGGGAAGCAGGCTCCCCGCCGAGCAGAGAGCCCGATGTGGGGCTCAATCCTAGGACCCTGAGATCATGACCTGAGCCGAAGGCAGAGGCTTTAACCCACTGAACCACCCAGGTGCCCCAACACCTGCTCCTTCTAACACTGACCACAGACCTCTCTCTGTGGCCCCTGCTTCCCAGGCAGCCCTCTCAAGTGCGGGCTCTCAGACCACTGGGTCGGGAGATGGGGCCCTCTTTGCTTCCTGCTGCCACTTCTTGCCTTCTCCTCTCTCCAGAACACTCCAGCCCGAAGCTCCAGGCAGGCCCTGAAACCAGTCCAGACCCTGTCCCCTCATTCCTTGAAGGTTTCAGCTCTGGCTCACTGTCGCAGTCTCCAACACACACCATGGTTCTTGGCGACCTTACCATCCACACAGCCGACACCTCCCACTCCTGGTGTGCACAGTCCTTGATCTCTCTTCCTTTCCAACCACCTTGCCCTGAGGTGCCCTCAGCCACCTGCTCTCATGGGGCCCCCGGGGTTGGTCATCCTAAAGAACTGCACCCACTCCTTAATTTCAGCTCCAGAGCCCACTGGTGGGCTCCTGATGCGGTGCTAGAGGTCTTTCCCCCATCAGACCCCATCCTCTGGCCCTGCCGCCCTCTGACCGTCCCTCGCTGCTTTGCTGTCTCACTCCTCCTTCCGCGGTTTAACCACCCAGGCTATAAGCACCCCTTGGCACACCCTCCCCCTGGCCCCGCACCCCTCATCTCTGTTCAAAGCTCATCGGTGCTTTTCACCGACTGCGGCACTGACCACCTCACTCCAAATGACCACCTTCCATCCCGAGTCAGGGCAAAGGCTCGGGAGACTCACACTCTAGTTCTCTCTCCCTCCCTGCTGGATGCCAAGTCACACTTTCTCCTCTGTCCTCAAACGCCTGCCACCACCTCTTCTCCTCCCACCCCCTCCAGCAGACCTTGCTTTCTGCTGCGCTCAAAAAACAGGGTGATCGGAAGAGAAATGCTTTGCCAGTTCCTTTACCAGTCAGCTTCGGGGCCATGGCCTCCTAGCCCTTCCCCCATCCTACGTGGTCCCATTCCCAGCCTGACCCTCCCCTGCCCTCTGGGGGCCATCCCGTCTTGCCTCCCCAAGGACAGCACCCAGGGCCACCACGGACCTCCGAGTGCCGTTCTGTGAATCAGAAAAAGCACCCATGACCCCCAGAGCCCCCCAGCAGACTCGGGCCTGAACCGGGGTGCAGAGCTTGGGGCGTGGATGTCCTTGCTCCAGAAACCACCCCCCACCAAAGCGGCCCCCTTTTCTACTGAATCATTCCTACAAGCACTCAAGCACTTAACCATTGCTGTGAGTACTTCTCCCCAACTTCCAAAAACAGAGAGTGGAATGACCAAAAAGCACCCGTCATCATCCTTCTTGAGCCTCCACGTTCTGGGTCACCTCTCCCACTCTCAGCGCACCTGGATCCCAATTCCTCTCCCGTCTCTACCCCTGCCGCCCTCCCTGCAATCGGCTCCCTCCACCCCCACCCGCCCAGAGCTGCTTTCCTCCAGCCGATCTCTGAGATGCCACGGCCCTGGCCAGCCCCCAGCCCTGGGCTTTCTGGAGGCAGCAGCCCCAGTAGGATGGGGTCACTCATTCATCCTCCTTCGAGCCCCTGCTTCCCTGACCCCAGGATGCCCCCTTCTCAGATGTGGAACCAAACTAAAATGGAGTCCCTTATGTCAAGGACAGAACGGAGATGGCCAGTGCAGGTGCAAAAAGGACACTTAACCTAACCTTACAGGAACTGACAGCGCTTCACACGAATCAGCCGAGGACACCAGCCGATCCCCGACCACCAAAGTCTGTTCGCGCTCTCTCTGGACTTCCTTGTTCCCTTGGAGTCCCTTGAATCCAAATAAGAAAGACTATTAGCTCTAGACCAATCACCTCTAAAAACCAAATAACTTCTGCGTTTATCCCATAAAAACCCCTTACTCTGTGAGCAGTCGGAACTCAACGCTCCCGTAGCCTTGAGTTTCCTTGCCCGAAGGGTGAGAGCCTTGCAATGACTCCGTCTTTCTGCTTTGTTTTATTCAGTGTGCAGAGTTTGGATTTTGATTGAGTTTCCTTCCCTCCCTCTTGCCTGCCACCTCCTTCCCAGTCACCTCTGCTGCTTCATCCTCTTCTGAGCTGTTGCCTTCAAGGCCCAATAGCAGGGGGCCTGTGTCTTATGTAAGTCAAATTCTTTTGGAACTCAGCCACCCCTAGTGATTTATGGCTCATCTCTGGCTGCTTTCTTGATGCAATGGTAGAGCAGTTGCAACAGAGACCTTATGGACATCAAAGCCCAAACCATTTATTCTCTGGCCTTTAAGAACGTTTGCTGATCCCCCGTCTTGCGTTACCTGCCCCCTCCCCATTACCTTACCGACCTCACCCCTTGTCCCTCTTGCTCTCTCTGCTCCAAACACACCAGCCTCCTCACCGTTCTTTGAAAATGCTGTGTGTGTCCCTGTGCCTTTGCACCTGCTGTTCCTTCTGCCTGAAACTTTCTCCCTCCCTCCTTCAAGGCCTGACTTAACCATGGCAGTGAGCCCTTCCCTAACCATTCTCCCTGGACTGCAGCGGCTCCCTGATGAGAAGAACAAAAGCCAGAGAAGTGTAGTTTAAATTACATTACAGCCCACAGCCCATTGGTGAATACCCGAGATAGGCAGAAGGTGACCTTCCTCAAGGAACTCATGGCTGCCTTCACGTTGATGTTTTACTAGAGATGAAAGCAACCTTATCTTGACAACAGCCAGACTTCCAAGGTCCTGTAGACCCTGCTCTCGGCACACAAAATTCCTGAGAAACTTGGATGATCTCGAGCCCCCCATCCCCCCGCTTCCTCCACAAACTTAGAAGTATATCATCAGTCATTCCTCAAATCCTGGTGCAGCATTTTCTGCCCATGGGTCCTGTCCCTGTGCTTTAATAAAACCATCTTTTTTTGCACTGAAAATGTCCCAAGAATTCTATCCTATTCTTTAAAGATTTACTTATTTATTTGAGAGAGAGAGAGAATGATTGCACACTCTGGGGGGAGGAGCAGAGGGAGAGGGAGAGAGAATCTCAAGCAGACTTCGCCCAGCGCAGAGCTGGTGTGGGGCTTGATCTCATGACCCTGAGATCACGACCTGAGCCGAAACCGAGAGTCAGATGCTTAACCGACTGTGTCACCCAGGCGTGGGTGAGGTAAGACTCTCGTGTGAGGTTTCCTCCTCATTGGGTCTAATGTGATGCCCTTCCCGTCTCTGGTCCGACCGCTTCTGGCCGCAAGACCTCCTCAGGGAGCAGGTGGGAACCAATACTTGATTGAATTAAAACCCAACTGGGACCATTTCCTAGGGAAGTCAGCTATAAGGACCACATGTGTTGGAATGCTGCTTAGACCATGATGGGTTTCTACATTTACTGTTTCCTGTCGATGTCCGCTACTACTTAAATTACACCATTGGCTAATTTCTACCTGTGAAACTTTTCTAGTGTGTTCCACAGGTTAAAAATGGTGGGTTCCTCTCAGCACAGCACGGCAAGGCAAGGCACAGCATGGTTATTTTTGTCCATTCACTGGCTCCCATTTGTAGGCTAGGACGCAGTTGAGAAGTGATTGAGGGGGAGGGGAACACCAGCACCCTTCCTACAGGGCACGGTGGTGATCATAGCAATTTCCTTAGAGGGACACCTTGGGTCATTTCGACACCAGAAGCCTCTGATATATCCCATATGGGACGACATCTCGGAACGGGAGTGGGGAGGGAGGGTTTTTTTGATAATGGACCTTTTCAGGTCCCAAGGACTCTCCCTTGGGATAGGTAAAAAGGATTCTCCTTTTGTACCCACTGGAAACAATTTTGATTGCAGAACTTTAGAAAAGACTGGACTTCTGTAACACAGCATGGCCTCAGGACTCCCTAGGAGACGAGGAGGGGTGCCTGGGTGCCTCAGTTAAGCATCTGACATCGGCTCAGGTCAAGATCTCAGGGTCCTGGGATGGAGCCCTGCACTGGGCTCCCTGATCAGTGGAAAGTCTGCTTGTCCCTCTGCCCCTCTCCCCACTCATGCGTGTGCGTGCACTCTCTCTTTCTCAAATAAATAAAATCTTAAAAAAAAAACAACAAAAAACGACAAAGAGATGAGGAAAAAAGTCCTGTTAATGGGACATTAGCTTCAGTATGATCTATCCGTTAGATCTCTTCTGTAGGAAACAGGGCAAGTGGATGGAGGTACCCTATGTCCAGGCCTTCATGGCCCTAAATCAGGACCCTGACCTAAGTGTCTCTTGTAGAATGTGTTTGGCCACCAAGCAATCTAGAAAACCCCCTTCCAACTTATTGGATGATGATTGTCTAAACAGGCTTCCTCCGAATCAACCCAGGTGGCTGGAGGAAACTCGAGCCACCCTTGAGAAAGGGGACACAGACTCTCTCTCAGGGGTCCTCCTTTTTTTTTTTTTAAGATTTTATTTATTCGGGTTTTTTTTTAAGATTTTTTAAAAATTTATTTGTCAGAGAAAGAGAGAGAGAGAGAGAGAGCTCAAGCACAAGCAAGGTCAGCAACAGGCAGAGAGAGAAGCAGGCTCCCCGCTGAGCAAGGAATCCGATGCGGGACTCAATCCCAGGACCCCGGGATCATGACCCGAAACGAAGGCAGATGCCAACTGACTGAGCCACCCAGGCGCCTCACGGCTCCTCCCTGATAGACTACTCTAGCTGTATGTGGGGGCTTCTCCCTCATTCATTGCCCGGGCTCATGCTATGATCATTGGAGCCAACTGTCTATCTTGGGATGGGGACTTTAAGGACTATTCCCAAGCAGCTGCCGAAATTCCTTTTGTTTCGGGGAGGTTCCCGGTCTTCTCCAGCCCCACAGGGAACTTATTTCCACTTGTTGATGGAAAGAAAACCTGTCTTTCTATCTGTCTAAGCTGATGGGCTTTAGGACTGGGAATCCTCTTTCTCTGCCCTCTGGGCTTTTGTTCACTCTGGCCTTCCGGGGGGCACCTCATCTCTTCTGCCTTCCCCTCTCCCTCCTCCTGTTTCTGCCCCACTTTATGGGTGGCCAGCAGAGGGGGGTGCTAGACTATCCTCGGTGCCTCCACCCCCCTGGCGCCTGCCCCTCCCCTGGCTGTCCCGGAGCCAAGAGCACCCCCTTGGACTTACACCGCCCCCTTCCGATTTCCCCACCACTGCCCCAGGTAAAACTTGACAATGGGGAGCAAATTAATGGACTTTTAAGTGGACTGAGGAGGGACATATTCGGCATTTAAACTAACTCTAAGTTTGTTGGTTTAATTAAGACATGTCTTTAGAGTTATCAGCGTTAAATATAAAACTTTTATTCTACCAAGGACTCTCTCTAGCCACCTTGGTTAAATAAATAATTATGTTTTGAGTTTTGTCATGATCCATGATCCTATTTAGGCGAGGGCGCTGTAACCTTCTGAGGTTTTAATCAACTTCCTTGAGATTTAAATCGTAAATGAGGTCTTTTCGGTTAATTAGGCTAGTTTATTTGGTATGTTAATGTTTTGCTCTGAGGGCGTCACTTAGTATTCTGATTATTGAAGTGTTAGATGTTACAGAAATAACAGAATTTCCTTGCTGGCTCTATCACAATGAACTCTCATCAAATCTTAAACGATGTCCATTTTTGAGCCTTTTGTCATTTATAGTTACTTTTCTTATTTTCTTGCGAAATGTCTTTCATCTTCAAAGAGATTCGTAAAAAAGACTTCTGACAAATACAGGTTTTTGATGTCTTTAAAATCATAAAACTGGGACGCCTGGGTGGCTCAGTTGGTTAAGCAGCTGCCTTTGGCTCAGGTCATGATCCCAGGGTCCTGGGATCGAGTCCCACATTGGGCTCCTTGCTCATCAGGGAGCCTGCTTCTCCCTCTGCCTCTGCCTGCCACTCTGCCAGCTTGTGCTCTCTCTCTCTCTCTCTGACAAATAAATAAATAAAATCTTTTAAAAAAAATCATAAAACTGAAATGGGTAAGAATTTCCAGAACTAACTAAAAGGCTGCCTTCAAACCGAACAAGAATTAGTAACAGGGGACTGCGTGAACTGAGGAACATGATTATAGTTTCTGTGACTCTTGTTTGAAACATTGCTGGTTCCAGATTAAAGAAACTTTCTCTTAAGATATCCATGACTTAAAGAAATACGTCAAAATATTCCTTTGTGAACAATTTGAAGAACACAAAGTTCTTCAAAGAACAACACAATGCAGAACAACAAAGTTCTGTCCACAAAGAACAATTTGTGAACTTTTCTCTCTACTTGAACCCTCTGAAGTTCAAAAACTCTCAGGGAATATTCCTTCTTCCACGGCAATCGGAATCATTTTCATAAGTTCAGTAAGAATCTGTTCTCCTTGTTACAGGACACCCTTGGAAACATTGTTATTTTACCAAGGCTTTGGCTGGAATGTTGTATTTGAGAGAGACATGTGTAGACTCAGATATGACCAGGCAGCTTTAAGGAATTGAGGCTGACTTTATGAAACCTGGAGCCAATACATCCCCTTGGAAATGTTGGCCTGGTACCTTGCTTACCAAGGTTCCAGCAGCCTCTCCAGGTGAGTGAAGGATGCCATTTTCTGGCAGGTGCAGGAGCCTCAGGATATTTGCGGAACTTGAGACGAGGAATCCGCCCAAATTTACAGGTACTGCAGGCATGTCTGATGGTAAGCTCTTGGCTTGGCTTCTGGCCTAGAGAGGCTACTCAAAGTTCAACCGAGATTCCTTATAAAACTTCCAGCAAAGCAGAGTTTAAAAGAGCTATGTGATCACTCACTATGCTTGGTGAGCTTATGCAAATAATTAGGACAGGTTTGTTAAAATTGGACTTTGGGGGGCACCTGGGAGGCTCAGTTGGTTAAGCATCTGACTCTTGATTTCAGCTCGGGTCATGATCTCGGGGTCATGAGACTGAATCCCGCATTGGGCTCCACACTAGGTGTGGAGCCTACTTAAAATTCTCCCCCTCGGGGCACCTGGGTGGCTCAGTGGGTTAAACCCTCTGCATTCAGCTCAGGTCATGATCTCAGGGTCCTGGGATTGAGCCCCGCATCAGGCTCTCTGTTCAGCGAGGAGCCTGCTTTCCCCCTCTTTCTCTGTCTGCCTCTGCCTCCTTGTGATCTCTCTCTGTCAAATAAATAAATAAATAAAATCTTAAGAAAAAAAATTATCTCTCCCTCTGCCTCCCCCGACCTCTCTCTCTAAAAAAAGAATAAAATAAAATTGGACTTTTAAAAAATGAATTAATCTTGATTTGGCTATCTTTGATAAAAAAATGAGGGTGATTATAGAGGAAAAATAGGTTTCAATAACATCTTTGTAGATATTAGATTTTAACACTATTTTCTGAATTCTTCTGGTTTCTTCAAATATTTAGCAAAAGGAACACACAGACCATATCCTCTCTATACCTGGTTGGACAGTTACTAGCAGCCCATCCTATAGAAACCCAGGAAACATGGTTTATTTCAAGGATTTCAAGTCTAATACAGCAAGGGGGGATTAACTCCAAAATGGAAAGGCCCCACTGGGTTGTGTTCTGTTTTCCCACGGCCATAAAATTAGAAGGCCATTCCTCATGGGCTCCTGTACCAGCAGTGAAACCTGTCCCTTCCTCACAGGAATCCAGAGTGCGGGCTAACATCTCTTCTCATTCCTGGGAACCCGTGGAAGGTCTCACACTTCTCTTCAAACAGCAATGAAGGACTGGAGGGAAATTTTGGTCCACTGTCAAAGGACTTTTTTATTGGGCTTCTCTTTCACATAATAATATATTTTTTTAAGATTTTATTTATTTGACACAGAAAGAGAGAGAGATCACAAGTAGGCAGAGAGGCAGGCAGAGAGAGAGAGGGAAGCAGGCTCCCCGCTGAGCAGAGAGCCTGATGCGGGGCTCAGTCCCAGGACCCTGAGATCATGACCTGAGCTGAAGGCAGAGGCTTTAACACACTGAGCCACCCAGGCGCCCCTCATATAATAATATTAATCTTCTTCTTTTTTTTTTTCCTGGTGTCTCTCTGCCTGGTGCCAAGACTTCCTTTCCTAACTTCCTGCCGACAGGGGATCCTTTCAACTCGGGGAGATTCAGATGTGTTGTCTACCTCGGATTGGCTGCCTCTGCCTTTGGTAACTCCTATATATATAAAAGTTCCCCAGGTGACCAATGTTGACCCAAAGTTAGGGACATTGTTACACTCCTATTCAGCAGGAAGAAGTTACAGAAGAGAAGACCTTCTTCCCTCTGCAATCCTAAAGATTTAAGGGTCAAAACTGTTCAGTGGGGAAAACAATGAGAACACAAGCCCGATAAATGTAGCTTAAATTACATCTCCTTCCAGCCCGCAGCCCATTGATGAATACCAAGACAGGCAGAATAT
>CM052798.1:7685278-7698545 GCA_028533885.1 Nasua narica | reverse complement strand
TGGGCACACGTGTTCTCTCGACTGGAACCCTTGGTCGGGGGGGTTAGGAGTGAACGGAAACATGGAAGCCACAGGTTATCCAGGGTTATCCACAGGTTATCCGGAGCAAAGGACCGTAGCCGGGAAGGTTGGAGGGAGAGCAAGCCACCTGGAAAATCTCCACAGTACTAGGGGCTCTTCACCCTTCTGGAAGATGAGGGTGATTTTGGTGCCTGGTTATAGACAGGGAAGTGATTGCCCAAGTCCCGCAGAATGGGTTTGAATCCCCGCTGATGGCTTCCTCTCTATTTGACCCGGAGGGAGTTCCTTCACTGCGCTCACTTTTCTAAGCCCCTGGAATGTGGGGCAGCCGGGATTTGCATCCTGGCCTCCCTGATTCTACAGCCTGCGAGAACAGGAGCTCTGTCCAGGGAGGGGTCCTGGGACATACAAGCATCCCTGCTCCAGCCCTTTCAGGTGACACTTGCCTCCCTTGCTGCCGCAGCCCCTCTGCCTGTCTTCGGCCAGCCCCTCCTCTTGGGGGGGGGGGGCATTTGGCCACCAGAGTACAGGCCCTCTCCAAGAAGGACACGGGAGGGCCCTTGCCGCTAGAGGCCCTGCCCCTCACCCACACCGGGTCCCAGCTTCTGCAGCTCTCTGGCATTGACCGTCCGGTACACGTCGCTGGATGGGTGTAGGGGGACAAGGCCCCTGCTGGAACCCAGAGCAGTTGAGACGGAGTCGTTGTAGAAAGTACAAGTTTTTTGAGGCTCTCTCTGGGCCAGGATTTGGGTGACGGCCCCCCAACACGAGCCATCCTTGAGAGTCCCAGCACCCACACTGGTGCAGGTCACCGAGGGTAGCATGAGGAGGGGTCAAAGACCCTGCCCTTGGAGTCAGATCACCGTGAGTTCAAGCCCCAGCTCTACGACTTTCTCTACCGCGTGACCTCAAAGTCACTCAAAGCTTTGTCCTGATGCTGAGTCCCTTTCTCCCACTTCGAAGGGCTGAATTAGATCATGTGCAGAAAGCTCTGGGCCCTGGTTAGTAAATGGCCTATAAAGGATGCTCAAACAACACATTCCTCTCTCAGATGTGGGACTGAGGCCCAGAGAGGTTAATTACCTTGCCCAGGGTCACGCAGCTATGACGCGCTGGAGCCAGGATACATCCCCAGGCCCGCCTGACATCAGGTGTCACACTGGCCTCTGCCAGAGCCAACAGCAAGCATTTTGTCACTTGATGATTAAGTGGTGCGTCTGCCCAGACAGCAAAGCGGTGTTAAATTGTCTGGGTACCGAGATAATGAAGTTTGGGGAAGAGGGGGGTCAGAGGCTTGCTTGGCGAGGGGAGCGGTGGCTGCCTGTAACGGAGCAGGAAGCAGGGTTTGGCTCAGTAGGTGAGCGTGGGACACTGGGAGCCTCCGGGAGGGGGTGCTCCTCAGCCCCCCACCTCAACACCCCTATGTAGGTTTTTGAGGTGTGAGGCCTTGGGGGATGCTAATTCCCAAGGCGAGGGTTGGAAACAATGTAAGCAGATGGGGCCAGCCCTGCGGGAGAGCCAAACCTCATTTACCAAGACAATGGTCCTCTCCAGGCGGCCTGGGCCTGTCCTGCCCCACCCCGCGGAAACCATCGATCACCCCACTGAGGACTGAGACATGGCCACCTGCGCTTGCCCCCCTATGCAGGCACAGATGCATAAATGCTTCCAGGACCAACCCCACTGCCCCCCTCCACTGGCCACCCACTCTCTCCCTTTCCCCATAAAAATGAGGGCTCCTGCTTATTTCGCCCTTACTGGGGACTGCTCACTTTATGTACCTGTATGCCTCCTCCTTTCAAGGCCTGGCATTTTACAGGAGAAGAAACCGAGGCTCAGAGAAGTTCATTGACTCGCCCAAGGTCACACAGCTCTTCCTACTCCGCTCCATGGGACCCTCCCATGGCTCAGCTTCATGGATTTGTGCCGCCATCATTGTTTGAATCAGTGCTAGTTATGTCTGGGCCTTGATCTTTCTTTCTTTTTTTTTTTTTAAGATTTTATTTATTTATTTGAGAGAAAGAGAGAGAGAGCATGAGCAGGGGGAGGGTCAGAGGAAGAAACCCACTGCCCGCTGAGCAGGGAGCCTGATGCAGGACTCCACCCCCGGGACTCCAGGATAAAGACCTGGGCCGAAGGCAGTCAGTCGCTTAACCGACTGAGCCACCCAGGCACCCTAAGGCCTTGATCTTTCATTAGACCTGCGGCCTCTCCACCTGGTCAGAGTGGGGACACCCAGAGCGCAGGAGACTGTGTCTTTGCCTGTAAATTAGAAACTCCCTCCAGCAAAGGATATGCTGAAACTCTCCTATCAGGTTGGGAAACCACTAAGGGCAGCAACTGAATCTGCCCCTTTAGACTGCAGGCTTCCTTGGGCCCGGGGCTGAGAGCTCCCTGCGGCTGGGAGCGGTGTGGCTCTTAGCGGTCTAGGAGTCCTCCCTCCTCGTCTCCCAAGGCAAGACCCGGATCTCCGCCATCACACTGGGAGCTCTCTAGGGCCCGGGCTAGTGTCTCCATTCAGACTGGCAATTATGGGAGCAGAGACCGGGTCTCCTCTTTCAGACTGGAGCAGTGACATCTGGGTCCTGCACCCAGAGGGGATCAGCAAGTGGTGAGCACCTGGTGTCCCTCTTCCTGGCAGCCTCCATCGCAGAGAAGCGTCCGGTGCTCAGCCCCTGGGGCTCCACGGGTCCAGATGCTGCATTCTCTGCATGAGGCCAGGCCCCGCCCCATACACACAGCACACGGGAATACTGGTTTCCTAAGTAATCCTACCTCACGACAGGCTGATAATCCCATTTCACAGACAGGTACATCATGACTCAGGAGGAGCCCTGATGGTGGGAGTAGCTAGAGGGACAAAGTCTAGTCCCAAAATGCCTTGGGAAGAGCCCAGTCCATGAATTTAAGAGCCGCCTGCCCCCACCCCCTGATCTAGGCTATAACAGTTTTGATTGAACAAGGAAAATTACTCATTTTCCAGCCCTGGGGGAGTCAGCTCCCTCTAAAGAAGACAGGAATCTGCTCCCAGGAGCTCTAACACACACACACACACACACACACACACACACACACACACACACACTGGCAGCCAGAGCTCGGGCTTGGGCAGCCCCACTGTTCTAGGAGCAGAAGGGCAGAAGGAGGGCCTGGGGATGGCCCCCTCCATTCTCCACTCCCAGCCCTTCCAGGAAGCCGCCAACCTGGTGAGGAGGAGGCATCAGAGGGAGGAATCAGGCAGATGGGTTCCAAGTTAGGACGTTCCTAAAATCTTCATGGACATATGGGAACGTAAAACCAGAAATGATCCTCGCATCGAACAAAATCTGTCCTAAGCACTACTGAGCCAAGGTTCCAGGCCCGTCGTCGCTGCCAGGGCTACCCGGCTGGGGGCGTTGAGGACCTGGGAGTGGGTGAGAGCTCTTTATTTTTTAAAGCTTTTATTTATTTGTTTGGCAGAGACTGAGCGAGCACAAGCAGGGGGAAAGGGCAGGGGAGAGGGAGAAGCAGGCTCTCCACCAAGCAGGGAGCCTGGTTTGAGGCTCCATTCCCAGACTCTGGGATCATGACCTGAGCTGAAGGCAGGTGCTTAACCAACTGAGCCACCCAGACGCCCCGAGAGCTCTTTATATATTGAGGAGTTCACCTCTTGTCTGCTGGATAGGTTGCAAAAACGTCCCCTGAAGAGTTTTAAGCCTTTGAGGCAATAATCACATTTGTTCTTCTGACCACGAGGTGAGAATGTTTCGGTGAAAAGCAGGAGCAGAGGCAGCAGAGAGGGTTGAGCCACTGCTCTGAAGAACAGAATCATCCCAAAGAGACCACCATGCTGGTCCCAGGGTGTGCATCCCAGCAGCTCTGGCGGTTACGGTCCCACTGTGCCTGAGAGTCAGCCACTATTAGAGAGGTGGACAGAAAGACGGACAGCAAGCGAGAGGGATGGCCAGCCTTGGCATGGGGTTGTTATCATGTGATGGTGCTTTAATTTTTAGCATGCACCTATCTGTCCTCTGAGTTCATGCTGCCTCAGGAGATGGTCCTAGCCCCTGGGTCCTTACTCCAGATCCTGAAGGATGTCACCTGTCACCGCTCCCCACAGGGGGCTGTCGGTCAGACAGGCAGGCAGATGGAGAAGGCTTGTCACTTCCGGTGGGTCGTAAATCCCCCGGGCTCCCCAGGCAGACAAGACCCTGAGGCCACCCAACCTGTTGATCAGTGCTCTTCTTCTCCCAGTCCCCTCACCCCAACTTTTTTGAGCATTGCAAATCATTTCCCGTGGAATCTAATTCACAATTCCAGCCCATCATACCTGGAAAGGGAGTGTCTTGTGAACAGAGTCCCCCCACCACCTCCACCACGAATCTCTTCCCGGAATCAAATTTTCTCCATCTCATGCGTAGACATGCCAGGTGACCACCCTTATGCTCCCCAATTTCCAATCCTGCCTTAAAGCAAATCAGTGAGAAAAAAAAAGAACTCATCCCCAGGGATATGAAGGCAGGCAGTGGATATGGGTTGTACTTGTCTCCAGGAGGCTGGGCCTTTCACTGGCTTTGGCGGGTCACTTCCAGAAAATCCTGGAACGGATGCATAAGTAGGGACAAATGGCCACAGTTCTTCTTTAAAACTGCTCGCCTTGCGTCCTGGGGACACTCTTCAATGACCCAGGAGAAGCCCATTGTGATCACACCGTGTCCATGCTCAAATCTGAGCAGAGTCTGCTCAGACTGCTCAGACATCCAAGGGTATCTACTGTTTTTGTTACAGCTTTCAGAATAGTTTAAAATATATTTTTTGAAAGCGATGTTAGAATCGAGCATCTAACGGACCCCTGAAACATCTCTACCAAATGTGGGGGCTCCGATGTGTTGTTTTCCCACGTGAGGAGGAGACACAAAGTCAGGGAGAGGGGTTCCTGGCCAGGTTCTCCCAGTGGGTGGTTGTTGGGCTCACAGCCTGGACTCCATAATCCTCGGCTCCATCAGAGCATCACTGATATTCCTGGCCCAGATCCCCAGCAGCCAGCCCTCCCCCGACCCCCACCCAGCTCCCCCTGCTCCCTGCCCCCACCCGCAACCGACCATCACCCGTGCAGCGGGTGAGCTGATCAACAAGGCAGGAATGGGAGCCCTACAGCTGTTCCGGGATGCCCAGTGGCAGCCCAGCTCCATGGTTGTCTGCCAGGCAGGTGGGGCAGGGGTCCCCCTAGTCTCCCAGCCCCCACATGCCAGGCTGTTGGTGGGGGAGGGGCTCAGGAATCAAAGCCGACTCTAGGCTCAATTAATTGCCTTCATTTGCACGTGCAGCCTTCGGATGGAGACAGTTCCCAGGTCAACTGTCCCCACTGTGTAGGGACAGCTGCAGGACATGAGGTCAGCTCTTTCCCCTCCGTCCCCATCTGCCAGCGCCCGGTCCCCCTCTGGGGTCCTGACTGCACTCACAGCAATAACTGATTATGAGGGGGAGGCAGGGTACCCCGATGAAGCTCAGTGTGCAGGCAGTGGTGTGCAAGGACCATCCCGTGTGCGCTGTGCGAGTAGCATCATCTTGGATGTGTGACGGAGAGGACCCCATTGAAGTGGGTAAAATCAGCATGTGAGAGCCCTGCATTTCCCCAGGAAGCAGTGGCTCTGAGGATTACGTTTGCTTTTGTTTTGGTTTGGTTTTAATGAGTCACTTCGATCTCAGTTATGGGAGGACCGAGGACCATCTCTGAGCTGTGGATGGTCCTGATGCCCCTTGACCACTCTCATCCAGGCTGCTGGGGAGCGGATGAGACCCAGGCCGAGAAGAGCAGACTTTGTGAGGGAGCCATGGGCAGAAGCGTCCAGGGCTGCCGGGGCTGGGGAAAGTGGGCCCTACCACCCCTTTCTGCCTGGAGGCCTGGCGCTTTGTGACACTGCCTCCCGCCTGGCTTCCAGAGAGACAGAAATGGATTGGAGCCCTTCATCGCTGTGGATCTTGGCACGACTTCTGTAGCATCCCATGTTTCCTGGGTGGTGCTTTGCCAGGCTGGCATCTTGGCTGTGGGGCTGGGCCAAGATCCTCGTACAAATCCTGTGGGCTTGGAGAGAGGCTCCATGTAGTCGTCGGGGCAAAGTGGCGCCAGAGGATCCCAGCCCTCACTCCAGCACTCTTTCTCAAACACACACACACACACACACACACACCCCGTGAGAATTTATTTATGATTTGCTCGGCTCTCAGTTTGTGCTCAATCCACTTCCATCCCGACCCATAGTTAGTGCCTGTTATTTGCAGGGTCCTATAGATGGGACAGGAACAGAGAGAAGAGTGGGATGGAGCCCCCTAGGATCTCTCTGAGCCATCAGAGTCTTTCAAGAAAGGCTGGTTGCCCCAGCCCGAGATGGCATGGGCTGTGTTCAAGAGCTGGGCAAAGCCGTGCGGGAGCACGGGCAGGGGAGCACTTCTAACTGGGGGATGGACGAGGCTTCCTGGAGGAGAGGATATTTGGGGTGGACCCCAGAGGATGGGTAGGATTTAGACAGAGAGAGATGGAAGTAGAGAAAAGAGGTTGTTTCAGGCAGAGGAAACAGCCCAAGTGAGAAAAGAGACAGGAAAGAAGGGGTATGTTCAGAGCTCAGGGAATAGTCTCTGTTGGCTGTGAAGGGGAGGAATCAGCCCAGGCTGCGAAGTCAGGTCGGGGCCACATTATACAAGGTCTTGAGTGCCAAGGTGAGGAGTCCATGGTTGAACGGGAAGGCAGCAGGGAGCCAAGGACAGTTTTAAGCAGGTGAGGGTCAGGGACAGAGGGATCTGTGGGCAGTAAGGGCTGGGCTGGGGGGCAGGGCGGTGCTGAGAAGCGCCGGAGAGGGGGACGGTTCCCCGAGGGTCCATCAGCACTGCACGCTGAAATCCCACTCTTGCTGGCCCCAGGCTGGCTCGCACATGATTTGTGGGGTGCAAAGGGGGGGAGGGAACAAAGATGGCCCTGAAATTAGTTGGGTACATTAAACAGACCCACAGCCGTTGGAAGAGTCTTGGCAGCAGGACTCCAGTGAGAGAGAGAGATGTGATGCCTGAGGGTGTGGGATGGCTTCCTCTCGGGGGGCTCTGCAGAGGAGGGGGCGTCCTCAACGCTCAGACCGTGGCTCTCCGAGTCACTGGCTAGCTTCGTGCCCCCCCCCTCCTCTCCTGGGCCAGCCTCACCAGCCCCTTCCTGCCATTCTCGAGTGACCTGCGTCACCCACTCCCACCACGGGAGGGGGATTCCACAGCTCCGCTCCCATGAGGCGGCTCTGCGGGCCTCTCCCGGGCTATTGTCTCTGCGGACAGAAGGGCCGGACCGGGCGGGGGACCGCATCGCACAAGGCCTCAAAGCCTTTCTCAGCCACACCGAGAGCGAAGTCTGGCCAACACCGGCCTGGAGAGGGGCCCGCCTCTGCCTCAGGCCTGGAAACCGGGTTTGAGGGGTTCCTGGGAGCAGGAACAATACTTGACTGACAGGCCTTTAGAAGGGGCCCCTCCTCTCGCCCAGCTGCCTCGGGAGCTTGGCCGGGCTGCCTCTGCTGGGCCTCCAGAGCCCTCGTTAGGGAAAGGCCGGGGGTGAGGCTGAGGGGGCAGAATCCTCTCGAGGCCCGAGAGGCGGCCCGGAGAGCGGGCCGGGGCTGCCTGGTGTCCAGTCTTAGGAAGGGAAGGCCGTGTGGTGAGACAGGAGCTGTCACACCACGCCATCCCATGGTGCCACCCAGCTCCTGAGGCTGTCCCAGAATGTGCGGGCAGCTCCCGGGCTGGGAGGAGATGGGACAGCCTCTCTCTCTCAGTCCGTGGTTCTCGGAAAAGCAGAGCTGAGGGCGGTGGTGGGGACAGGGCCTGGGCCTCACAGGGGACCAGCACACTCCAGGCTGGGAGGAAGGGAGAGCAGGAGAAAGGAGGGTGGGGACCAGGCAAAGTGGGAGGGGCTGTCCCCCCCTCGCCCTCAAAGTGGGTCAGCCTGGGGGGGCCCCAGCCTCCCTGTCCCACCTACCCTCCCCGCGCATTCCCAGGGCCTCACTGGGAGTTGGGTAAGATGACCCCAGTGGGCATGCAGGGGGGGCGGTGAGGTGGGGGAGAGCTGCAGAGGGCTGGAGGGAGACATGTCGGAATGATCACGGGCCCACCCACCCTTCCTCAGCCCTGCGTGATCCCATGGCCCCAAATCACAAGGAAACGGTATCAGAAGCACCTTTGCCAGCCTAACGGGACATGTAGGGGGCCCCGGGAGGCCATAAAAATTCAATCAGCCGGCTAACCTGGTGCCGAGCTTGCCCAGCCGCGGTGAGACTGGTACAGGGTGGGGTCGTGGGGGAGGGCCGCAGGGGGTGGTCTCCTGACTTCAGTAGACACCCCACCCACCCCCAGCCACGGGGCTCATGAGCCTTAGCTCCGAGGTCCTCTGGGTCATCCCGGGGTCGCTCCCTCCTCCCACAGGAGAACGCCCCACTTCCGGTGGAGAAGGGGGGGGTGATCCTGAGGGTCAGCTCACCCCTCCCTGCAGGGGGCAGAGGCAAGCTTCCAGAGTTCCGCAGCCCCAGCGGGGACAGGGCTGGGTCAGGACCTGCCAGGCCCTTGGAGGGAAGGAAAGGAGCAAGGACAGGTCTGGGCTGTTTGGGGCAGCCGCGAGGGAGGTCCAGAGCGCAGACACGGCAATGCCACTACGAGAGTTCATTTCTGCTGCAGAAAAGGCTAGGACCCACCTCGGACGCTTGTCGGAAGGACAAAGGGATACAAATTCCCTGAAGCACTAATAAAGCCGATTCCTGCCTGGGGTCCGTGCTCAGAGTGGCTGTTCCAGTCGTTTGAATTTACTCTTTGAGTCAAGCCTCCGGGTTGACAGGCCTGTTTCTGGGCTTGGAAGGACTCAGCTCCTTCTGGGGGACTTGGCAAAGGGCAGAGGGGTGTGCGGAGTAAGGGATTCTAGACTCATCTGGAACCCGGAAGTTGCTTACACTATTTAAACCGGGGCTGCCCAGCCTTGGCAGTGTGGTCTCTCTGGGCCAGCAAGTCCCCACGGTGGGGCCATCCTGTGCGCTGGGGGGCGGCCAGCAGCCTCCCTGACCCCAGCCCCTGGAATCAGCAGCCCCGCCCCGCTGTGGCAACCCAAAATGTTTCCCACCGTTGCCAAATGTTCCCTGGGGGCAAAGTCGCCCTCCGTCCCTGTTGAGGGACACCGGGCTCTAATAATGTGGGCGAGGGGACTTGGAAGTGGGGAAGCAGAAATGGAGGAGGGCTGCTGGGCTGTCCACTCACGGTGCTGCTTTTCTTCCAGACCAGAGCTCATGGCTGGGCCCCGCACCCACATTGTCCCTATGCTGCCCCTCGCCTTCCTGGTGCTCCTGGAGCTGAGCCTGGCAGGCTCCCCGGGACCTGGAACCCCCACTCGGAACCTCCCTGAGAATCACATCGACCTCCAGGACCCAGCACTGTGGATGCCTCCGGCCAGCCACCACCGCCGGCGGGGCCTGGGCAAGAAGGAGCGAGGCCCAGGCATGCCCGGCCAGGCCCAGGATGGAACTGTGGTCTCCACCACCAGGCAGGCCTCCAGGCTGCCAGGGGCAGGAGAGCTACTGCCTCGGCAGAGTCCTGCAGGCCTGGTGCAGGACAAGGAGCTGCTCCTGGGGTTGGCGCTGCCCGACCCTGAGAAGGAGAACCGGTCCCCTGGGTCAGAGAGGGTCCAGAAACGCAGCAGGGAGCACAAGAGACGCAGGGAGAGGTTGAAACTGCACAGAGGTAGCTGGAGGTCTGCGAGGGGTGGGGTCCTGCCCCGGAAGGGAGGGGTCGGATGGGGGAAGTTCATACCCAAATGGCCACGGGGGCTCTCCGAGCAGGAGGGGGAGGCCATGAGGGAAGTGTCAATGATGTGAGGACCCTGGGAGGATATCCAGGGGCCCCAAAGAGGGCAGGCAGTGAGCCCCCAGAAGAGGGGAGGGGTCTCTTAAAAGTCAGAGTGATCTGGAAAGAGGAGGGAGCTGGGAGAAGCCTGGAGGTAGAGCCGTTGAAGCTCCGTCTTCACAATGAACGATCCTCCTAAGTCAGGAAGTTCGACTTTGTGTCTGACCTAAATCCACCCCACGATGAGCCCCGAATTGAGTTGCACTCACTCGGTGCCCTCCAAGCACATCCCTTAACCAATTCTGAAGCCCGGAGCAGGGACCGAGCATTTAGACCCTGACGCTGGGTCTGCCCAAGTTCAGGTTGTGACTCTGCCACTTCCTGGCCGTGTGCCCTGGGCAAGTCACCTTTCTGTGCCTCAGCTTCTCCCTCTGCAAAATGTGGATAATGGCCCCATCTACCCCCAGGGCCGATTCGTAGATGATTTAGATGCTTAGAATGGTGCCTGGCAGGCATCAGGGACAATGAGCCTAGCTAATTCTCAACTTGCTCTCGAAGTGGGATCACTGGCCCCTCACCCGGATGCAGATGACCCAGGGAGAGATGTGGTGTCCTTATCCCTCCTGCCTCTGCCCTGCGTGTCTCCTGGGGTGCTCCCCACAGCCCTGCTCACCTTCTTTTAGGTTCCCCTCATCCTGAAATCCCTGTGAGGGCCCCACTGCCCGCTGCCCCCAGCCGCCCCCTCCCTTTGCCCACTCAGTCCTTGAACACGCCCCAGCAGCTCCATCCGCGTGGCTCCTCCTGTCTCCGCCGGCCCCAAGGCCACCAGGCAACCTTGGCTTCCAAGTCTCTTCAGGTGACCAGACGGCCTCCAGGGACAGACCAAGTTTCACAAACGTGGGACAGGTGCTCTGTAGGAGGGGAGTGATGGAGACTCAGCCCCCCTCCTCTTGCATCACCTGGGCCTTGCTTCCCTGCCAGGTCTCCTGAGACCTCCCCCCAAGGTGGACAGAACACATTGAGAGACCCCCGCTTAGACTCAGCCTCCCACCCCTGGAGGTCGCGTGTCAGGTTGGGGAGGGGACGCTGGCATCCTCGAGCCATGAACTCCTCCCGGCTCAGCCCCAGGTCCATCAGGCCCAGGGGGCCCTCCTAAGGGAGTCGGTGTGTCGGGTGCATGGAGGAGGGGACAGTGGAGGTCTAGAAGCCAGGCTCAGCCCTGCTAACCTGCCACGGAGCTCCGGTTGTCTGGGCCCCAGTTTCCTCGTCTATAAAATGAATGGAGTGGATTCAGTGGTCCCTAAGTCCCCTTTCTACTCTCTGGGGTTAGTTTCCGAAGGGTGGGGTGGCTCAAACGGACCCAACCAATCTTAAAGTCAGATCTCACCTGAGAAAAAGAGGCAAGGATGAGCCCGGGCCCCCCAGCTTCTCTCCAAATCTCTTTGTTCTTGATCACCTCCAACCCTGCACGCTCTGTCCCCTTCACACTTAACCCACCCCAATGACCATGGCGCTTTTAGTTGGAAGGCGGCATTAGTTATTAAAAAGCATTGGCTTTGCGCTCAGATGGACCTGGGTTTGAATCCAGGCTCTGCTGTCTGCTAGCTGTGTGTCCTGAGGCAAGTTGCCTGACCTCTCTGTGCTTTAGTTTCCTCCCCTGTAGATGAAACTGAAGGAGCACCCATATGCTAAGAGTTCCTACAATGGATAGATGAGACAATGCTTGTAGGGCAGGACCCAGCCTACAACAAGGACCTGGTACACAGCAGGTGCTTAATAAATGGGGGGGATGATTATCACTACAGAGGAAACACTCATTTATACATGATAAGCTGAGGCTCTCACCTCAAAGTCCTCTCCCCTACCGCAATGCCTCTTAGCCTTATCACGTTACTCCCCTCCTCAAACTTCACCTCTTCCAGGAAGCCTTCCGTGGTTAATCCCACTAATTCCCATTGGTTGCACTTGCACCTCTCGCTCCACCCACCAATCCAGACTTGAACTTGCTGGAATGTTGCTTTAGAGAGAGAACATTGGGCTGTCTCCCCAGCAACGCCACAAGTTCATTCAAGACATTTCCTCCCTCCTCTTTCCCTGCCACCCTAGTCCCCCATTTCCGCCTCCCCAGGAAGGTGAGCAGCAGGAATGTTGACTGAGCCAAAGGCTTGTCACATGGTCCCCGCCGCCTCCTTGCTTGTCACTGGGAAACGTCGAGTTCGGTTGTGGGCTGACCCAGGGCAGTGAGCAGATAAAGCCCCTGTGTTTCCCTCTCCGTGTTTCAGGCCGAGCCATGTTCCGAGGTCCTAGCTCCCTGATGAAGAAGGCGGAACCCTCCGAAGACCAGGCACTGGATGCCACGATGGAGGAGTCCTCCACCGGCCTGGCCCCCACCAATCTCTACCTAACCACCTTTGAGGCAGCACCCGCCACAGAAGAGTCCCTGATCCTCCCTGTCACATCCCTGTGGCCCCAGGTAAGGGGCCCCAGAACAGCCTCCGAGTATATTCAGGGAGACTGAGGCCCGGGGCTGGGAGGGAGTTAGTTGAGGCCATTGAACCAGGTCTCCTGATGCCCGTCAAGGTCGACTGCAGTCCAGCAGACACTGTCCGGGAGAACGTGGTCCTAGGGGCTCACTCCAAGGGCAGGCAAGGAGGCAGGACCCGCTTGGCACGCTGGCTCTGCATGGAAAAGAGCAGAGACCTCGGGGAAGGATTTTATACAGACCCAAAAGACCAGAGAAGAATTTTTAAAACCATGTCTCTGAGGCACCTGGGTGGTTCAGTCGGTGAAGCATCTGCCTTTGGCTCAGGTCCTGATCCCGGGGTCTGGGGATCGAGCCCCACATCGGGCTCCCTGCTCAGCAGGGAGTCTCCTCCCTCTCCCTCTGCCCCTGCCTTCTGATCCTGCTTACGCGCTCTTTTTCTCTAATGAATAAATAAAACATCAACAAGAGGTGCATCCTTCCTGAACTCCTTTCGTGGCTTTGAGTTTTTTCCAAGTAAAATTATTTAAGAGGATCAATCAAGTATATGTATAGAAAAAATAAAACTTTTTAAGCAGTAGGTCATTCTTACTCCCTTTGGGGTCTTGTACTCCCTTGAGATTCTTTTTTTTTTTTTTTTTTTATTGCTAAGTCATCTCTCCACGCAATGTGGGTCTCGAACTTACAGCCCTGAGATCAACAGTCACATGCTCCCCCGACTGAGCCAGCCAGACGCCCCACACCACCCCCACCCCCAAGTCTGATAAAAGCTAGGGACCATCTCCAAGGAATATATGACATCTCATGCTGTCAAAGTCCCCCGGAAGCCCATCGGTTGAGAACTCAGCCCTAGAAGATGCCTTTATCGCCCGTGTCCTACCACATGCTGATCCAGCCCCGAGACCTCTGGCCAGGGCTGTGAGGTCTCACGGT
>CM052798.1:7671706-7685178 GCA_028533885.1 Nasua narica | reverse complement strand
TTAAAACCCGAAGTCTGGCCCTCTGCTAAGAAGAAAGGTATGTCCGCCTCCCCGCCACCCCCATGCTTGGGCTGCCTCCCCTCCCCCCCCATTGGCCCGGGGGCCCCAGTAAGCCCAGCCTGACCTACGGGTGTCCAGAGTGGGACAGCATGGAGTCTAAACTGGGACGACCCTCAGGACGCCAATGCCATTCTCAAGTGCTGATCGCAGGCCAAACGTTTTCCTCTAAAGACTCATTTTACCCTGAAAAACAATCTGTTGGGTCTTTCCTGCTGTCGATCCCATTCTAGAGAGGAGAAGACCAAGGCAGAGAGAGGGGTAGAGAGTCTCGTCCACGGCATACAGCGCGAGTGGCCGTATGAGCCCCCGTGCTCACTCTCTCTGCTCTGCTGGGCGGCAGCTTCTGACAACTCATCTTCTTGTCCCCAGAGAAGCACCGGGGCAAATTCTCCAGTGACGGTAACGAGACGTCGCCCGCAGAAGGGGAGCCTTGCGACCATCACCAAGACTGCCTGCCAGGTGACAAAGCAGCATCCGCGATCAGGGCAGGAGGCTGGGAGGGGAGCGGGGGAGGGGGGAGCCCGCGCAGGGGTGGGGCCATTCCTGGGCCCGAGAACAGTGCCTGTGGGTCACTTGACCCCTTAGGGAGGACAAATGATAACAATCAGGGCTACCCCTCTACTAAGACTTGCTGTCGTACTGTAGTAAATCCTCATAGCAACCCAGACAAAGGGCCCCTCTCACCTCCACGGTTCAGGCAAGGAAATCAAACCTCAGAGACGCTGAGTGTCTCGGCTGAGGTCACACAGTGAGGAGGTAGCTCAAACCTGGGTCTGTGTGGTTCTTCACCCCTGCCCCAAGTCAGGATGGGCCCTCTCTCTCGACTTCTTCTTCCTAACACCTGCTCGGGCTTAATCTGTCCTTGTCCCCTTATGACGCTGCGGGGCCTGTGGGGGAGAGGGAGGCGGATGCCCTCATGACACCCTTGCTGTAGAGCAGCTGCGCCCATCATACTGTCTATCAGTGACGTTGGCACTGATGTCCTAAACTGCTGGCCCTTGTTGCATCAGTTCAGAAGCCCGGGAAGCAGATACCGAGGTGGGGTTCCAAGGGCAGGACGTTTATTCTGGGGGAATTGTCTGTGAATGGCACAAGTGGGGAGGAAGCAGGGAGGGACCCAGAAAACTAGGGTGCAGTCTCAGCCGGCCCAGTGGGGAGCTCCGGAGCAAGCCGGAGGCCACGTTGGGCAAGACCGGCCAGGCGCTGGTCCCCCTGCTGGGGGGTTGGGCTGCTGGGGAACCAGGGTGCCATCGGCCCAGCCCTGAAGGTGCTAATAGCTGGAGGCCGCCAGCTCACTGCTGCCCTCACCTCCGGACGGCACAGGGGTGCCGGGGTTGGGGGGAGACCCAAGCCGCCCACTTCCACAGCGCCATGCTTTTTAACTCAGCGGCCAGAATATTCCACAAAACAGCAACCACAGAAGCAATTCGGCACTGTTTAAGGCAGACTACCAGCTCCCGGATTGGCTGCTTCCTCTCCAACCCATTGTTTCCACCCTGAGCAGCAAGCAAAGGCTTGAGTTTGGGCCAACTGGGCAGTCGCCCTAGGAGCTGGCTGGGTCTGTGGGGGGCGAACCCCTGCCTCGGGCCTCCCTGGGGGCTCCTTCGGGCCTTCCCAATGCTCCCTGGGGTCTTCAGTTTCCCCAGATGTCAAAGAAGACACTGGTGGCAGTGATCCCCGAGGCCCCTCCCAGCTCCAAGCTAATTCCGCGCGCACACACACACACACACACACACACCCCCGCCCCCTGCCAGCTGCTCTGCCCCCTCTCCCTGGGAGGGAGCCCACACTGCCTTCACTCCGCCCATGATCTATCAATTGCCCATCTGGGGCAGCTGGGGTCTCTGCCACCGGCCCCCCCAGGAGGGCCCTGGCCATGATATCCATCGGTGGTCCCAGTAGGGAGCCTTGGGCACCACATGGCCCACCCTGCCAGGGCGCGGCCCCGCCACAGAGATGATGGATCTCCTGTCCAGCGGGACTGTGTGCACATCGGTGGGAGGGTCCAGGCAGCCGGCTGACCCTGACCGTGCGCTTGCTGTGTCGGCAGGCACCTGCTGCGAGCTGCGAGAGCATCTCTGCACGCCCCACAACCGTGGCCTCAACAACAAATGCTTTGATGACTGCATGTGCATGGAAGGTGAGCCCGCCCCCTCTCTGGGAGAGGGTGCCCCTGTGCTCCCAGAGCCATAAACCCCTTCTCCTCCAAGCTGGTTCTGCATGGAAAGGGGGCCAAGACTTCCCGGCGGAGGGTGGGCCCAGGGGCCTAAGGCGGAGGAGAGATTGGCAGGATCCCTCGGGAGCAGAAGACGTGAGCAAGAACAGCTTTGCTCGGTGCCTTCCAATCTGTGAACTCATTTAGTCTCGATTCCTGGCGTCGTTTCTCAGATTTGCTTTTCTCACTTCTTGAAATACAAGCTGGCATGATCTCCTAGGATCTGGGGGTGGGAGAAGGGAGGAGAGGAGCACATCTCTTTAAATAAGATCGAATCTGAGAAGGCTGGTACACCGGAATTCTACCCCACGGGAGGCACCCCAAGTGTGAGAATGAGGGGTGCGCAGTGGGGCTTTCCCAGCCCTGTCCCGGGGGGATGCACTAGGCCGGCTCCGTCCTTAACTCTTCTGAGCTCCCACCTGCAGCGGGCGTGCCCTCCTCCCAGGTGTGCCCCAGCGTGCCAGGCACTTCCCTCCCCTTATCTCCAATAATCCTCACAACCATCCCGAGAAAAGGGCTCTTACCATCCCCATTTCGCACCTGACCAAACTGAGGCACTGAGAGGTTAAGCGACTTGCCCATACGCACACAGCTAGAAAAGTTGGGGAATGTTTTAATTTTATATTCTGAAAAACTTCAGATATTCATGTTTGAGAGAACGAACCCCCATTTCCCATCACTCTGCTTCAATGCTTACTCAACTTACATTACTGCCAGTCTGGGCGGCCTCTCCCCCACTCAGCTCCCTGTTCCAGTATGATTTGGAAGCATCTCTGGGAAGTTTGCCGATCATTCATTTGTGAATATTTCAGTGCATATCTCTAAAAGATAAGTACTCTTTGAAAAATAAAATACCAGGGAGCCTGGGTGGCTCAGTCGGTTGAACGTCCAACTCTTGATTTCGGCTCAGGTCATGCTCTCAGGGTCGTGGGATCGAGCTCCGTGTCGGACTCCGTGCTGAGTGTGGAGTCTGCTTGGGATTCTCTCTCTCTCTCCCCCCTCTCTCTGCCCCTTCCCCCCTGCTCGCACGCACGCACATACACACACACACTCTCTCTCTCTCTCTAAGGAAAACAAACCAACAAACTTGAAGGATAATTACTCAATATCATCCAGTAGCTAATTGGTTGCTCACATGCCCTAAGTTGGAGAATTTGGTCTTGGTCCTTCCATTAACCATCCTAAGATACGAGCCTTGGCTCTGCTCCTATGAGCCTCCAAAACTGTCTGCTCTGAAAGCGGTAAAGCCCTTTGGGTCTAGTCAGTCAAGAAATTTTTTTTTTTAAAGATTTTATTCATTCATTTAACAGAGAGAGAACACAAGCAGGCAGAGAGGCAGGCAGAGGCAGAGAGAGGAGCAGGCTCCCTGCGAAGCAAGGACCCCGATGCGGGACTCGATCCCAAGACGCTGGGATCATGACCCGAGCCAAAGGCAGTTGCTTAACCAACTGAGCCACCCAGGTGTCCCAGTCAAGAAATTTTTATTGAGTGCTCACAACATGCCCGGTACCGTTCTGGAGACCGAAGATTCAGCGGCAAAGAGAACAGGCAACCCCCCCACACACACGCCCCGGGATTCTGTTCCAGTGAGATGCACAGATAGTAAGCAAATCAGGAGATGAGATAGCTTTAGAAAGAAAAAAGGGCTGTAACGAAAATCAGGGCACTCTGATGAGAAGTCAGGGGTGATCTCGAAAGATCGGGCAGTAGGGGACAGCAGAGATGGCCAGCTGAGGATAGGAGGCTGGGACCTCGGGCAGGAAGAGGGCTGACATGTGGAAGTGGCCCCGGCACAGAGTGGCCAACAGAGAAGGTGGCCCTGGGGCCGGGGGGCGAGAAGCTGGCGAGGAGGGTCCCACAGGGCCTTGCCAGCTTTGTTTGATTTATAATCAGAAGTCACAGGCAGGTTCGAAGCTGGAGAGCGGCATGGTCCAGCTGCAGGACTCTGGGGGATGGGTGGAGACAGAGATGTGAGGGGATGGAGGCAGGCAGGGTGGAGAGGGACAGGAGATGCTGGGAAACTACCTTCTGTCCCCTGTGTGCAGGGTGGGGACCCCATTTCACAGAACGGGAGACTGAGGTGTGGAGCGGGCCAGAGGGCACTCTAGCCCACAGGGTCCAGAACAGTAAGAGGCCCAGTCATAGCCCTTGGCCTCCAGGTCCAACCTGGGCACCCAGGCGAGGGGGGTGTGGCCCTACTGAATCCAGGAATCCTTCCTTCTTTCCTCCTGGACCTCGGGTGGGAGGGGGCGGCTTTCCAGGCACCCAAAGCCCCATCTGCTCATTTCCTCTGATCCGTCTGGCACTGGTCCTGGAGGAAACTCTTGCTTCCTCCCTGGAGACTCAAGCTACAGAAAAAAAAAAAGTAGAAGAAGAAGCATGGAAATTACAACTCAAGCAGTTCCTTAAAGCTGGTCCAGTCCTGCTCATGAATCCCTGCCCCTTTCCAAGTGTCACTTGTGTGACCTCAGGTCTGGACACCCAGTGACCCAGGTACAAATTCCAGGCCCCTAACTTGGGCCTAGGCCCCCAAGTTGAAGCACAAACTTCGCAGCAGTTCCTTTATTGTCTTGGTAGTGACATAAGTGAGTCTTCAAGTAGCAATATCCTATCTTCCTTGGACCCTGGGATCAACTCCTAACCCGAAGTGTAGGGATTACTCAGGCCACACTCATCTCTCTTGCCCCCACCACCAAGAGGAGGTGGCCTTCTGAGGCCTCAAATGAAAACTACATCTACCCATGTATCTCAGAGGATGTCTGTGGTCATGACAGAGAGAGCTTCAGCTCTGAAACCCTCCCAATGGTGGGCCAGAAGGGCCACACTGACTTTAGTTTGAGTGGTCAGGGAGGGTCTCTGAGACCCGAAGGCCACAAAGGAGCCAGCGATGCAAAGAGCTTGGGGAAGAGAGTTTGGCTGAGAGAAAAGCAAGTGCAAAGGCCCTGAGGCAGAACATGGCTGGGTATTGAGAAAAAGCAAGAAGACTGAGTGTGGCTGCAGCTCATGAAGAGGAAAGTGGGGAAGTGAAGAGGGCAGACAGGAGGCAGATCCAGGTCCCCGAGGGTCTTGTAAGCCAGAGTAGGAAGTTTGGATTTCCTTTTGAGTACAAGGGAGAGCCACAGGTTTTGAGGGGGGGGGAGCAGAATCTTTTTTTTTTTTTTAAGCAGTTTTGGGTTTACAGAAAACTGGCACAGAAAACGCTGTTCTCATATACTCTCTCCCCCTGCACAGTTCCCCTGTTATCACTTGCATTAGTTGGTTCAGTTTTTACAATGGAGGAGCCACGTCGGTAAAGTCCATAATCTTGCATTCGCATTCACTCTCTTGTACAATGAGTGTACAATGTACACTGCCTTGTACATTCCGTGGATTTTGATAAACGCATCGTAGCAGGTATCCGCCATTACAGTACCACATGGGGTAGTTCGGGGGTCCTACACAGCCCCTGTGCTCCATCTGTCCGTCCCCCCTTCTCCCCCAGTGATCGTCTTTTTTTAAGTCCATTCAGGCTGCCGTGTGGAGAGTGGGTGGGCTGGAGGGCAGCGTAGGGTGGTGGCGAGAAGGTGCAGGGAGTCCCAGAGGGCTCAAGGAAGGAAGGGGAGGAGAGCCCCGGCGGTGGGCGCCCCTGACTCTCTTGCCTCTCTTCGCCCAGGCCTGCGCTGCTACGCCAAATTCCACCGGAACCGCAGGGTCACGCGGAGGAAGGGGCGCTGCGTGGAGCCGGAGACGGCCAACGGCGACCAGGGATCCTTCATCAATGTCTAGCGGCTCTGCGGGGAGGCGCCTCACCACCGGCGGGGGACTGCGCGCCGCGCGGAGGTTTGGAGAAGCCCGGCGATTTGTTTAGAACTAGCAGTGGGAGATCAGGTGGGGGACCCGACGACCCAGGCTGCAGGCTCGAGCCCAAGACCCTGAGTCCCGGGAGGGGAGCCCTGGGCGAGCTGCCCCGACCCAGGAGCCCAGCTGCCGCACACCTGGGCCCACCTCCCCGCCGCCACACCTGCGCCCACCTCCCCGCCCCCGGAGGACCCGCAAGGCCTATGCCACCGGGTGGCCTGGTGCTCCGCGATGGCAATGTCGAGAGTGCCCTCTACTGCCCAACCTCAGCACTGCAACCACTTCAAGTCCGAAAACGAAGAGGTTTCTGAGCGCGTTGAAAAGGAAACTGCCAGAGAGAGACAGAGAACCCCAGGAGATGCGTGCGGAGCACCTGTATGTACCAGGCACTGTGCCAAATGCGTGCCGTCCGTTATCTCGTTTAGTTACCACAATGATCTTTCAAAGGATGCATTATCACCCTTTTACCGGTGAGGAAACTGAGGCAGAGTTGGTTAGGACTTGTCCAGGGTCCCCGATCAACGCCCCTCAAACCTTAACCTGTGTAAGAATCCCTGGGATCTGGCTAGAATGCAGAGTCTGGTTGGGTCGATTCCATAATTTTTAACAAGCTCTCGGGGGCATGCCAGTGGGAACCCCTCTGAGAGCACCCAGGTCCTAGAGAGTAAATGCCCAAGCTGGGATCTGCAGCCAGGCCAAGCCTGTCGGGTTCCTGGACTTACTCCAGGTTCTCCATGGCTTTTGGTAAGAGAGAAGCATTCCCCGGGAGTTCCGCTCACGGTGGTGAGGTCTGCAGTAACGGGCCGTTCTCTTCCTTTCCTGGGCAAAGTTGTATCATCTTTACAAACAAAGCACGCATTAAGCTCCTGCTTGCTGGGAAGGCATGATTTGGGAAGGTTGGCCGCTGCCCTCTGGGAGCTGGTAATATGAGATACGATGTGTTCGGGGGAAGTGACAGTGCTGTCCCTTCTATTTCGGTGGCTCTGCTGACGCAGTCCCAGGACATGCACTTTGACATTGCCCCGATAGCTTCTTTAGTTTCTGTAGTTGATGCCCTTCGAGAATCGAATGCCGATATGGGCTCCAAAAGATGCACGCGTTGAGCATGTGCACCCACTTTGCATACCGCCTTTGTGGCTTCCAAGCCTCCCACAGACCATCTCTAGATCCCTCCCCCACCCCACACTTCTGCAGCAGAGCCTCCTGAGGCACTGGGGCACCTCTGAGGTCAAGGTGTTGTCTGAAACTAACTGGCCCCCACAAGCTAGACCCACGATGCCCACCCAGAACATCTGCCCCAGCAGACCGGGCTCTAGGGGGCACTTCAGGACACCCACTTAAACCCCCCACCCCCCACACCTGGCACCTCACTCCGGTCAACCCTCTGGTCCAGGGCAAACCAGGTTGCAAACGACAAAAGCCTTCCCCGTCCAAATTCCTCGCTGGCCTGGACGCCTGCCAGGGGGACCACACCCGTGATGCCAGGGCTGTTTTCCCCTTTGGGAAAATCAGTCAGGGTCAGGGGTCTGGCACCAAGCAAAGCAGACGGATCGAGGAGAAACCAAATATCCTTGCTCATGTCTCCCTATTCAAGTTCTATGGGCAAAGGAATCTTAGGGGTGGGGGTGGGACAGGGGAACGAAAGATCAAAGCCGGCTATTTGGAAATCAAACCCACCAGCAGTTTTGTCTAAGACTGCACTAGACAATACCCATGCTATGTGTGCTTCACTGGGGCGGGGCGGGGGGGAGGGCTGATTTGAGATTGTACTAGAACCCTAAGGGGGAGCAGAGTTTGCTTGCAAAGGCACTTGCAAAGGTGAGTGGGTACAAACCTCCTAACCCCAGAGTTAGCCATCCCAGAGCCCCCCTCAGTGTTTAAGAAACCTCTCTGCCCAGAAGTTCTTCCTTAGTTCTATCTTAAACTTCTTTGGCTAGTATGGAAGTCACTTCCCCTAACCCAGGATTCCGCCAAGTTTTACCATAAAGGGCAGGTAAATATTTTTGGCCGTATGCCCCTAAAACTACCGATGGACGCTGAGGTGTGAATTTCATAGCACGTTCACATGTTACAAACCACTGTGCTTCGTTTGGTGTTCTGAAACCCATTTATAGACGTAAAAACCTCTCTCGACTTGCAGATTACCCCAAAACAGGCGATGGTTTGGATTTGGCCCACGGGCCGTAGTTTGCAGATTCCTGCTCTAATCCACTGGTCTCGAACCTGGCTGCCCGTTAGAATAATTTAGGGACCTTCCAAAGGTACCCATGATGGCCGGGGCCACCGCAGAGCTGCTGGTTTCGTTGGTCTGGTTGTGTCTGGGCTTCATGTATGTTCAAGGCTCCCCCAGGAGACTCCGATGTACAGCTGGGCATGAACCCTGCCCTCGTGCTCCCGACACGGGAATGCCACTGGCGACAAATTGCCTGTTCCACCTCCCACACCGTGGCGACCTTAGGAAAGTGACTTGTGCCTTGATTTCTTCATCTGTAAAATGGGATCCCGTCCCAGGGATGCTGCAAGAGGTAAACATAACATCCTTATAGCGTATTTAGAGCAGTGCCAGGCACAGAATAAGCTCCCAGCGTCGGCTGATTTGTTTTCTAGGATAATGTTAGTAGGTGGTCTGTTCTTTGACAATGATCCATCAAAGTCACCGTTCAGGCTTCTTCCGCTGGAACAACTGGGGCCAGAAGATGCTCCTTTAGAAAAGAGAGGGTGGAATTCTGGGGTCAGAGAAGTTTGCAAAACTGCTCTGGACCCCGCCCGAGGCAGCAGGGTCAGATCTGGGGCATGGAGGCAGAGCGCGAGGAGGGGTAAGTGGCGTTGGTCTGGGGCAGGGTTCATGAGTTTCAAAAAAATACCACCGGAGGGAGGGCTGAGCAGGAGGCCAAGTGGAAACCAGTAGCTGCTGGGCAGGCGGCCCGTGCCCTCCTGCATTCCTTCTGCGGAGTCTTACACATTGCCCGGAGGTGTGCTCAGTTCCCACGGGACTCCTTTGTGGGATTCATCCCTGCCGTCAAGAGCGGCTCCCAAGCGTGCTGGGAAAGGGTCGAGGGGCACAGGATGTGAGCGCCGAGCCTCTTGGGAAAGTGACAGCTTCGCTTGCCCCTTGAGGGGTGGCCAAACCACAAGTCAAATCCCAAAGCCACGATGGATCTTTACTTGAAGCCATATTCAACCCGCCGCATAAAATCTACTCTTGAGAGGGTGGGCACACAGCTCCCTGGGATGGGACCTGCCTTGCGGCAGGAGAGCCAACGTCGCCTGCAAGGAACGTGTTTCTAAGACTCAGAGCGGCAGGGAAAGTGGGTGCTGGGAGGGACACTGAAGGAGCCAGAAAAGCAAAACATTTAGGACTTCGTGGGGCTGGCACCATGCCCTCTGGGATGACCTTTCCTCTGACGGGAGTCAGGAGTGCGTGTGTGCCTGTGTGTGCATGCGTGTGTCAGGGAGGGGGCGGCAGGAATTGGTTTGCAGAACCAAGGAATTTCATTGCAAGGAGTGTGTTTTCTGAATTTTAAGTCCGGACAGGTAGTGGGATCCAACCTCTTCTGGGTGCGCGTGGCTTCCTAGCAGCTCCTTCCCCGCAGTGTGGTCCTGGACCGGCAGCGGGGGCGCATCACTGGGAGCTCAGCCGATCTGCTGAACCAGCATGGTGCAGCCGTCTGGTTTTACCGAGTCCCCAGGCCGTTCTTGGGCACCATCGAGTTTGAGAGGCCCACGTCTAGGATCCGGAAGGGGGAACAGGAAAGTTGGACGGTCAGGGACCTTACCTTAGGTGTGAGTTGGCAAATCTGACACCCCGTTTGCCTGGTAAATAACCGGCAAGGGCCTGCTCCCCGGGCTCTGAGGCCCCGCCTCCTGGGCTGGGAGTGGTCTATTTTCCGAGGAAATCAAGTGGAGCCCCTGGGCTGGCCCCCTCGACCCCCTGCCCCAGTCATTGGGTTTTCTGACTCTTGGGAACGTCCCCGGGGTGCTGTGTTTCCTCTTTAAAGTGTGGGGCAGCAGGGGGAGGGGGTGCTACGCCCCTGTAGTCCTGCGTGTTGCATGTGCTCTCTTGAGCTGTAAATAAAGAGCCGATGGTTAATTTGCTGCCTTCTTGTTTCTCTCCGCCTCTCCCGGCGACGATCTGTGCATGCAGGCGGGGAGCACGCTTGGGGCCTTTGGAGGGGACCCTAAGCTTAGTGTTTCCTCTGCCACATCTTTGAGCGTTTGCCCTGAGCTCAGCAGTAAACGAGACAGAGTCTCTGTCCTTGCCTGGCCCTCATCCTTCTCGTTTAACCAGAGCTCTTGGTGGGAATTTCCTATCATAACCTCCCTCTCATTTTAGGGTTGGGGCAGCTGAGGTCCCGAAGAGATGACAAGACTAGTCCCAGCAGGCTGGCGTCATTCAGGGCCTGGGTGGCCACAGGCAGAGAAAAGCCGATGCCACCTTCAGCAGGATGGTGGGGAGGAACAAAGCGCCGCCACCGGACGCCGCCGGGCCTGGGCAGGCTCAGATGCCATCTTGGGAAAGGGCGTGCATGGGCGGGGGGCGGGGGGCGGGGGGGACTGGCTCGGCACCAGGAAGGCTGTCCCTTATCTCGGCGGCGGCTCCAGCAGGCACCACCCGGCTCCGCTGACCCGGCCCCGCTAGGCTGGCCGACTGTAACACAGAACAAGGCTGTGTTACGGCTCTCGGTGGCTTTATGTCCTGAAGCCAAGCCGGGGGGCAGGGTGACCACAGACGTGGTTGCTGTCCCTGTGAGAACCTCCCTGTCCAGATACCACGGACAGACAGGCTTCTGCAGCCTGGAGGGCTGGAAATGCTGAGTGTCCCAAAACACTGGCCAGGGATTCCCAGCATCGGGATCCTCTGGGGGAGAAAACCCAAGTTTCTGAGCCCCACCCGGGGCTGTGACTCAGATTCTCTAGGGGTGGGCTTGGCAAAGCTGCATGTTTGATGAGCCCTAGGTTGGAGAACTGTGTCCTCAAACCTTCCTGAGAACTCACCTTCCTCCCCGCTTAGGCCCCCAGCTGGCTAGTGCGCCTCTCGCTGGGGGATGGTTCTAGGGAACCGAGCCCAGAAAGTCCCCTTTCCTAGAAGCCTCAGAAGTCCTTCCTGCGCTGGCCCAGCTACTCAGCTCTGCTACTGCAGTGCAAGGCAGTTAGACACACTGGAAATGGATATGCACAAATGAATCCGCATGGGTGTGTTCCAATAAAACTTTATTCACACAGAAGGGCAACAGGCCAGATCTGCCCATGACCCGTAGTTTGCCAACCCCCTAACCTATACTGCTGACTCGGGTTCCATGTTCTGCAGAAAGGTATGCTAGGCTTTTAAAAACGCCTTCTGTCCTGGGACATCAATTCAAATCCCTCTCTACTCATTAGGGTCAGAGCAGTACCGAAGTGAGGAGTCAAGGTCAGTTGAACCCAAGGTTGCAAGGATTTCAGCTCTACGGCAGCCTGGGTGCTGCCCTCAGGGGATCAGGTAGCTGGATTGGGAGTGTATCAGCCAATATTCTTCAGAGAAACAGAACCAAGAGATTTGTATTTATATATCTTTAAATGTCTGTGTATATCTTCTCTCGAGATATATTTATGCAGATTTATTTAAAGGAACTGGCTTACGTTATGGCAGGGGCTAGCAAGTCTGAAATCTGTAGGGCAGGCCAGCCAGCCAGCAGGAATTGATACTATAGTCTCGAGACCACATCTGTTCTCTGAGACCTGTTTTGGCTCTCAAGGCCGTCAACTGATTGGACGAGGCCCACCCACATGACGGCGGGTACTCTCCTTTACTTGAAGTCAGTTGCTTGTAGATGTTGACCAAATCCGCAAAATGCCATTGCAGCAGCACCCGGGTTAGTGTGCAATTAAATCCTCACGTACTCCAGCTGGCCAAGATGAGACAGAAAACCGATCATCACAGAGGGGCCTCTGGAACTCAGCTCCCCAGGTCTGGATCACAGCCTGGCACATGGCAGAGTTGTTTTTGGTGTGTCATGAAGTTCTGGGCTTCCGCTCTCCTTTTTCAGCTTGAGTGGCAGGTGGCAGCAGAGATCGCTGCCGTCTGTCATGTAAGTGGGCACGCGTGTCCTAGTGTCAGGACATGAAATCCTGGTGGGCATGGGGTGGGGGCAGGTGCCTGATGGACAGAGGCACTCCTGTCCCATCATCCTACCCCTCCGTGATGGCGTCTCCTGAAACCTACATACTTGGGCCTGGGGGACCACACCGGTGATTGGTCCATCCTGTGGGGCAGGCCCGTCAGCTCTGGGCGTCGTGGTCCTCAATGGTCTCTCCATGCCCCAGCCTTGACCTTGTGTCAGCGCCTGGCACAAAGTAGAGTGCATGTTGAGAGAGGGAATGCATTCATCCAAACACAACCGTGAGCTCATTTATGGAGCTGCGCCCACAGCCAGAGGCTCCCTCCTCTTGTGTAGCTAGAAATTCGTAGAGCCCCCTCTTCGGAGCAGGCAAATGAAGCCCCGAGAAATAAAGGCCACGTGTCTAAAGTAGTGTAGCTGCTCAGTAGCAGCGTCAGGGAGCCCGGCCAGGTCTGACTCCACAACCTGAATGTGTCCACCGATGGCACATTGCCTCTCAAATGCCACAAGTTTGCTGAGCACCTACTAGGAGTCGGTCACCGGTCCTCCCTGTCCCCCACCGTCCCCACCCACACCCCAGGTCCCCGGAGCTGCTCAGTGCATCTGGGGTCACTAAGGGGACAGAAGTTCTGCTGGGCAGGCTCCAGCCCCGGGCTGCCAGAACCGAAGATCATGCCCTCACCAGGCTGCCTTCTAGAAAGCCCCTCGGGGTGAGATCCCTCTCAGGGGCTTCCCAGAGAGTGGAACCTGTGGAGGTGCCCTGCCTGACCCCAGCCCCCATTGCCCCCTCCTTCTCTCATGTCTCCCCGCCCACCCCCACATGGGCGCAGGCCAGCGAGGAACGTGAGACCTCACGGAACCTGTCGCAGACCCGGACCCGAAAGCCGCTGGCACTGAGCTGGCCCAGCAGAAGGGTGTGGAAGTAAACACAGGGTAAAGCCCCACGGCAGACAGGCATCTTGGGGGCCGCAGGGCCCGGGGGCCATAACCGGCCTTGTTTGTGTATCCGCGCGATCACTAAGGTGCAGCCAGAGCCCTCAAATGCCTCCCTTGAAATTCCAGCCCCAAGCACGCGGAGAGATGGGAGGCCCGACGGGAAACGAGGTGGCAGCCTGAACTCAGGAGAGACCGACAGACCCGGGACAGGCGGTGGGAGGCAGGGGGCACGTAGTTAATGAGAGCCTGCGCATGTGTGTGTGCGCGCGCGCGTGCAAACACGCACACGATGACATAAAGAGGGTTCCTGGAGTGTAGACCAGGGG
>CM052798.1:7609239-7671206 GCA_028533885.1 Nasua narica | reverse complement strand
TTTTTTTTTTTTAAAGATTTTATTTATTTATTTATTAGGAAAGAGAGAGAGTGAGAGAGAGAAGGTCAGAGTGAGAAGCGGACTCCCCATGGAGCTGGGAGCCCGATGTGGGACTCGATCCCGGGACTCCGGGATCATGACCTGAGCCGAAGGCAGTCGCTCAACCAACTGCACCACCCAGGGGCCCTAAACTGCATACTTTAAAGAATTTATTTATTTCTTTGTCAGAGGGAGAGCATGCGCACAAGCAGGGGGAGAAGCAGGCTTCCCGCTGAACCGGGAGCGCGATGCGGGACTTGATCCCAGGACCCTGGGATCATGACCTGAGCTGAAGGCAGATGCTTAACTGACTGAGCCACCCAGGTGCCCCTAAATTGCATACTTTAAAGAGAGAACTTCGTGGTTTGTGAAATACATCTCAATAAAGCAGTTATTTAAAAAAAAAAGTGGCAGTTGAGCGGGATCAAGGGTTCTTACCCTGTGGTTTGGGATGACTTCAGAGGGCCCAGGACCCCCTGAAATTGTGGAAGACATTTTGTGTCTCTGAGTGGAGGTTCTAAGTCTAAGAAGAGATAATTTGTAAGGTCCTCCTGACCGACAAGGGGGCAATGACATTGCCCTTGGCAGCAAAACACCGGGGAGGGGATGGCGTGTGGGGACTCTGCCCCGGCCTGGGGTGCTGGAAGCCCCCAGTGTGGCCGCCAGGCCTAAGGTCAGGGCCCCGGCTTGGGTCTGAGGTCAGCAGAGGGTCTGGGGAGCTATGTCTCAGAAGGCCAGATCGGGGAGGGGAGGAGCTGAATGTGGGCCACAGTCCCTTGTCTTCAGGCATCTTGCCCGTGGGGATGCCTGTCCTCCCTTAGGGCTCATTGGGGCGGCCTTTTTGGAAATGGGGAAGGGGGTGCAGCCAAGGGTGTTTTTGGTCGGGTTCTGAAAATCGTGGTGGCTGGTTATGGAGTGCTTGCTCTAGGGGCTTAGATGGTGCGCATCGATCTTAATCTCATTGTCATAACAGCACCAATTGAGAATTTATGGGCCAGCCATTGTGGACTTCGCATTTTTACAAACATCTCACTTGTTTCCCACCCCTCACCCCCACCCTAGCCCTACGGAACGGGTGCTACCATTATCCCATTTTACAGATGAGGAACCTGAGATTCAGAGAGGGAAGCGCCTCACAGCCGGCTAAGGAGCAGTGGTGGGGAAAGGAGCAGTGGGTTAGGCCCAGGAGCAGCCTGGTGGGTGCGGGGAGGGGGGGCATAGCACCCCCCAGCTCTCGCTTCATTTTTGAAAGCCGCTCTTCTCTGTACACGGCCACCTGTAGCGCAGGCGCTGAAACCCCGGGTCTTTGTTCTCATCCAGGATAAGTTAGGGTTCACGCGGGGCAAGCACCAATGCCTCAGTGTGCACCACGACTTCCTCTCTCTGGTCTGTCATTAATTCATTTGTACCCCCTCACTGAGAACCTGGGTATGGCCAGGCCCCGGGTTAGGTGCTGGACGGAAAGAATGAAGGAGGCTGGGTCTCTGCTCAGGGGGGGCATTCTAACTGGCTCGGTCCTTGAGCAGCGGGGGACCAGTGGGATTGTCACCAGACTATATGTGGCTGACTCTCTGTGGCCCCCCCACCAGCCCCCTCCTGTGTTTGGTGTTTTCGGAATCTTAGGCAGGGATGGGACGAATGTTGAGTCTTGTGATCAGCCTGGGAGGACTTTGGAAGCATCTTCGGGCTCTGGACATGTCAGTGCCTGCTGTTTTACCCAGTTCACTCACTGCGTGTTTGATCAGGGGGACCCCGGGAATCCTCCTTCGCCCCTGGAGGCCTTGGTCGTTGCAAGATTTTGTTACATGTTGCCTTCTCTTGGTTTCAATTTCAATGTCTCTCCAGAGTGATTTTCTTTCTGTCCTCATTGCAGACCCTCAGGGACCCCGTCCGGGTGGCAAATAAGCTCTCTCTCCTCCTGAACATCCATCCTTTCCTCCCAGATGCCCTCCTACATACTGTCATTACGGTGAAAAATATGCAAATAACTTTGAAAAACAGTCTCCAAGCAAATGAGTATTCAAAAATGTAATAAATTAACCCCATAATGTAATCTGGGTCCCAAGACTATCCATCACACTGATGTGCTTAGAATCTAGAAACCCAGATGCTGCAGAGCCCTATGGATAAAAATGACAGATGAGTCCTCATAGAGCTCCCCCTTGGCCCCCCGCCTCTCTCCAGCTTTTTGGTTCCCGTGCAACCCAAGGCCGTCAGGGGTTTAGGGAACATCTGTCCAGCCTGTTCATTTCATCAATGAGAAGACAGAGGCCTTTTTGGGGTTAGGGGGCAGACCAATTTGAATCCCTCCTCAACTGTCTCCTGGTCTGCCTTCCTCTGCTCATGGCTAGCTTTGAATCCAAAGCCCCAAACATAGGCATTTCATCCATGGGTTTCTAGGAGGTGCCCCGGTGCCAATCAAAGGTTGTTGGGACCTCACTTTCTGCATCTGAAAAATGTTGAGTGTTGGGTCCTATGTCCACCAAGGTTTCTTTGAAGTGCTTTAGCTCCGTGGGTCAGGAGACCAACAGGTGGCTTGCTCTGTGTCTTCTCAGGGGAGGGGGCTAAGGCTGGGGACGTGGCACGAGTCCCTACCTTGCTCACACTATACCCCAGGGGTCACCCCGTAGGAGTAGCAGACTCTGAACTTCCCACCCCATGATCCAATCCTAAGAAACAATTTATAAGGAATTGCCCTCGCCCCCTGCAAGACTGCCACTTCCTGTCGCCAGTGAGAAAAGCTGCTTGAACAGCCCCAAAAAGGGACAAAGAAGGACCCTCGCTTTCTCCAATGCTAAAGTATCCACAGTGATTAAATCTCAAGGAAGCAGGGGACACTGTTTACAAGCCCAAAATGGGCTGTCAGGTGTATCAATTCTTGAAATAAATCATCTATCACTTTGGGGTAAGCATAGAAATTATATGAAATGCAGACTTTCCTTGGGAACAGCCCAGACTGCTACAGCCATTCTCATACTTTTTCGGGCATCGGGCCCCCTGGGGAACTTGTTAAAGGGCCAATACCCCACTTCACACCCAGACTGGTCCAGTAGGCCAGGGAGCCCTGGGTTCCAGGTGTTTAATGGGCTCCTCAGGGATTCTGGTGCAGATTTCCTAGAACTGCTTCTGAGAAATGCTTTGCAGGTATTCCTGGCTTAATGGGCCAAGTTACTTATCCTCTCCCCTGCCTTCACCCCATCAGAAGTGGGCAAATGCAGGTTTGAAGGCATCCGGAGTGAAAAGGGGTACAGATCTCCAATACTAAACAGTAACCGATAAACATTGCTGGCAAGATCTGTGCCCCCACAGGTCAGTGTGATTCCTAAGAAGCTTTTATGTCCCTGGAGGTCAGGAACAAGGTCCCCAGGCTTGCAGTCATGATTTGTTGCCTATAACTCCATGGCAACTTCTCTGACCTTAGTTTTCCCACCTGTAAAATAAAGTGGCTGAAACTGAGTTGAGGCCCTGAAGTCAGATTACAAGTTAGAACTGGGTTTGTTACTAGCTGTGTGATTTTGTCAAATTAGGGAATATCTCTGAGCCTGTTTACCATCTATGAAGTGGGGCTGGGAAATGGGTGCTTAGCTCTGAGGGTTAGTGAGGGAATTAAAGAAATCAGTGCTTCGCAGATAAATGTTCAACCCGTGTTAGTGACAATTTCAATATTACTATTATTATATCCCCAGGGGCCTCTCAGCCCTTCCAGGGTCCATATCTCTAGAGGATTCCAAAACCGTAAAGTGTAGTGGCAGAGGACAACTCCACGCATGCCCTCCCTCAATAGACGTGCGATTCGGACAGGTTACTTCACCCTTCTGAACTTCGTTCGGCTTATCTGTAAAGCGGGGACAATAGTAGTACTTGTCGCACGGACTTGTTTTTAGGATTTAGTGAGATAATCCGCTGGCACACTTAGCCCAGGGCTTCGCGGTCGGCTGGTGCCCTACAAAGGGCAGCTACCCCTATAACGCTTGGGCCCGGGAGGTTTTACCTCCTTAGGAGTTAAACCAAGGCTGCATTTACTTTCCGTGTGGGGGAGGGACTGGGGCGTCCCTGGTGCATCCAGTCTTCCGCTGTCCCCGCCCCCGGAGCCGGCGGATTCGCTTTCGGTTGGGCAGCTGAGGTCCGAGGATGGTGACTCTGGAGCTAGCAGTAGATGTCGCTGTCTTTAGTCCCCCGCTGTGCCCTCCACCTGGTCCTCACGAGCAACACCTATCTGACCTCGCTCAGAAAAATGGCCTGGGGAGCAAAATGCGTAGCGATCTGCAAAGGTGTCTTTCTTTCGCGCCCACCCCAAACCGAAGAAAGGCGGCGTAGCCGGGGAACCTCTGCACAGAGGCCAGGCCCCTCCCCTCCCAGGCCCCGCCCCCGGATGCCCCTCCCTCCAGCCCCCACGGTTGGCTGCGCGGGAAAGCGGGCGTGGCCGGAGGCGGTCACTAGGACCTGCCGGAGAGCAGCGGACGTCACGGAGCGGCGTCTGGGCCGCTGGTTGAGCGGGAGGCGCGAGTGGTCGGGTAGCTGTTTCCCCGCGCCGGGGCCGGGCCCCGAGCCGGGTCCCGAGGCCGGAGCCGGTACCGGGGGAGGGAAGGGCGAGGGGCGGGGCTCCCTTCGGGGAGGTTTCCGGCCAGGAAGAACGGGGGCAGTCTTATTCCAGCCTAGTTTCGCTCTCCGCGCGTCCCATTTTCCGCCCGCGGCCCTGCGCAACCCGCCGTTCCCTCTGTGACCCTGCCCTTTTTGCGAGCCCAGCTCTGGCCTTTCCTGCCCGCCGAAGCAGCAGGGCGAGGGGGCCAGTAGACGGAGTCTGATCGGGACGTAGCTGATGCCCCCGAGCTGTGACGCCAGCGTGTGTGTGGGGGTTCATTCTAGCGGCCCTAATTTTGGGTGAAGGGGGCGTCCTGCCCCGAGTCCTCCAAGACGGAGGGGAGGGGCGGTGGAGGCGGACGGACCCTGCCGCTCCCTGGCCCCTTGGAACTAGCCCCCACTCCTGCCTCATCTCCTAGGTGGCTGCAAGGATGACCACGCTCACGCGCCAGGACCTCAACTTTGGTCAAGGTAGGAAGGCGGGGCCTGTGGACTCGGGGTGGGGGCGAGGGAGGCCCTGGGCGGGTGGGCTTTCCCGGCTGACCGGCTTCTGTCCCCTGGCAGTGGTGGCCGACGTGCTCTGCGAGTTCCTGGAGGTAGCCGTGCACCTCATCCTCTACGTGCGCGAGGTCTACCCGGTGGGCATCTTCCAGAAGCGTAAGAAGTACAATGTGCCTGTCCAGGTGAGCTCCCCTCCTCGCCCCCGCATCTGTGTGGGGGCCACCGGGTCACCTCAGGGTGGAGAGAGGCTGGATTTTTTTTTTTTTAAGATTTTATTTGTTAGAGAGATTGGGAGAGTGAGCACAAGCAGGGGCAGCAGCAGGTGGAGGGAGAAGCCGGCTTCCTGCTGAGAAAAGAGCCCTATGTGGGGACTGGATCCCAGGACCCTGGGGTCATGACCTGAGCTGAAGGCAGACACTTAACCGACTGAGGCACCCAGGCGTCCTTAGAGGTTGGAATTTTGAACTGTCCTCCGTTTTCAGGCTTAGCCTCCTCCCCCCCCACACACTCCCCAGCTGACAGCGTGACAGCCTCCCACCCCTACCTCAGTGACTTTTCTTTTCATTCCCTCTCAACTCAGAGTTCCCCTTGCCAGAAGTTAGGGACCAGGCTCTAGGATCACAGTTGCCCTTGGGGCATGGTTGTATTTAAATAAAAGAGCTCCTGAGGCTGATGAATGGTTGCTTTGAGGAGGTGATTCCCGGAAACTTCAGGTACCTTCTTTCTGCCCTCATTGTAACGGGTTGTCTCAGGTCAAAAGGCAGACAAAGTGGTGAGTGTGTGCTCCCCTATCCCCGCTCTCCAGAAGTGCCGGCTCCTTAGAAGGCACTGAGTAAACGTTAAAATAAATGAATGACCCGATACTGGAAGGTGGTGGAAGCCTGAAGGACGTACAAGGAAAAGGAAAACAGAATAGCATTTACTGAGCACCTGCTGTGTACTGGGTGCTTATCTCACTCCTCACTTTGTCCTTATGAGATCTTCCACAGATGAAGTAAGTCAAGTTCAGGGAAGTTAAGTGATTTACCTAAGGCCACATAGCTCTTAGTTCCATATTCTCAGTTTTGGAAAACTGATTAAATGTTTGGATCCCTTCTATGGGAAAAATGCTCGCCTGCCCAAACACACACAATTTAGGGACTTCTCAGCCTCTGGAGGAGCCCACGGACCCCACATTAGAAACCCCCAATGCTATATTAAGTGCTGATGTTGAGATTAAATTCTTCTAGCTTCTCCCTCTCTCTGGATAATTTGCAGTTCTTAGCCCCATGATGGGAAGTCGGTGTCTTGGGCGGGGAGCCCTTGGGAACTGCGGGCCTCCCTCCCTGGGCTCCCGGAGGGGTGTCGGGCGGTTTCCCCTTGGTGCTTCGGGCCTCATGAGCCATCATGGGGTTGTGTGCAGATGTCCTGCCACCCGGAGCTGAACCAGTATATCCAGGATACCTTGCACTGTGTCAAGCCGCTCCTGGAGAAGGTGAGGGCGCCCAGCCCACCTCCCCTCCCCAGTCTGCTCCTCCAGTGCTCCAGGATGGGGTGATGCTGGGGCCATGCAGGGTTCCCATGACTCTACACCCTAAAGCCTGTCTCCTATATCCTGGAAACCCCTGCCCAGGGACAGACCTCCGGGCATGTGAGCCACAGTCAGTGTGTCCTGGGGCCTGGGAACCCTGGTGAGTGGAGTTGGCTGAGTGGGGCCTGCCTGCCCCAGCGCCCACATCTGTTTCTCTCCCCACCCCCAAGTTCTGTCTGGCCTTGGCCCGTCAATCTCCTCCTTCTCTCTTGTCCTGCTCTCTGAGAGGTACCCCTACAGGGCCCAGGCATCCTCTCCTGTCTCTGTCATTACCACTCACGTCAGGGGGTGCCTATGTGAACTTCTCAAACCTCCTTCTGGCTCTGAGGGACCCTCAGTCTAGCAGCTGAGCGGGGCTGTGTGTGGGCCCTTCCCATCCTTCCTGGGCCGGGAGGTGGTGGTGGTGGGCGGGTTACCCGGTTCTGGATTCCTGTCCTTGCAGAATGATGTGGAGAAGGTGGTGGTGGTGATTTTGGACAAAGAGCACCGCCCAGTGGAGAAATTCGTCTTTGAAATCACGCAGCCGCCACTGCTGTCCATCAGGTAAGCTGCCTCTCCCTGGTTTCCTGGAGGCTGGTGGGAAGTCTCTAGAAACAGCCCTCTCGCGCTCACCACTTTAGGGCGCCCCTGAATTCCTTGGCTTGGTCTGCATTCTCAGGTCCCTCCTTGGCTGCACCAAGCTGCCTCTCTTCCTTCCTGCCATTTAGAACCCCTCTGAGAGTCCACCTCCTCCAGGAAGCTTGGTAAAGAGAAGAATGGCAAGGTGCGCCATCCCAAGGCCTGTTAGCCGCTGAGCCCCGGCTGGGCCCCGGCTGAGCCCCGGCTGAGCCCCGGCTGACCACAGCTGGCCACCCAGTGCTCTCCATGTAACCTCTGTGATAGCCACACTTGGAAGATCATAGTGTTGCTGAAGAGCTAGTCCCAACCTGATTTTACAGATGGACAAGGACCAGAGAGATGACATGAGCCACCCAGGGTCACCCAGATGGTGGCAGGGTCAGGACACAGACCCAGTTTTCTGCCTTCCCAGTCACACGTCCAGTCCGAAGGGAACCAGAAGCTGACCTTGGGCAAGGGTGTTGCCTGGTCGGCTGCTGGCTTCCTGTGGCGAGGGGTAGCGCTGCGCAAGCCCTCTCCCTTCCTGGCTGGGTGTCCTGGGGTATGAAGAGGCTTGGGCTGTGTCCTTGTTCTCAGACTGGGCTGCATATTAGAGCGACCTATGGGGGCTCCCTGTGGTCCATTCGGACTTGGTTTGGGATGGCACCTGCCATTGGTTTTCAACTCTCCAGAGGGTTTTAACTGTGTAGACAAGATAGGTAGCCAGGCCCTTAGAAAGCAACACAGTCAGAAGCAGAGAGGGGCTCTGGACCCCCAGGCCTGCTCCCAGCGTTGGCTGCCTGCTGGGGGGAGGGGGCGCCAGGGTGATGGGAGACCCTCCTTTTCTCCTTCCAGCTCAGATTCCCTGCTGTCTCATGTGGAGCAGCTGCTCCGAGCCTTCATCCTGAAGATCAGTGTATGTGATGCCGTCCTGGCCCACAACCCCCCAGGTGTGCTCACCCCCACGCCCTTGTCCTCGGGCACGTCCGGGGGCCCCTGGCTTGGTCTGCGTTCTCAGGTCCCTACGTGGCTGCAGCAAGCCACCTCTTCCTTCCTGCCTTTTAGAACCTGAGAGTCCACCTCCTCCAAGAAGCCACCCTGATTTCCACCTGGCTTCAGCCTCCCTACTGACTGTGTCTTGTCCTGGCCCTTGGTTTCCTCTCTTCTCCTCTGGGGGGGCTGCCGAGCCAGCTAGGGAGGTGGGAAGAGGCTATGCCCAGTGGCAGGCATGAAGTGGCCTGGCCCTGACCAAACTTGCCTCTTTAGGCTGCACCTTCACCGTCTTAGTGCACACAAGAGAAGCTGCCACGCGCAACATGGAGAAGATTCAGGTCATCAAGGTGAGAGGAGACTGGTAGGGAGGGTGGGAGGGAGACACAGCCGGGAGGCCCTGAAAACCAGAGTAGGCAGGGGTGTCTGACAGCGTGCTCATTACCTTGCTTACAGCAGTGCCCGGCAGCCGGTGGCTTTTTGTGGTGCATTAACTGGGTGGCCACACGCTTGTCATTGCCCGACCTGGGTACTCGGCACGGAGAGGAGGGCAGAGTCATGTCCTGGGGCTGCTGGCTCGGTGGCAGTTCTTGTAGCCCCCCGGATTCAGAATTGGTTCCCGGGGCCGGTTAAACCACTTGGGTTCCCAGCCCAGCTCGGATCCGTAGACTCGGCCTCTCAGGAGCCTGGGCACCTGTCCCGCGGGAGCTCCCTAGTGATTCTGCTGCTCCCTGAGGTCTGAGGACCCCAGCTGGAGAGGGAGGGGGTACCGAAGTGAGGGCAGGCCATGGTCTAGCCCCGCCGCCCCTGGTCCCTGCCCTAGGACTTTCCCTGGATCCTGGCAGATGAACAAGATGTCCACATGCACGACCCCCGGCTGATCCCGCTCAAAACCATGACATCGGACATTTTAAAGGTGAGCTGCGTGGGGACCTGGTGACCTTTCCCGAAGGTGCGCTGAGGCCTTGCCAGAGGCTTCTGTGTGGCTCAGGGCGTGTAGGAGATGACCAGGGAGAGCCTGGTGTCAGGCTCCAAACTGCCTTTCTCTTAACCGGGGGCTGCGCCGTACGACCCCGGCCTCTGGCAGAGATCCGTCTGCCCGGGGCTCGTGGGCCCTCCTCAGGAGGTGCCTGGGCTGTCCCCCTGACCTTGGCCGTGTATTCCTGTCCTCCAGATGCAGCTCTACGTGGAAGAGCGAGCTCATAAAAGCAGCTGAGGGTGTGCCTGCCCCACCATGGATGCTCCCGCCGTTGGACACTGGGGGCCCCAGCCTAGGGCAGTGCTGTAGGGCCCCCCTGATTCCAAGTGCTCTTATCGCCTCTGTGTATGGCCCGCCCACCCTCCAGCACGGCGCTGCTCAGGGCTGCTTGCCTTCGTGGAGAAACTCTCCCCAGGAGGGCAGGGAAGGATGCTCGGACCTTAACTTCTGATCTTAGCCTCCTGGGATCTGGCCGGCCGACACTGTCTGTCTCAAATACTGCGCGAGTTGTTTCAATAAAGGGCCCCAAGGGCTGAGCCGGGCTGTCTCTACCTGGAGGGAGAGGGACAGGAGCAGCCAAATTAACCTAGGGGGAGGGGCGGCTTCTCTACCAAAGTGCCAAGGGCTCCCACCACCAGACCCAACCCAAGGCTGGTTTTACTGAAAACGTTTATTGTCACCGAGAGTCAGACTATATGACAGGGAGTTACCACAAACTGGAGGGTTTGCCCAAGGTTGGAACTGGGGTAGGAGCTCCCGGGACAGGGACCCTCACTGCCCACTACGGACTCAGCTGGAGGGGACCTTTGGAAGTCGACTGGCCCAGAGAGAGGACGGCTGAATGGCCAGTGGGTGTCGGGCCGTCAGAAGGGCATGTGGGGATGAAGTGAGGAGGGCCGGCGGGCAGCCTTCTCCTACCCCTGCAGGGTCTCCGGCTGAGCCGTGGAGGGGCCCGGGTCCCCGGCCATCCTAGGGCTGATGATGATGCTGCTGTTGGTGACGCGGGGCCCGTACCAGCCTGCCCAGAACTGGGTGTCCTTGCCCCCGTGCTGGAAGAGGATGTGGCGGACCCCTGAGGGGTAATCCGAGAAAGTGTGGGAGACCTGGGAAGAGGGGAGAGGAGGAAGTGATCACCAGGACTGGGGAGGGGGCGAAATGGGGCCATCGCTCCGCTGGAAAGGGGAAGGGGGGTGGCAGGTCCCTCAGGGGACAGCCACCCGGGCTGGAAGGCAGGGGCTCCGAGAAGCGGGTGGGGAGGGCCAAGCAGGTGAGGCCTCACCTCTGTCCACTTGGCATCGTTCCACTGACCGATGGTCACAGGCGGGGGCTCGAAGGAGGCCAGGACAATGTAGTTGTCTGAGACCAGCTGGACTCGGATGCGGTAGGTGCAGCCGCAGTCGGCTCTGGCGGCGAACCTGGGGGAAGGGGGGGCTCAGCACTGGGCACCCCTGGACCGAAGGGGGGCAGGCAGCAGACCCCCAGACTGGAGCTCTGAGTTGGGTTTCCCTGCTCTGCCCCTGAGGCCCAGCTGGTTTCACTGCTCTCTGGGCCCTCCGGTGCCCCTGGGGTCCGCAGTCTCTCTGTGCGGGGCCACATCTGAGCAAAGTGGCAACGCTTTTGGGTGTCCAGTGAAGACGTGTCCTTAACAGAAGGCTCTCTGTAGAGACAAAGGCCTGGGCTGTGGGAGCTGAGCCATCTGTACGTTCCAGTGGCTCCGACCGGGGATTCAGTGGGGGATCCACGGGGGGCCTGTGTGGTGGGGGCTGGCACAGAGCTCGCCCTCTGCTCAGCCCTGCTGTCCACCCCTCCGCACACTCAACACTCCTCTCCCCACCCTTAGAGTGGTGGCCCTGGGGCCTGGCTGCCTCGGGGTCGTGCTTCCGCCGTGGGCCAAGCCAGAGCCTTGCACAACTCTGGGCATGGAGCAGGAGCCTGGGAAAGAGCTGGGGGAAACCCAGGGAAGGGGCCAGGGGAGGCAGATGGGACGGAAGGCACGGAGCGAGGTCCAGGGAGGCTGGGTCCTGCTGCCTCTGACGCTCCGGCACCTGTTCGTGACAGCTTATCGGTAGGCCTCAGTCTGCGGAGCGTGACCCGAGCCCCACTCACCAGTCCTTAACCTCGATTTCAGGCCGGAACGTGTCTAGTAGTTCCTCCCAGTAGCCCTCGGCCTTGAGGTCCACCAGCTGGGACTTGAGGCACATCCTGGGGAGCAAAAGGAAAGGCTTAGATCCCTGGGTGTGCTTTGCATGGCCAGGACCCAGCAGTGTCCCCAGACGGCCCCTGGCTGGCACTGGCCTAGGAAAAACACGCAGGGGCCCCAACCTACTTGTGCCTAGGTGCCATGTGATCCTAGTTCAAGGGCCCCAACGAGGGCACCTCCAGGAACCCCTGCTCCTAGATTAGGGACCTGCAGACACCCCTGCCTTACCCTAGTCACCCAGTGGCTCCCAGTCCCCTCGTATTGGTCTCCGTCCTCCACTGCTCTAGGAAAGCGGGAGATTCAGCCCATCTGGGAACATCCTTCCTCCAGCTATACAGAGAGGCCCTCCCTTGGGCCTGAGATTTGGCAAAAGGGGTCCTGAGCCTCTCCCCCCCCAACACCACCAGCTCGGTTGTTCATCTTACTCAAAAGATGTGACAAAGTACTTCTTGACTTTGGAGTCCGGGAAATCTGTCCCATGGTCTCCAGGGAGGCTCTCCACCCTCCACTGGTCTCCCCCATTGGAGTCAATTTGCCAGGATGTCAGATTCTCTGGGGAAAAACAGAAGCTGAGGTCAGATCCCCTGTGTAAATGTTTGGTCCCGTCCTTCCCCCCTGGGCCGGGGAGGGAGGGAGGGGAGGGGGGTTAAGGCGGGGCCTGCTCAGGCTCCCATCTCAAGTGCGCACTCCAACCGTGCCTCAAAGCACCCCTACGCAGTGCCCTTCCTCCAATGCGTCTCCACCTGTCCTCGCCACATCAGCTCTGACCTTGGACCTTCTCCCTCCCACTTCGTCCCTGACTGGCTTGACTCCTAACATGAAGCTGGAAGGGGGAAAAAAAAAGTATTACCAGAAATTCTAAACCAGCCTTTTCTTCCTTTCCTGTTGCTGGGGGGCTCTGGGAAATATCGAGGTTTCAGTTCTCAAAACAGGAAGCCATGAAGGGCCTGTGATAATATTTCGGTACTTACTGACTAACATCCGTTTGTCCCCACACAGACGAACTTGACAACTCACATTTCCCCTGACACCCTAACTATGTAACTGAGATCCCAGAGGGCCCACGGACCGATTTTCTGGGTTTGCTGCTGTGCCAGCTCAGAGACACTCTGCCCAGAGTGGGAGGGATAACTGTGGAGGTGGCCGTCCTCGGTGCTGGTGGCATGTAGTGACTCCGTACTCACGATCCCCACCAGGTTCCGGTCTCCTCCAGACGGAACTGAGAGGACCTTAGAAAAACCCACCAGTGTTTCCCTACCAAGGCTTTCCAGAACAATCACCAAGGGAGCTTTTCCAAATCGTTCCCTCTACTAGGAGCCCGCACCTATTCCCCAGGTGCCGTGGGGCCTGCAGGGAGAGCAGCAGAGGAGTAACACGGAAATCCGGGAGCGGGGCTGTGTCCAGCTTCGGCTCAAGGAGAGGTCCAAGTAAGGCCGGACTGACAGCTGCCGGCCCACAGCCCAGCGCAAGTCGGGGCTGCAGATGGGCTCCAAGAAGCTATGTGAGCTGAGCCGGTGGCCCGGCTGGGCAGCTTCTGAGTGGAATCTGGGACAGGCAGAGACTGAGTGTCTGAACCATGGTCTATGGGGCCTTCATTGGGCAGGACCGGGGTAAGATCCTTACCCTGGGGCCCAACACTGCCCATCCATACAATGGAGCCAACCCTACTTATTGGGCCAACTCCCGGGGTCCTTGTGAGGCTCAAGAGAGAAAATCCACATGACGGGGATTATTTAAGTGTACAAACTATGCCTCCATTAATTGTTGCCCTAGCCTGCACAAGAAGCCTGGTGCCTGGTATGCAGTAGGTGCTCAATGAAGGAAAAAGACCCTGGCAAGTACAAGAGAACATAGTGAGTAAAACATGTGCTTGCCGTCAAGTGATGTGATTGCAGTCACCTCTGGAAATCCTTTCCTTCCTCTGGGTAATGGGGACAATGGGAGGATAAGGACATTTGTGAAGCCCTGAGCCCAGCAAAGCCTAGGGCCCAGCGCAGAGGGCGCCCTCCGTACGTGTCAGACAGCTTAGACGGAGCTAGAGAGGGAAAGGTGAACATGCGGTTTGTTCGTTCAACAAACGTTTTTCAAGCACTATGTGAAGGCATCACTGTGGACACTCGGTTTCGGTAGAGTGGTGACCAAGACCCATTAGGCCCCTGGACCTTGAAGTTTGTAGCAGAGAAAAAAAAAAACAACCAAAAACCAAACCACGAGCTAAAACAGATAATTACAGGTTATGAAAGCGCTACGGAGGGACGAAATGGAACGGACGGGGTAGAGGTGGGGGAGCACGGTTTCTAGATGGGAGACCAAGCCAGGTGTCTGAACAGAGACCCGAAGAACGAGGAGGAACCAAGGGCGAGCAGCATAGGCGTCAGGGCTGTGAGAGAACATTCCAGATGGTGTGGGGATCGCAGGCACAAAGGCCCTGAGTTTCAGGAAAGGGAGGGAGCCAGCCCGGGGGCAGCCCCCGGCCCACCTTCAGCACACGGGTTCCGCAGGAGGTTCCGGCGGAGACTGCACAGGAAGTAGAAGACCTTCCAGTCGGCCACAGGCTGGTCCCAGTCCTCGGTGATGAAGCCTTCCCACAGGCACTTGCGCTTCCACAGCGACACCAGGTCGATGAGGTCTCGCCAGAGGCTGCAGACCAGGCGACAGCACAGCAGCAGTTGGCGGGCGGGCACATGCGTGAACACCTCCAGCAGAATGTTCTCGGGCAGCTCGTTGATGCCCACCGGGGCCATGGCTGGGGGGAGGAGGGAGGCAGGGTGCACCCACAGGCCTGTGGGGGGCAACAGTGGTTATGAGCCCTGACCAAGGAGGTGGACCCCTCAGATTTCCAGGGACCTGAGCCAGGGGCTCTTAGAAGGGTCAGAGGCTTCTTCGAGTATGCAGTGGGCGCCAAAATAGGGAGCACTCACAGGCATCACACACATTTGAGAGTGTGATAAAAATATTAATAAAGACTTTAGGGGCTAATATTTAAAGAGGCCCTCCCCCGACCCCTACCCCCTGCATCCATCCCTGCCCTCCCCTCCCCTCCCTCTGCCACCTCCCCGTTAAAAAAAATAGCTGCTTTATTTTAAGTTGCCGGGCCCAGTGAACTGGCAGATTTTGCCGAGGCCACGCCGTTGTCTGCGAGCTCTGAGAAGTCTGTGGTCAGGTTATTTTAGTGCTGGGAATTCACTGTTGGTCTGGGGGTGTAATAAAGATTTCACGTTCTGTGTCACAGCTTCGTTAAGTGGTGGGGCTAGGGCTAAACCAACCTCTTCTCCCCAAATTGCTCACGTTGGCCTGGAAGCCAGATGTGATAGAACACCGCAGCGAGGAGCACCTGCCTCTCCATTGTGGTGGGGGCATCAGGCCAGAGCCCACTTTGAAACGCTCAGAAACTGCAAAGCCGATTGGGGGACCCTGAGCAGGACCGCCCAGAGGCTGAATCCTGGCCTGCAGTGGCTAGCTCCCCTTAAGGGGAGTGAACGACTGTCCCAACCTCAGCAGGGCTGGGAGGTCTGAGTTAGCACAAGGAAAGCATTTAGCATCGGGGTGGGAATCATTGCTTCTGCTGTAACATTAGAGCGAAAACGCTCTTCCGTTGTAGTTAGCGGCCCCCAAGAACACCTTCCTCCCTCTACACCTGAACGGCACAAGGGTTTTGGGAAATTTACAGTGCCACCATCCTGGCCTGAATCTTGCCTGGTTATCTAGATCTCTAAGGGGACCTCCCAGGTGGGGGTGGGGTGGGGGAGAGAAGGCCAGCCCCTGGCACTCAGATGGGCCTTATCTGCTCACAGGTGGGAGAGGGAGGGAATACTCTCCTCCACACCTAGAGTCTCTGGGGAGGCTTCTCATTTTTCCATAGAGACTTGGCCAAAGAATCCTTCCACAGACCTCTCAAAGCTACCATCCCAGCAAAAATGAGAGTGGGCGCACACTGCGGCTCCTGCCCAGACGGGAGCATGTCAGGAGGGCAGAGAACAATAAATAAGGTACTTGCACCTCGTGCAAAAATGTTATGACGTGAAAAACTGCGTGTGGCTAGGTCTTCTGCTTTTTCAGAAGGAACTCTATAAAGTTTCGAAAATATGAAACCTTCCAGTTTTTAAATGTTGGCAACTTCTACAAGCACCATCTAAGCCAAATAAAAGTCGCTGGGTCGGAGTCAGAGGCGACTCAGGTACCAGGAGCTCCTCACCCAGGCGTCCAGAGTCTGGTCTCTGGCTCTGGTCCCACCTTATCAGTCAGTCGCACCTCCTTCCCTAGTTTCTGCCGTTCTCGGGTCTAGGGCGAAGCCTGACAGCGCACGGATGGGGCATGGCGTTAGGTTCCCCCCCGCCCCGGGTGTCCCTGTGCTTCCCACTTGTCCGGCCCGAGTCGCGACCCTCAACGACCCCTGTAGGCACGGTTACTAAGCCCATTTCTCAAAAGCAGAAGCTGAGGCTTCGGAAAGTTTGCTGCCCGTCCCAGAACCAGCGGGCGTGGGTGTGCCGGCCAGATCGGCCCTGGGCTGGGGCGCCACCAGCGAGGTGTGGCCAGGTGTCGCTCTCAGGCAGCACTTCCCAGAGTCGGAGCCAAGGCCGAGCCGCATGGGATCTGGTCCCGCGAGTACCGCGCGCCGCCTGGGCCGCCACCCCGCGGCCCCGGAGGCCCCGCCCGCGGGTGCCCGGGCCGCCGGCTCAGTTAACGCCCCGCCCCCGCCTTCGGGTGTCGTACCCCCAGCCCTTCCCCCGCCTGTCCCCCCCGCGCCCATCCCCCAGGTGGGCCGCGACCTGGACGCGGGGCGGGACGCCCGGCGGGACCGGACCTCCGCGTCGGCCTGGAGCCTGCGGCCTCCGCTGCGCTGTCCACTGTCGCCCCGCCCCGCACCGTGTCACGCGCCGCGCTCGGACCGCCCACTCGGGCTCCGGGGCCGCGCCCACCGCTTCGCCCCGCCCCGCCCACCGCCTTCCCTCCCCTTCCCCCGCCCACCACCTTTCCCCCGCCCACCGCCCTCTCCCAGTCCGCAGCCCACCGCCCTCTCTCAGTCCGCAGTCCGCGGCTACCAGGCGGGGATCCTGGGGTCCTCAGTGGCGGGGGTCGCGTGACGGGCTCCCCCGACCTCGTAGTCTCAACTTGTCTTTCCCTTCAGGTGATTGGCGGCTCGGCAGCAGGGTCCCACCGCTTTCCTTTGCTTTCTCCTCCTTCCGGGAATTCAGGGCCTTCTCCTAACCTAGTCTCCACCTCCGCTCTGGCCACTCCGAAGACTCCACCAGTTCCCTCTGATGTAGGGAGGGAGGCGGGACTCTCCCCGGAAGGTGATTGCTGCCACCCTGAGCTGGAGCCAGGCTTTTACCTTCACTTAGGGCATGGCCTCAGGGAGACTTCAGTTTACTCGAACGTAAAAATCTCTGCATTTTTGTCATTAATTCCTTAACTCCTTCTACAACTAATCATCAAGCACCTACTTAAGGCAACCAAACAGGGTTGTGCAGGTTATGCACTGAGCAAGGGTGCCGGGCCTGGGCCACCTTGTTAACTGGTCAGGGCTGCATCTCCCCCAAGGGTGTCTTCTGCTAACTTGCATACAGCTAGTCAGTGGTGTCCATGCCATGGCTGAGGCCCTAATCCGGCTCACTACTGAGATAATGAAACGGTACATTGAGCACCTATTGTGTGCCATACACTGTTCTAAATGCTTTGGTTTCATCTAATGTCAGTAAAGCTCTTGTCAGAGTAAGTAAGACACCAGTGAGCAGTGCCTGAATGGCACACCCAGCATGAGGTGTATCCAGGGGCCACTCAGATATCCAATGCTCCCCTCTCCCCCCAGCCTGTGGCTGGGCCTCTGGAGGAAGCTAGCAGTCCTGGAGGGCTGCTGGAGTGAGATGTTGGCGGCTCATTAAGGGATCTGTACTAAGGTCCTGGTCCTGCCTTAGTCTGGCTCCTGAAATGTCAACCATTCCCTGAACCTTGGACAGAAGCCGCACAGGCTAACCTTCTGCAGGTCAGGGCAGGACCTCCCGTGAAATTTGCCTTTCCTTCCAGAAACCACAGGACACTGGGTGGGCTGGAAACATCTTTTATTTAGCTGCATGCAGCAACGGCAGAATCCGAGCACTGCTGTCCTTCCAGCAGGAGGGAGAGGCAGGGGTGAGGTTGGGCAGCGCGGGGAGGTACAAGGAAAGGCAGTTCCAAGGGTGGGGGGGATAGGGCATTCCAAGCCCCAGGGAAGCTGGTCTGGGCGTGGAGGTGGACAGGTGGTCTTTGAAAACAGCCCACTCACCTCATCCAGGGCTTACGTGCCCCAGCTCTCAGAACCAGGGTCGATTCCTACCCTCTACCTGCCTTGGGTTACCATGCACAGGATTCTAGGGGTCTTTTGGAGATCCTGCCCCCACCTGATACCCACCTGACTTCTGGGCTTCATTGACAGTGAGGTCCATCCAGACCTGGCCTGGCCTCCACTCCATCTTGGCCCTGCCCTTCTGAGACTAGGCCTGAGCCTCTGGGTCAAAGTCATGTCTCTGAGCAGGTGGGCAGAGCAAAGAGCTTGGGAGTGGCAGGATGAGGCAGAGGCCGGGCCGCCACAGCCCCCTTCCACTCCCAGATCTGGCTGAGCCACGCGGTCACCTCCCAGCATCTGCACTATTCAGGGCAGCCACAGGCTCGCCAGACGTCCTGACTGTCCCTGCTCCGAGGAACCCAGTGGAGACAGGGAGAAAGGACCCAGAAGGGGAAGGTAGAGACACCCGTCTAGGTTGGCATCTGAGCTTGGAGACGACTCTTGGAGGAGCCTGGGAGAACACCTTGTACCTCCCCAACCTCAGGGGCCCCATTTCTTAAAGGGGCCAACCCAGGCCTCCCCTGACATCAATCAAGTTGAGACCTCGGACCTAGAACACTGCCCCCTCCCCACCCCATGGTGTATGAGGGCCGCACAAACTGAGAGCCTCCACAAAATAGGCAACTGAGGGGCAAGAATGAACTAGGAGGTCCAGGGGAGCCTGGTCCCCCTTCCCTTCCCTAACCCAGACCTTCTCTGACAGCAGTCAGGGTTCGGCAGATCAGGGCTTGGGGGGCGTCAAGGCAGGGGAGGTCCGATGGTGATGCTGCTGTTGGTGACCCTCGGGCCGTACCAGCCGGCCCAGTAGTGAGTGTCCACGCCGCCGTGCTGAAACCAGATGTAGCGGACGCCGGGCGGGTAGTTGGAGAACGTGTGAGAGACCTGAGTGGAGGACAGGTGGAGGGAGGGAGAGAGGTCAAGCAGCAAGGAAGGGGCTGAGGTCTTAGTGGTGGACCAGGAGTCAGCAGCATTGAGTCTAGTCCTAACTCTGTGATTTTGCGCCGGCCACTTCCCCTCTCTGCCTCAGTTTCCTCATCTGTAAAATGCAGCAAAATCCTCCTGGGTCCGCTCCACAAGACTACCTAAGGGCAGCTCAAAGGAACGGAAGGGAACTGAAGGAAAGTCTGCAAACTGCCAAAAGATGTCTGTTACGGTCACCGCTGGGCACGCGTGGCTATTTAAGTTGAAATCCATTAAAATTAGATAAAATTAAAAATTTAGTTCCTCAGTCTGGCCCTTACGAAGTGTTCCATAGTCACACGTGGTTCTACTGAACCACTCGGCTGCAGACACAGACCATTTCTATTGCTGCAGAAAATTCTACTGGACAGCACTGGTCAGACTGGCAAACTGTGGCCCAGGGGTCCACTGCCCTTTTGTAAAATTTTGTAAATAAAGTTTTATTGGAACACAGCCACGTCCATTAAGCTGCCCTCACCACGCAATGGCAGCGTTGAAGAGCTGAGTAGTTGTGACAGGGACAACTCGGCCTGCAAAGCCCCAAATATTTGTATTTGGCTTGAAGAAAATGTCCGGTGCCCCTGGTCTAGATAGTAGTAGTAACTGATTTAATAACTAATAACAGTCAACCTTTTCGAACATGGCTTCCCAGCATCATTTCAGACGCTGAGCAGCCGAGGCCCAGGTGAGAAGCAGCAGAGCTGGGATCTGAAGCCAAGCCTGTTTGACTGCAGTCTCGGCTTTGGGCGACATGCCACCTGCCCTCTTCCTGGCCCACACACCTCCCTCCACTTGGCATCGCTCTTCTGCTGGATCATTGCCGGGTCTGGCTGGAAGGTCCCCAGGGGTGCGTGTGCTGAAGACAGGAGCTGCACACACAGCTGGTACTTGGACCCGCAGTCCGGCCTGGCTGCGAACCTGCGGGCAGAGGAAGGGCCCATCAGGGCCTTGGAGATGGGGGGCAGGGTGGGGGTGGGGCGCCTGAGTGGCAGGCCCCCCTCCCCCAGACCCTCGCCCCAGGCACTCACCAGTCCTTGACCTCGATGTCCGGCCGTGTGGTGTCCATCAGCTCCTCCCAATACCCTTCGGCCTTGAGGTCCACCACCTGGGACTTGAGGCAGGTGCTGGGGGCGGGCGGAGGGGTGGGAGGGGCTGGGGCTCAGCACTAGGGCTCTGGGGGGCTAGGACTGCCCTTCCCAGAGCAGGAGACCCCAGGGTGAAGTGACGTGGGTTCCCCACCCCCCCAATACTTCCCCAGCCTCGGATCTTACTAATAAGAAGTCACGAAGTATTTCTTGACCTGGTCATTGGGGAATTCCTTCCTCTGGTCTCTAGAGAGATTCTCCACTTTCCACTCGTCACCGCCATTCACGTCCAGGCTCCAGAATTCAAAGCCCTCTGGCCAGAAAGCAGAATTTACATCATGGGGAAGCCTCCCCCTCACCCAGTGGTCTCTTTCTCGAAAGTGCCCCTTCCCCTGAATCTTTGCAGCTGCCCTCGAGCCCCATGTTGTAAGACACTGCAAATCGATAGCGGCTATCTTCTATTAGATACTGCCTGTGTGCCCAGCATCATGGTAAATGATCTCCACTGGGAATCCCAGGACATGTGACCATGTGAATGACCCTTCTATGATGGAGAACGCTCTGACACCCGCCATACAGAGCTGGGGCTTGTCCCATCTTTACCAATTTTGGGCTGTGTGACCTTAGATAAATTGCTTTCCCTCTCTAAGCCTTGGCTTTGTCCTCTGTAAACTGGAGTTAAGAACAAGAGCTGGCAAGCTTTTTCTGTAAAGGGCCAAAATATCGTAATATTGTAGGTTTTGTGGGCTATACGCTATCTATCTCTGTTGCAATCTTTTTTTTTTTTTTTTTTAAATAACCCTTTAAAACTGCAAAAATGACTTTTAGCTTCTGGGCCAGATTTGGCTCATGGACCATAGTATGCCAACTGCTGGTCAAGAACATGGCTGTCGGGGAGTCAAGTGAGGCAGGCATCTGACAGCTGTGGACAGCTTGGAGTCATGTCGTCATTATTTTGCCTCCAGAATTTGGCCACATAATGGGAAACGAGGCTCCCATGTCATCCCGAGCCGATGAGTTATAGCATGGCAAGGGAAAAAGGGAGCCCTAGATGCTGCAGAAATTTTGTTTTACCTGTTGTTGAAATATGCTGGAAAAAAGACTGGATCTCTCATTCTTCCATAAATAAAGTCCCCTTTGCACTCCGGGGCAGTCCTAAGAGGCCTAGCCCTGGAGTCTGGGAACTAGGCCAAGAGAATATGGCTCTGACTTCCTGGTCTTGTGTCTTGGGCACAGGAAGTCCCAAATGGTCAACAGTCCCTCTCCTAGGAAAGGTCACTGGGGAAATAAGGGTGGAACACAAAAATACAAAAATGCCACTCTTGGCCTCAGTTTGCCCATCTGAAGAATGGGAGCACTAACAGCACCTACCTCTTAGGATTATTGTGAGAGGATTAAAGGAGTTAAACCATCCAGAGTGCCTGGCTTGGAGTAAGTGCCTAATGAAAGCCAGCTGTTATCATGACAGTGTGTGCGTTGGAGGCATGCCAGACCTGCTCTGCACCCCACCTTCAGCACACGGGTTGTGTAGGAGATTCCGGTGGAGGCTGCGGAGGAAGTAGAAGACCTTCCAGTCGGCCACGGGCTGGTCCCAGTCCTCGGTGATGAAGCCCTCCCGCAGGCACTTGCGCTTCCACAGCGACACAAGGTCAATGAGGTCTCGCCAGAGGCTGCAGACCAGGCGACAGCGCAGCAGCAGCTGGCGGGCGGGCACATGCGTGAATAGCTCCAGCAGAATGTTCTCAGGCAGCTCGTTGATGTTCCCCACGGCCATGGCCGTGTGGCTCCTGGACGCCCCCCTGTGGTTATTGAGAGATACACAGAAAGATACATAGATCAGGCCCGCTCCCCAGAATGGAGTGTTTGCAGCACCCCATGGCGTTGGACGTTCCCATCCCAGCTCTGCCATTTACTATCTTAGGAAATTCACCATGCCTCTCAGAGCCTGTTTCCTCCTCTGTAAAATGGGACCAGGAATGGTACTAAAATGGTTTCAAATGACCCGATGCAGCAGATGCTCGATAAAAGGTGATTGATTTTGGGGGCGCCTGGGTGGCTCAGTCAGTTAAGCGTCTTGCCTTAGCCTCAGGTCATGATTCCATGGGAATTCCATGGGCCCTGGGATTGAGCTCGGCATTGGGCTCCCTGCTCAGCAGCAGAGTCTGCTTCTCCCTCTGCCCCTGCTCATACTGTCTTGCTCACGTACTGTCTTTCTCTCTCTCTTTCTCAAGTAAATAAATAAAATCTTTAGAAAAAAAAGTGATTGATTTTACTGTCACCTCACAACAGCCTCTAAAGGACGCTAAGGAGGCCCCGAGGCGAGCGAGTACCTGCCCAAGGTCACAGGGACAGAGGACGGAGTCTTCTCTGATTCTAGAGCAAGCCCTTTCCAATAGGCAGTCCTTAGAGTGTAAATGACAATGCGCAGTCCCGTCGAACCATCCAGCAAGTCCTCAAACGGAGGTGGGAGAGAGGTTGCGGGCAGGGGGATAATTATCATTGTCTCCGACGCAGGTCCAAAAAGCTCAGGAGACTTTCTCAAGGCCGCAGAATAAAAGGATCTGTCCAGCTGGGACTCGAGAGGGGGTGGGCGATGGGGAAAAGCCTTTCCCAGATTCCCACCTCCACCCCCGCGCCTGGGCTTCAGCTCCAGGATCACCCGCGCGCCTGCAGCCTTCCCACCTGGCGCTGTGACTTTTAAGTAGCCCCCAAAGCCGGGACTCCGACCCCTGGGCCTCGATTAGCGACCCCAGAGCGGGTTCTCGCCTCCGACGCCGCTCTCGGCCGCGCCGCGCAGTCCCCGAGGCCAGGGCCTTGTCCGCGCGGGGCCTCCCTCCGTGCCCTGCCCGGAGGCCGCCCAGTACGCCTGCCCGTGGGGCCCTGGCCCGCCCGCACTCCTACCAGGGCGCTCCCCGCGCCCACTCCCCCAGGTCACCTGCGCTCCGCTGCGGTGGCGCGGTCCCGCTCCGCCCTGGGGCTGAGCCGGCCTCGGCCTGCCTTAGCTGGAGCGTGCGGCCCCGCCCCGGACCGCCAGACCCCGCCCAGGCCCCGCCCCCTAGGCCCTCTCCCGCGCCCCCCCATCGCGCCGTAGGAAAATTACCTGGATGGGGGGGCCGGGAGGAGCCTCCGCCCCCTCCCTCCCTCCTCCAGGGCTGCGCGCCCCGCACCCTCCGCCTGACCCAGACTCGCTGCCCCCTCGCCTCCTCCTCCCCAGCAGCCACCCCTGGAGGGAGCTGGAAGACGCCCCAAATCGGATCCCCCTCATCCTCTCCCCCCATTAAAAAACCCGACTCCCGACCTTTCCCTGCCTCCTGGGTCCGCCGAGGAACCGGTAGCCTCAGGCCTGGGGCCGACCGCTCCAGACTGCGGGGTGTCCCGGCGCCCGGCCAAAGGCGGGGCGGGGGCGGAGGCGGGGGCCTTTAAGAGGCGCGGCCAGCCGGGCCCCGACCTAGACGCGGGCAGCGCCTGGACTCGCCGCCGCCGCGGGACTCGGGCAGCCCCGCAGCCCCGCAGCGCTCCGGCTCCTCCTCCTCTCAAGACCGCCCTCCGCAGCGATGGACGGAGACGGCGAACCAGGTAGCTGCCGCCAGCCGGATCCACTCGCTCAAGCCCGGGAGGGGAGACCCGGGCAGGCGGGCGACTGCGACAGAGAGGGGGCATCAGAGAGCGAGGGGGTCCCCGACACCCAGCGCGGCAAACTTCCCCCAAAGCCCTTGAGACAGTCTTAAAAGAGCATAGCCCTCTATCTGGCTGGAGGCCCCCAGAGGTGACAGGCTCCTAGGTCCTGTTTACCAGGGAAATAGCACGGGAATCATCCCACGTTCCCGCCTCTCCGCTACCTGAGGGTCTGTTGGGTCCGGGCTGGGGCTCAAAAGGATGCAGGAGGCTGCGTGCCTTTTTCTTCCATCAACTTCTTTCATTTGCGAGCCCTGGCCCTCGAGCTGCCTGTATCCCCGTGGATTGCTTGGGGTTACCGGCCTCTCCCCACCCCATCCCAGTCTTCCTCCTGGGCTCCCTTGGCTGGAGGGGCTGCTCTTCAACTGCGTGGCCGGTTGCCCAGTGGGGATCCGGCCAGCCATGAGGGGGAGTTGGGGCACAGCTCTGGCCCATGCTCAGGGCCCTCTGAGACTGCCCAGTCATCTTGTCTGGCACGAGAGACCCCCCATCCCCTGAACTCCCTACTGAGCCTGTAGGGTTTGCCTGCTGGGTCAGGGTGGAAAGAAGACCTGTTTGCAGATGCCCCCACCCCTAACCCCCGCGGGGCCATCGGAGCGTGGGCCTTGCTTGGAGCAGGCCACGGGAGACACCCGATGCACGCCCAGGTGGCCAAGCCCGTCTCCCCTAGCCCTGAAACTCCCAGCTCCTTCAGCCCCTGCTCCCCACCCGTGACCCCCTTGCCACACCCTCTATCGGGGCTCAGAACGGGCTCCTGCGTTTTCCCAGGGCTCAGCTATTCCCTGGGCTCCAGGGCCCGGGGCAGGTGAGTCAGCCTGGGAGGGAGCTTCCAGGGGCCAGATAACTTTCCGACGGCAACAATGTGGGGAGTTGTGTGTGCTGGAAAAGGGTGGGGGGGCCTGTAATCAGATCTGGGGCCTGGAGTGCCAGGCCTGAGGCCAGGAGAGGGGACTGGGCAAGGTGCACCTTTCGGGGGAGCATCAGGTGTCCACCAGGGCCAGGGTGGGGCAGGGGGAGGGGTGGAGAGGTGAGGACACTGGGCCCAGCTCCCCAGAGAGCTGTAGGCAGCAGGACAAGCAGGCGATGTGGCTTTGGGGCCTGGCATTTTCCTCTCTGCATGCCCTTTGTTCGTGGGCAAAGCTAGTAAGCCTCTCTGGGCCTCAGTTTCTTCTTTGCAAAAGAGAAAGGGTAAACCCCCACATCATAAAGATGTGGCAAAAAAAAAAAGCTATTAATGAAGGGAAGTGTTATGCAGGGCTGATTGTGCTCTGGGCTCTGAGGAAGAGGTAAACCTTGATTCAGCTCGAGGATCTGACTGCGGGAGGGGGAGAAAATACTGCACATGGGGAGGGAGGGAAGTGCCGGCAGGTTGAGGTTCTAGCAACACCCTGACTTGGGTCTAGACCCTGCCTGTGCCCCCCCACCCCCCCATGCTCAGTCTGTTTCTACCACTGCCTGGGCTTTCCAGGCTCTAACCCTTAGGACCCCCATCCTAGGTCTGAGAGCACTGCCCTCCCCCCATCACCCGGAGTGGCCCCATCTCCTCACCACTGTGTCTTCCTCCTCCCGAGACACTGTCCTCTCAGTGTCTGCTTACTCAAGGTTTTGATGGCCCAGCTGAGGCCGGCTGGGTTCCAGGAGACAGTCCAGCCCGCATCTCCTGACATCTGTCCCCTTCCTTACGATTTAGAGTGCCCTGGCCCCCTCCCCAGGGGATCGGAGCATCAGCACTTGTCTAAATGGCCTGGCCCAATGATTCCTCCCATTCCACAGAGAAGGACACAGAGGGTTGGGATAGCGAAAAAAGGGAATGAAAGGACCTTCGTTTCTCCAGCATTTATTACATGTCCCTGTTCGGTTTACCTGCTCTTTTGTAGCAAGACCGCCTGCCACCCGCTCTCCCTTCCCTTCAGCTCAGAACCGCACGGCCCTGCCCTCATACTAGGGGGTGTAACCTTTGGCGAGTCAAAATCAAACTCAAAACTGTGCCTCCGAAGCCAATACATTATTTTACTGAGGGCATGGTGGTTCATGGGGCCCTGCAGCTGGCCCGCCTGCCTGGGTTCAAGTCCAGGCTCCGACCACGCATTTGCTCTGTGATCCCCGGTGGTTTCACCTCCCTATGCCTCCGCTTCCGCATCAATGAAATAGCAGCGGCAGTAGGAACAACCTCGAAGAGATGCTGTAAGGGTTCAGAGTGAAGAAACTGCTTAGAACAATGCTTCACTCTTGCTGAATGCCCAGTAAACATTAGCGGCTGACAGTGTGCCAGGGAGGGTTCCAGATACCAGGCCACTGGGATGAAGCAGTGTCCCAGGCCCACTTCCTGCCCTCTCTCACCGAGTCTGGTCCTGGGAGAGGTGTTTTCAAGCCCACACACGCTAGGACAACAGCTAGGAAGGCCAGGAACTCCACAGTGGAAAGATGTCATGGTGGGAAGTCCGGGAGCACTTCCTGGAAGAGGTGAGGGGAGCAGGAATCTCAGGGGGTGGCGGTAAGGTTAAAGGAGTGGATGTGTGATACATCAAGTCAAGTTTGCGCAATAGATGGATGTTCTTATAGGAATATTTTATCAGTTGCTATTGTCTTCTCAGGTTTACTGGCCCTGCAGGGACAACTGAGGCCTCTGAGGCCACTCTTGGGCCTGGGGGCTGGTCTGTGGCCCTCGCGCCCCCCTCGGGTGGGCCTCCTCCACTGGGCACCAGTCTCTGGGCGCAGAATCTCGGGGCCCCAACTGCGGATTATCCGAGGGTGGGTGGGAGGCAGATGTCCGACGCACGCACGGGGCTTCTCAGCTAGGAGGGGGGCAGTCTGAGCGGAGTCACAGCACACACACCCTGCCCCCGCACCCCCGCCTGCAGAGAGCGTGGGCCAGCCGGAGGAGGTGAGCCCGGAGGGGCAGCAGGAGGAGGCGGGCGCGGAGGAGGCGAGCGCCGGGGAGGAGCGGCTCGAGGAGGAGGAGGAGGCGGCGGCGGCGGCGGCGTACCTGGAGGAGCTGCCGGAGCCGCTGCTGCTGCGCGTGCTGGCGGAGCTGCCGGCCGCGCAGCTGGTGCAGGCCTGCCGCCTGGTGTGCCTGCGCTGGAAGGAGCTGGTGGACGGCGCCCCTCTCTGGCTGCTCAAGTGCCAGCAGGAGGGGCTGGTGCCTGAGGGCGGCGCCGAGGACGAGCGCGACCACTGGCAGCAGTTCTACTTCCTGAGCAAGCGGCGGCGCAACCTGCTGCGCAACCCGTGCGGGGAAGGTGAGGGGCTCGGCGGGCTCAACTTCCTTTTCTGCAAAATGGGCCGTAACGATACTGGCCCGCTTGGAGGGCTCCATGAGATAAAGCCCTGGCCCGATGCCCTGCAGAGTGGCCCCAACAAATACTGGACGTGTGGTTGCCTCCCTGGCCGCCTGTTCTTGGGGCGGAGGGGGCGGTCCCTCTCCCCGGTTCTTCCACCCTCAGCGAGCCGGGGCAAGACCTCCCAGGCGGGAAAGAGAGTGTAGGGACGGACCGGAAGCGCCTCCGGTTCTACCCGCACCATCACCTGCCCGGCGCGCGCGGTTCGAGTCCCACGTCCCCCCTTCCCCCCAACTATAGGAGCGAGAGCCAGCCCAGCCACGCCCTCAGCAGGGAGTGGGTGACCGGCCTGGGGCTCTCCTGTTCCCACAGAGGACCTGGAGGGCTGGTGCGAGGTGGAGCATGGTGGGGACGGCTGGAGGGTGGAGGACCTGCCCGGAGACTGCGGGGTGGAATTCATCCACGATGAGAGCGTCAAGAAGTACTTCGCCTCCTCCTTTGAGTAAGGAGAAGGGGGATGGAGGGCAAAGGGGGGGAGAGGGGTGGCCACTCCCTCCTAACTCCAGTTCCCCAGGTGGTGTCGCAAAGCGCAGGTCATTGACCTGCAGGCTGAGGGCTACTGGGAGGAGCTGCTGGACACCACTCAGCCGGCCATCGTGGCGAAGGACTGGTGAGCCGCCATGGGGATGGGCCGGGACTGTGGGGAAGGAGGGGGAGTGAAGGGGTGTGTGTGTGTGTGTGTGTGTGTGTGTGTGTGGCAACTTGGAGCCGCTGCCCTGCCCCAGGGGCCACTGCCTCCCAACTCTAGTGGCCGTGGTCACGTGGTTTTCGGGAGAAGGTGGAAATCCACCTCCCCTCCTGATTTCTAAATGTTGGCAATGAAAAAAAAAAAAAAACCAAAATGTGTCACTGCGGGATGGCTTTAGCCTCAGAGTTGGGTCTGGGGTGTAATTCTTGGGTTTGGACCTTGGGCAAGTCCTTTCTCTCTCCCGCCTCAGTTTCCTTTTTTTTTTAATTAAAAAAAATGTTATTTATTTATTTATTTGTCAGAGAGAGAGAGAGAGAGAGAGATCACAGGTAGGCAGAGAGTCAGGCGTGGGGCGGGGGGGGAAGCAGGCTCCCCGCCAAGCAGAGAGTCTGTGCAGGGCTCGATCCCAGGACCCTGAGACCATGACCTGAGTCATATATATTTTTAATTTTTAATTTTATTTTTATTATTATTATTTAAAATATTTTATTTATTTATTTGACAGAGGGAGAGAGAGAGATCACAAGTAGGCAGAGAGGCAGGCAAAGGGAGAGGGGGAAGCAGGCTCCCTGTTGAGCAGAGAGCCCCATGCGGGGCTGGATCCCAGGACCCTGAGACCATGACCTGAGCCGAAGGCAGAGGCTTTAACCCACTGAGCCACCCAGGCTCCCCTGGCCTCAGTTTCCTTATCTGTAGTTTCTTGGTGGTACCTGCCGGCGGGGTTCCGTAGCAGGCAAGGCCCACAGCGCCAGCTCAGGGCGGGGTTGGCGGGCAATTGCTCCCTCCCTCGGGGCAGGTACTCGGGCCGCAGCGACGCCGGCTGCCTGTACGAGCTCACCGTGAAGCTGCTGTCGGAGCACGAGGACGTGCTGGCTGAGTTCAGCAGCGGGCAGGTGGCTGTGCCCCCAGACAGCGACGATGCGGGCTGGATCCAGGTGAGCCTGGAGGCTCCGGGAGATGGGTCGGGGCCTGGGAACGAGGGGGCGGGGCTCGTGGGAACCCCGCCCACGGAACGAGGGTAGGGCGACTTGCCTGAGAGGTGTGGAAGAGGGACCCAGGCTGAGAAATCTGAGGGGGCGGGGGGGGGGGCGCTAGAGGCGGGAAAGTGCACCGGGGTGGGGGGTGGCTGGGGGAAGCACCAGGGCCCTAACCTGACCCTCCTACGTCCACTCCCCAGATCTCCCACACCTTCACCGACTATGGGCCCGGCGTCCGCTTTGTCCGCTTCGAGCACGGGGGTCAGGATTCCGTCTACTGGAAGGGCTGGTTCGGGGCCCGGGTGACCAACAGCAGCGTGTGGGTGGAGCCCTGAGTGACCCCCCACTTCCAACCTCAGCCGCCTCGGAGGGGCAGAGGTCTGGGGTATGTAGGCTAATCGTAGGTCCTAGTCGGTAGCCTCCTCACCTTTCCCACCCCACCCTCACCCCTCCACACCTCTCCCCTGCCCCATACTCCAAGCCCAGCCCCCACACTGGGAAAGGGGTTTTGCCGGCATATATTTGCATCTGGAAAATAAGATGGGTGAGGGTCTGGGCCTGGGCTGGGCCCACCGCTGAATCCCCTGCACCTAGTACTGTGCCTGCCACAAAGTGGGCACCTAATAAATATTATTTGTCCAAGGAAGGAATGAATGAACAAACGGATGAATGAACACCGCTCCCATTGCATCCTATGTCTCCTGAGGGCCCCTGGCCCGGCCTGGAAAAATACTTGGTGGGGCTCCAGCTGCTCTGGTTTCCAGGGGCCTTTGGGCCGGTACAGAGTTGGCCAGGCCTGGGCCGGCCGGACAAAGGCTGGGATTGTGAAGGCGAAGAGTGGGGAGCTGGGCCTGGCGCCTGACTGACACCCAAGCTGCCCAGAGGCCAGGACAGGGCGTGTTGGGGGGGTTCCCCTCCAGGCCTCTCTGGATCCCTTGATCCCCATCCCTTTCCTTTCTGAGGGCAGGATTGTTGGGGGTAGGATGGGGGGAAAGGTAGGGGTAGCAGCTGCTCACCTAGAATACGATTTCTCCTGGGCTCAAGGATGGATGCCATTGGGGAGGGGGAGATGGGGAGGGGAGCTGCGGGATGTCCCTGGTGTTGGACTGAGCAGGAGTCATTCGCATCTGGTCTTTGGTCATTTTTCAAGCCCAGCCGAGAGGCTGGCCCCCTAGCTCTGGTTTGAGCGGAAGGGGCAGGGCTGTGGTGCCCGGCACTCTTTCTGGCCTCCCCAGCAGCTCTCATACCCAGCCCGTCCACAGAACTCTCAGTTGCTGGTCCTGGGGGCGACTGAGAGTCTCCATGCAGCTGCAATCCTCTGGGAAATGGTGACCAATAAAATCTGAGCCCTGCTGCCACCTGCTGGTCAGATGGGATGGCAGGGTTTAAGGGGGGCCAGCCCACACTCGCTCACGGGTTCCTTCATTCACTCACGATTCCTGAAGCCCCAGCCCTGGCACCAGGCTCCATGCAGGGCTTTGAGGGGCCAGGGTTGAGGAAGACACTCTTTGTCCCAGGAAGATGGGGCACCCTGGGAAGAGATATCCAGTGTTCCGGGAGGGCTCCAGCTGGAGTCCCAGCTCTGGGGACACCCTCGGTCTCTCAGAGAACTCCCCGTCTGAAGGTGGAGGCAGAGCCCCTGCCCTGTGGGCATCCTTAGTCCTTTCTAGGGGATTCACACAGTCTGGTGGGGAAGGCACCGTCCATACCTACCTGAGTTGCCCATCAGGGGAATTGATGCCTTGATGGGTTTGATGAAAGCGTGAAGGAAGAGGGTCACCCCTGAGTTTTCGGGTTTACATGAAAGAGTAATAGGCAAGGTAGTGCTCTGGGGTGACGGACTAGGATGGACGTGTGGGGAGCCCCAGGAGGGTGAGCTGGGAGAGGACTGGGACACCCCCTCTCCCCCGGGGCTACAGGAGGAGGCCGCATGGAGGCTCAGTGAGCGTGAGACAGAGGAGTGGAATCCAGGTGCCTGTGGGGACGGGATGTCAGGGCTGTGATGTGGGGATGGGAGGTGCTCCCCCCACCATGGGGCAGTCAGAAGAGAGGCCCCTGAGGGGTCTGGGGCTCTGGGCTGGAGAGACAGGAGTGGCAGTGTATGTGGCCAGCAGCCAAAGCCAAGGCTGTTGGTGAGGGCTGTGGAGTGAGGCGGGAGAGGGCATAGAGAAACCTCAGCCTCCAGGGCCACAATGGGGGAGACAGAGGAGCCCCCCCACGAGGCCACCTGCAGACAATTGTCTGCTCTCAGGAGGAGGGAGCCAGAAATCCAGAGACCAGATTCTCTGTCCTGGGGTCCCAGAGCGTGGGACCCACAGAGGAGACCTGAGGGGCTCAGATAATGGGGTGCTTCAGACCCACTGTCCCTGAGTGCCTGTCACTAGAAGGATAGTTGGATACACTGGCGGCATTTAGCTTGGGAAGACCAGACAGCTCCTCCTGAGTCACCAAAGGGCTGATGTTTCAGGGGTAAGTGGGCCAGCAAAGCTCACCATGCATGGGGCATGGCCGGTCACGCCACCCCCGTGACCCAGTCGGCGATGGGGAAGGGGGAGAGGGCATTGTTAACCCTGCTGTACACATGAGGATACCGAGAAGCCAAGACTTGTCAGATGGCTCACAGATTCATTCGAGAACACAAGGTTCATCCTAGGTGCAATGGGCTTCAAAGAGGGGGCGCTTAACCCCTAACAGACCCCCCAACATTGATTATAGGACTGCAGATGTAGGTTTCCTTCAAGGGAAAACCTACACCGTCCAGCAGAGGGCGCCTCAGGGCCCTCTCTGGACAGTGGGGAGTGTGGATTGTGGACCGGTTAGCCACATGGCTGGATGTGCCTGAACATAGGCTCAGGAGAGAGAGGTGCGTGTCCCCAAAGGTCCTTTCTAATCAATCAGTGCTTGTTGAGCACCTACTGTCTGCCAAGACGGGTAAAACCAGATGAGGACTCTGCCCCCTGGAATATACAGTCTAGATGGAGAAATAATTACCAACATGACAGAACACTTAATATTCATGTCAGAAAATACTCTGAGAGCTTCATATATATTGATTCATTAAAATAACCTTATGGAGGGGAAACCGTTTTATCACTTCCATTTTTATAGGTGAGAAACCTGGAGCACAGAGAGGTTAAGTAGCTTGCCTGAGGTCACACAGCCAATATGTGGTGGGACTGGAATTCCACTTAGCTACTTAGGCACTTGACTTTCACAGTGAAGTAGACAAACTAGAGAGTGAGAGTGGTCACTTTGGTCAAACGATCAGGGACGACCTCTTTGAGGAAGGGGCATTTGAAGGATGAGGAGAAACCAGTCATGCAGCTATCTGCGGGGAAGAGCATTGTAGAAGCAGTAAGTGCAAAGGCCCCGAGGTGGAAATGAACTCATTCACAGATCAGAAAGGCTGGAGCTCAGTGAGCAAGTAGGGAAGTCGTTTGACATGAGGTTGGAGATATAGGCAGGCAATCCTGAGATTTTCCTGAGCACCTGCTGTGTGCTCTGTTTCACAAAGTATACATTGTTTAAGGAAAAACCTTTGCCCTATCCAGCGGGACCCAAGAACGGGGAGTTAGACGTGAGCAGCTTACAGTCTAGGTGATGAAACCACATTTCCCAAGAGTAACACGACGAAGGAGATGCTGATGACACCAGTGATGGGGATGATAACAGGCGTCTGTTGGGATATGGTGGGAGCCAATTCTCGCGCTAAGCACACAGGCTCCTTCGATCTGCTCAGCGGGCCTCTCCGGTAGATACAGATATTCCCATTTTACAGATGAAAGAGCTTAGACTCGGAGATGTTGGGTAACTTGCCCAGGCATATACACAATGTGTAGATAGTCACGGCTTCCCAGTTTCAAATCCTGTTGAGCGAAATTTCCTGCTCAAGTCCTAGCCATTGCCCTGCGGCAAAGGGTCAGAGACGGGCACATGCCAGGGGACAGAGCCAGGGCAGAAGCTAGGGGCTCTGAGGTGAGGAAGCGTGGAAATGGTGGAGATGACAAGGGCTGTGAGGCTCCAGGCCTTCTAAGTATATTATTGATTATTGCCCCAGGCAGAAGGAGGGGATGCTAAATGTTTCTGGGCCATTTTGGTTATGGGGTTGGGGAAGGTAAAATGAATTTTCTTGTAGATTTCCTGATACAGCCCTCTATTTAGCAGTTTTGCAATGGGAAAAAGTTCTCCTTTTCGCCTCTGATTCATTTTCTTTGTAAACCTGGATTTTTGCAGGCACGGTATGTTCAGTAGTGGCTGGATAGGGAAGAGGGAAGAGGGACCAGTTCCTCAAATGACCACTAGGTGTCAGCATTGTCAAGGGAGTTCCCTGGCTGGGCTCCTTTTGCCCCATTCTCTGCAGAGGAAGGGGGCAACAGCAGGAGGGATTTGAATCCCAAGCCTGATTTCTTGTCTGGGGCTGAGTCTGGGCCTCAGAGGCTGGGCCTCCTGCCCGCTTTGGGGCTGCTCTAACGCCAGAGGCTCCTGAGAAATAGTTCAGATGCTAGGTCCTCTGAGTCTTAAGTCTTACAAGACCAGGAAGGACTGCGGTCTCCGGGAATCCAGCCCCTGATGGGTCTGGGGGCCCAGACACCAGACCCCCCCGCCCCGCCACCAACCCTACTAGTTCACCCCCAACTTGGCAGAGCCCTGGGCCTTCGTCTTGGCCCCTTGCCTGTAGTGAACACAGAACACCAGGCAAATCCAGTCCTGATCTCCTGGTGAGTAATGACTTTGCTATTTTTTCCCCCCTGTAAATTAAACCTAATCTTGTGTTGACTCTGCTGAACAAGGAGAATAATGAAGAAGATTAAGATGAGATGGTATTCGTTCTCCTCCAACAAAAGCCAATTAATTGTCAGCAGGATTACCGCCCTGAGCCGGGAGCCACAGGGCCGGGGGCTGTCTCCTAGCACTCCAGCAGGGGTCTGCTGGTGATGCAGCAGGAAACTTTCAGTTAGATGTAAGGAAGAACTACTTGGATGAGAGAAGGGGCTGAAGCCAAGGAGGGGGATGTGAAGGGTATGGAATCACCTGGCCAGGTGAGGTTTGTGGGACAAAGCAGGAAGGTCTCTGGGAGCATCTGGGTCCCTGAACGTACAAGGCATTTGCTCCTTGGGGGCCTGACCTCTCACCCGTCTCCATCCCAGGCCACCTGATACCCTTCCCTGCCTTTCCTCCCTTAGGGTATCACTCTGTGACCTGTCTCAGCCTCATGGGCTCCATTCTGGGGTTGCCTTTGGTAAATGAACTTGCATGCAGGGGTCTCCGGCCTCCTCCCCACCCTGCTTGCCCTTCTCCTTTCCTGTCCTGGGAATCAGGGTTAAGAGCATGGATTTGGAGATAGAAATACTTGGGTTTCACCTGGCTTTGCCCCTCATCCTCAGCTGTAAGATCGGACCCCACATGCCAACTGCTTTGCAGCTCTGAGGAGCTCAAGCACCGAAGCTTCCAGGCCTAGTTCCTGGCACCTGCTGGGTTCTTCATATAAGACAGGGGGCCGCGTGAGTCGCGTGGACTGCCACACTGCTGGGGCCACTGTGGAGAGGCGAGACGTAGGGGAGGAGACTAACATTTGCCCATCTCCTACCCCGTTTACATTATCTCACAGACTCCTCATAATAGCCCCCGGGGGGAGGCTTCACTTGTCACCCCAATTTATGGAAGAGAAGTTTGACATGCCGAGAGGTGGGTTTGGTGGTCAAGATCACAAACTGTGACCTGCACAGCTAGCTGGGTTGGGCCTGGATCTGAGGGGCCCTTGGGCTTGTGCCCCTCCCTAACTCTACGTTGCTTCAATGCACTTGCAAGGCATTCAACCCACACTTGCTGAATGAATGAAACATTCCTCACTTGCCATTTCTGGCCCAGTAGGTCCCCATTTCAGACTCTGTCACATCTCTCACAAAATGGATTGTGCGTGATTGCAAAATTCTTCTTGGTAATTGTTGGCAACTCACCCATCTTTCTACTACTATTAAGAAAAATCCACCCTTCCATCCAGATCTCAGGCCTTGCTTCATTTACCGGGATTGATGAGGTTCTATTGTTTTCTGAGCATGGCAAGAGTATCCCCAGAGTCCGCCTTTTCTAGTTCACGGTATTGCACACCTACTGAGCGCTCACTATGTGCTAGGTGTTGGTGCATGGCTTTTGAATCCTTCCAGCACACGTAGGCACTGTTTTCCTTCCCATGTGAGAGATTGTGGCTCTCACTATGGACCAGAGAATGCAGGCTTGCCAGAGGCCACACAGCTGGAATCCACTCCAGGGAGGGCTGTCCACACACCAAGGGGCTGTCCCCACATGATGTGACTTTCATGGCAGATTCTGGTCCTGTAGGGGGTGGGATTGATGAAGGGCATGAGTCTCAGCCTCTAGTGAACCCCTGAAGGCCTTGACCACTGGTAGCTCACTAACTAAAGGGGGGTAATACCTAGATTGCCAGCTCTGACCCTCCCTGTTGGGTGACCTTGGCCAAGTCCCTTAAGCAGTTAGCGCCCTAGCTTCCTTGTCTATAAAACAGGGCTAATCATAGTACTTAACCTCATAGGATTGTTTTTTGAGGATTGAATGAATGAATATTTGTAATGCACGAAGAAATATTTGTAAAGATCAGGGCTTGCACACAGCAAGTACTATATGTGAGTTTGTTAAAGAAGTAAAATGAACAAATCTGGCAGCTTATAATCAATAGTAAAAGGGCTATGAGGAAAAGGCCCACCGTATTTTGGGAACCCAGAGGAGAGGCATCTTACTTGGATCTTAATCAGGGAGGAAGCGGTGAGTAGACTCTCGATCTGAGGAGTAGTGGGAAGGTAAATCACTTCCCTAACCAGCTCTTAGCTTCCTGCATCATCAGGTGGAGCTGTGGTAGTAACTGGACATTTCCTGGGGCTTCTTGTTACGATTTATCAATGTGCTCAGCACCACAGTGTCGTACGGATTTGAGCAGAAATCTGTGTCCTTAGGGACCCACGATCAAGGGGGGTGGGCCAAGAGGGTCCTGAATCTTCTCTCAAGATAGAAGAAGACCCTGGGCAGGTGCAGAGAAATCTCTTGTTGTACAGGACATCCTGGCCTGCATAAAGACAAAGATGCCTTTAGAAAAAATAAAAAGGGGGAAAAAAAAGGAAAGGAGAAGCAGGCAGGGAAATGATTTTCTCAGCTGGCGTTTCTCAGGGAATTAAATCTTGTTTTTCGTCACCACTGAGTGGAAGAATCCACTATATTAAAGCAGAATCCCCCCTCTTATTTATTGCTGTGACTTTAACCTAACCGTCTTGGGCTGAATTTGGAACCAGATGGTCCCGGGGAGGGAGAAGGGAGGGAGGCATCGGCCCCCTGGATCAATTACTCTGCTTTCCGACACCGGAAAAATGAAGTATTCCCCCAAAAGCAGGCTCCTCGTCCGATGACTTCTGCACTGCAGAGCTGGCGGAGTTATACTAAATTGGATCTGGTCTCTGAGAGACAATTTAAAACCAGGTGGAGGGTGCGTGTTGGTGGGGAGTGTCTGACAACCACGGGGGCCCTGTCGCCTGGCTGGGGAAGCCCCTGCTCACGGTTCTCTGGGGTGAGGGGTAAGAGGCAGCCATCCCACCTGCATTTTGCAGGGGTGAGACATTTTGTTCCCAGCCTGAGGCTCAGAGACGCGGGGACATTTGTCTGAGGCCACACAGCGAACTAGTAACTATGGCAACCTGTTGCCTTTTTGTCTCTCCCTCTCTGGGCCGAGCTGAAAATGGCCTCAAATCCACCCCCCTGCCCCCACCGCCCCCCCAATCTCAGGTGGAACAAGTTGGGATTGAGAGCCTTTCACTCTGGGGTGCTGGTTCTGCCCAGGCAGAGCTCTGTGACCTGGGACGAGTAGCTCCATCTCTCTGGGCATCTGTTTCCCGATCCAAAAAACGGGTTTACTAAAATCCTTGTACTGGCTGCCACTCATCCTTGCACTGTCAGCTGCAAATGACAGAAATGCAATTCGGGGTGGTTTAATGAAAAGCAAATTTGGGGTTCATGTAACAGAAAAGCCCAGTGCAGATTTCTCTCAGGTACAGCTGGATCCAGGGGCTCCAATGGCATATTCAGAATTCGGGTCTTCTCTTTGTCTCCCGGCTCTGTGTGGCTTCATCTCAGGCAGGCTCACTCTGGAAGGGGCCCGGCACCCCCAGCATTAAGTCCAGGGGGTTCCCGCGCCCGCCTCTGAGCCGGTTATGGCCCTCTCGCGGGCGAGGTCTGGTGTAGACTCACCCAGGGAGGACCACAGGCTGAGAGAAGGGGGTAGATGGCTGTGGGGCTTGAAGAAGGGGGACTGGGTCCTGGGATGGAACCTCGCCGCTCTTTGACACAGAGCTGGGCATGGGGCAAGCGTTCTGCCGCCACAGTCCTGCTGATGGTGAGTGCCGCCAATTCTCAGTGAGGACGATGCAGTGTCGGCCTGGGCAGGATACGAGGGGCTCTGCCTAGACTCCTTCTGCCTCCCTCACAGACTCCCGCTCCATCTGCTCCCTCAGCCCACCCTCAGGTCAGATCCCAGCCTTGGCCCTCTGCCTGGCCAGGGGTCCCCAGGGAGGAGGGGTTTCTTCACCCCACACAGCCCAGGAGCTGCCGAGATTGCATTTTCACTAATGATGTGGGGAAGAGAGGAAAGAGCTAGTCCGAGATGGAGCTATTTTAGCTGAAAAACCCTCCCCCTGGATTTGAGCAGGTTTTTCAGGGCTAATGAGCTGGGGCCAAGGGAGTTGCTGGGGAGGGGGCCGAGGCTGAGGCTTTGCAGGAGCTGGAGGCCTGGCCAGGGAGAGAGGGGTAGGGGCAGAGGGGTCTCTGTGCCCCCTGAGCCGAGAACTGCTCAGCCCGTAGTGGCACTGCCAACTCTCCAGGGGTACCTGCCCTCCTCAATGCCCCATCACCGTCCGATCCCCCTCATGCAGGGACTCTCTCTAATGGCCAAGACAATTTCGCCAGGCTTGATTTTATCTAGATTGTATTGTGAAAGCCCTGGGTATCTGTTTTGTTTTCCCTAAATATAAAGTCATGTTATAATATCACAGTTGCCTTTTTATGTTACAAGCCCTTCCTCCCACCCCATGCTGAGAGATTCTGATGAACTCTACTGTATCGATTAGACACCTGCCCCAAGGATCAAGGAAGGAGGAGGAGGAGGACAAGGAGGAGGAAGAGGATGGAGAAGAGGAGCAGTCCTGTTTCTACTCACCATGGAGTGCTGGCACATTCTGTCTTAGGGGTTTTCACTCAAGGCACCACGTATTCTGTACCCTTCCAGGTGCAGATGAGGAAACTGAGGCCGCGTTGCAGGAGGGAATGGACATGCCTCTCTTGAGAGTGGGCCACCTCGGTTCTGGGGTTAGGTGTGTGTGGAGAGGGAGGTTGCGTCCCACACCGTTGTCCTCTGGGTGGAGGAGAACCCAGGCTGGGGAGGGGCGTGCATGCATCGGGAAGGCTCCGGAGCCAGAAAGGAAATGAGGTAGGAAGTAGGAACACCTGGCAGACACCTGGCTTCTGGGGGTCTTCAGGTGCCTGATCTGACCCCCTGGCCCGTGGGACCTCAGGAGCCAGAGGAAGAGGCACTGATGACACAGAGCAGCGAACCTGGAGTCGGGTTCTGAGAGCTGGTGGAGCACCGAGGTCCCCAGCTCAGGCGCTCTGGCCCTTGATGGCTGTGTGACTCTGAGTAAGAGTCCAGACTTCTCTGAGCTTGTTCTCTCCTCTGTCAAATAGGGAGCAAGATTTGGGCCTACCTTGTTAGGTGGTCATGAGAAGAAACTTGGATGGTGTTTAAGGCACAGTGCAATTCCTGGCACGGTTAGGGCTCAAAACAAATATTCGATTTTATGAGTATTCTATTACCTCTAGGACATAAAGGCTACTTCAGGGCTCTGGAAGAGGGGCCAGGGCAAGAGATCTTATGAAAGACAGGGACTGGGGTCATTCAAGGCTGCTTCCTGTAGTCCACAGGGGTTTGTGGAAGGGGCAACAGAGGTGGTGTCGGAGATGGAAGCGTATGGACCTGTGGAGGGGTGGGGACCCCTGGGGCAGTGTGGAGGCTGGATCTGGGGGTGTTCAAAAGTGCTCTGCCTCCAAAAAGACTTTTCAGAATCCCTCCGATCTCTCTTGCCTGCCCCCACTTCCCAGCAATCAACCTGGAGTAGTGGGTGTGGTTGGAAAAAATGTAGGTAGCACCTGGGTTCAAATGTGTTTCTACTCCTAGTGAGCTGGGGGGCTTTGCACAAGTTCTTTAACTCTCAGAGTCCCAATAAGATTTTTTTAAATGGACGTCATGATGCCTACTCCACAGAGTTAAGTTTGTTCTGTGTAAAGCAGTGGGCACCCTCCAGGTGCTCACCGAGGACTGGTACTGATCTAGTTTTGATGTGTGCAGGGAGGGGTTCAAGTCCCCTATGAGGTCCAGCACAGAGTGGAGAAGTGGGGGCCTCTGAAGGGGGCCTTGTTGGGCACAGCTTCCCCTTTAGGCTGTGACTTGGGGGACAGAGCACAGAGCCTTGGCTGAGAAATGCTGGCAAGGACAGCGAGGGGGTGAAAGTAGAGGAGTTGTCTGGGAAGTGATGTTTTAGCTTTGCCGAGCCCAGGTGTGCCCTGCCTTGAAAGCGCCTATTGCAAGTGTGTAGAAGTTGGTGTGTGTGTGTGTAGGGGGCAGTATACACACCCATCTGCCTACTTAACATCTTGCCTGAATTCCTGTGGCTTCAGTTCAGGCTCCATGTTTTGCCCTGAGAGGGCACTGGCCCTCCTTGTCTTCTGCCAACTGCCCTACCCTCCTGAGTAAGGTGGGCTGGGGCATGAGGACAGGAAGATAGGGACTTTCTGAGTCCAGAGTTCAAGTCCACATACTGCTGCTTTTTCCCAGTGGCCTTGGGCAAGTTACTCTACTTCTCTGAACCTCAGCTTCCTTCCCTATAAAATAGGAAAATAGTACTTACTACTTGGAACTGCTGCTGGAACCAGGGAGGTGGTGGTTGAGAAAATGCTTTATGAACTGTTAATATTCTGCAAATAAGTTTCGACTGGAAGAATTTTCTCTCTTATAAAACCCTCCCTTGGAAACACTGTTTTATTGAGATTCTGAGCTGCAACCTAGTGTCCCCCCTGCCCCTCAGTTTCTAATGTCTTCAGGAGGATGTTCACCCTGTCTATTGGCCTTGGGGTGGACTGGAGCTCTAGGCCTGACCTGATGCACAGCGTATCTTTGTTCCAGTATTTCAGGGAGAAGCTGGCTTTGGAGAAGCCACAAGGGGCCAGCTGAGGTATATTTGAATGGACTGCCTGTCCCTTCACTTCCAGACCAACTTCTGATCAAGTGTAACCAGGGCTGAGGGAAGGAGAAGGCAAAGAATTATTGCCTGCACTTCAAAGTCCAAATAACAAAAGTCCAGAGAAAACCAAAACCCAAAATGAGAGCAGGGATCAACCAGAACAACACAAGCCTCAGACACAAATGCTGGAGCCTAGCAGCTGGACTATTGCTGGGGATTTTCTGTGTCAACATGAGCTGGAGGTCTGGGCACACTTCCTTTCGGTGCCTCTGCCCCTTGCCCTTGGGTTAATCGCTTTGGGATAGGGGAAGGCAGAACCTTAGGAGGACATTTGGGCCTTTGTCATCCAGGTCACATGCAGTGGCTGCCTTGGGGGATAGTGGTGAGGTTTTCAGAGCAAGGCAGCCAGGCTGGGGGACAGGAGATAACTCATCTGAAACTAAGAGCAAGCAATAGGTGTGTTTCAGCACCACGGACAGCACCCCTGACCACCAAAGACTGAAGAATCCAGGTGTGGCAATCCTGAATGGGAGAACCACAAATCGGCGGGGTAGCCGAGTTTAAGGGAAGGAGAGTGGGAGGCACGTGGATTAATGGGCATTCATATAAGCCTGCACCAGTGCTGGACACCTTTATACATTACTCCAACTTGGCCTTATCTTCATTCTCATTTTTTTTTTAAAGATTTTTTATTTATTTATTTCTTAGGAAAGAGAGAGAGTGAGAGAGAGCAGGTCAGAGTGAGAAGTGGACTCCCCATGGAGCTGGGAGCCCGATGCGGGACTCGATCCCGGGACTCCGGGACCATGACCTGAGCCGAAGGCAGTGGCTCAACCAACTGCGCCACCCTCTTCATTCTCATTTTACAGCTGAGAAAACTGAGGCTCAGCAAGGTTAAGCAAGTTGTCCCAGGTCACACAGCTAGTTAGTAGTAGAGCATGGACTTCCACTGAGGTTTGTTTCACTCTGGAATCTCTTACTATGACTGATCAGACAGGAAAGGCACAGCCTTTGTACACTTGTGACAAAAAGGACTCCTGAGCTGTTGGTCTTAGAGCTGAGAGGCTGGGTCTGTATTTATGTGTGTGGCTTTGTGAGTGCCTCTGGATGTGCACGATTCAGTGGAGTGTGACTGTTGACAGGAGGCCACATCAGTCCCTGGGGGAGCTGGAAGATGAGAGTTGGTGTCATTTCTCTGAGACCCTCCATCCTCCTGGAAGGAGACCTAGAATTCACTGTTGGCCTTTTTTTTTTTTTTTAAGCACTTAAAGAACAGACCAGAACTGATAGCTAAATTAAACCTGCTGAGAGCGCCTGTTTAATTGAAAATGCCATCTGTAATTTAAATGTCAGAATCGGGATGGTTATTATAGCCGCCTTGAAGACTGGAGCTCATTTCACAGTTTCAAAACAGACCAAGAAAAGCAGCAAATGGACCATGGCCTGTAGCATCGTGGAGCGATTAATAACTTCTCTGGTCCCGCTGAGCTCCGGCTCCCACCTCAGCCCCCACAGAGGGAGTCTGGCTGGGAGCTCAGAGCTGGGAGCTTGGGGTTTGAGCCCCAGGACTCAGCCTCCTGCCTTCCCCACTCCACATCTCTGCTCCAGCTTCCACTAACCTGCAGGGCAGTCTTTCCAAAGTGTAAATCTCATCTTGTTCGTCTTTAGGGTCTTCCTGGCATTTCTAGGATGAAATCCCAATCTTTTAGCCTGGCATTCAAGGGCTCTCAAAGGCAAGGTACTGCCCACCTCTCCAGCTTCATCTCCTGCCATGGCCTGCTGTAGACATCCTGAATGCCTCCAGGCCTTTGCACAGGGTGGGTTCTCTGCCTGCAAAGCCATTGCTTTTCTTGTCTACCTGGTAAACACCATTTATCATTCATGACTCAGCCCTAGAGTTGCCACCTCTGGGAAGTCTTCCCTGACTGCTCCATAGCTCCCCAGAGCACTGAGCCAGGCAAGGTTAAGAGCTTCTTTCTTGGTCTTCCATGGTCCCTTTGCTCACCTCCATAATTGACTTATCACAGTGCTATCTTTTCCCATTCTCCTTACACTATGAGCCCCTCAAGGAGAGAGATGGTGCCTCATTCATCTTGAGGCCGGGTGCCCTGCCCTGAACAATCACAATAGCTTACATTTATTGAGGTCCTACTGTATGTCAAGTACTGCCATCAGTCCCATTTTAGAGATGGGAAGATTGAGGCATGGAGAGTAATTCGTTATAAGCCAGATGGCTACCAGTGGCAGAGCTGGGATTGGAGACAGTTTGCCTCCAGAGGCCAGTTTCTTAGCTACTATGAGATAGCGCTTCATGCTGAGCACTCAGTTTAGTGACAGTTTATTCATTGACCAGATAAAGAGCTCACCAGGTGTGTTCCAGTATCTACTTGGGGAGGAGATGCTATAACAAAATGATTGGGCATAAACTCCAAACAGAGTTAAGCCAGGCTCTTCCTGTGATGACTTTCCTGTTCTTGGATTCAGGTCTTGGTACTTCTTCCTTGCATGAGGGGCCTGCAGGAGGGGTCACTGTGCCCAAGGCCCCCATGGCTTTAGAGGAGGTGATCTTGTTCTCTCTCCCACCCTTCCATAGTCAACTCTCTGCCTGTCCACACTCTGTCTATGATCCCCCAGTTTGTACTTAATGAAGCAGTGGGGTGCAGTGAGACAACCAGTGCTGGTGTCCCAGCCTTCTACTTATGGGACCATGGGACCATAGCAGGACATTTCCCCTTTCCGACCTCATCATCTTCATCTTTGAAATGCGGTCACAGTAGTATCTGATTCAGAGTGTCGAGGATTAAATGAAAGCCTGGAGGTGCAGTGTTTAGCAGAGATACATAGGGAATGTATGATAACCATAACATTCATTTACTCATTCATTCATCCTTTCCTTCTTAGCCCATGTCCAAGGGGAGCAGACTGTGCCTGCTTTGTGTTCCTGGGCCCACAACCACCAGTTTCGAGACACTTTAGACTGCTTAGTGGAAGGAGAATCTCCAAGATTACATGCTTGTTCTGAGACTGGTGCTAAACCCATCATGCTCTCAGCATGGCCCCCATCTCCTGACCCCTTCTGCACACACCCCATCTTCATGTTCTGTCTGCCCTCTGCCCCACTCCGAACCCCAGTGTTCTCTTCCTTGGGATTGTCATGCAGCCAACTCCTCCCTCAGCCAAGAGAAATACAGAGAATCTCACTCCTAATTAGATGGGTTTCCGTCTCTCCAGGTCTTCACTTCTTGCATGTTCTTGACTTGTTAGAGGAAATCGTATATCGACATTGGTATTGATTTGCATAATTCAGATATAATTAGAAGAAAGATTTGCCAGAGTGGCAGGCAGCGAGACTGGTGCTGCTCTATCCAGCTGACCTTGGGGAAAACTCGCAACTGGGCCTTTTACCCTCACCAAGTTTGTGGCTCCCATTCTCTGCAGAGCCCCATAGGCACTCCTTCCCTGAAATTTACTCTTCTGTGAGGTTTTAAGATGATAGGAGAGCCCTCTTATCCCCAAAGTGTCTCTTTGCTTGGCCCAGCATCTGGAATTCTACCCATGAAGACTATCACGTGGGGGACTGCTGGAGATGTTGGAAGACATTACACCGGCCAGGAGGACAAGGTCTAGTTTGCTTATGATGCCCACCATCTGCAAGGAGGGAGAGGACTTCGGGGTAGTGTCATTTTGACAGTGGGAGGAAGGGAAAGCAAAACCAAGCGGCACTTGAAGCAGGCGACTAGAAATTGGTGTGACCCAGTGAGTTATATCACTGCCGTGATGAAAAGTGGTGGTGCGTCCTTGGAAAGATTAGGAAGATAATGAGGCTGAGAAATAGATAAAAATGCACAGCCATGCCTGTTCTGTCATCATTCCTTCAGGCCTGCATTTATTCATCTATTCATTCACAAATATTTATTGAGGGGTTATTATGTGCCAGGCAAATAGTCAAGAATCAGGTATCAACACTGGGAAGCAGAAGTGATATCTGAGGGCTGTAACTGGTGAATTTGGTTCTTACCCATTCCAGCCCAGGAGGGTGGATTTGGCTCCAGGATTTGGGGCCTCAGGGAACTAGTGCCCAGAAGACTATATGATAGTTCCTTTGAATTGTGCCTCTATTTCCCTTGTGAGCTGGTTCTGTTCCAGGAAGGCAAGTGACAGCATGGGGTGGGCGGGGGGTGGTGAGCGGGGCTTCACAGGAAGCAAGACGATGGGTGGGGAGTTTCTCTCCATACCCAACCCCTGCCCCCACTCCTGCCCCAGTGTGACCCCTCCTGTTCCCACACAGCCCCTACAGAGTGGCCGTCACCAGAAGCCATAGCCAATTTCCCCAGGGAGCAATCTCCAGGCCACTGATTTACTCGTTAGCTGTCACCACGGGCACTGAATAATAAGGCCTCTTTCCGCAGAAAGGATATTAGAGGCTGAGATGGGAAGGGCTAGGGCAGTGTGATATTTATTTCCCCGGCATTTGCTGCTATGAATCACAGGGCTGTCTCTAACCTGCTCTCGCACAGCACCACATGCTCATCCTTGGGTCCCGTGATACTTTCCCAGTGTCCTGAGGTGGGGGTGGGGGTCTGGGAGGTGGGGGGTGCCCGGGGGTGCAGAGCCCGACCCATGATTTAGGCTGTTTGTCGTGCCATGTGCATGGGCTGAGAGGGGGAGCCTACCTTCCTTCATTTGGAAAGGTCTCTATGATTCATTCATTCACTCATTTGGCACATACTCTCAAACATCTGCTGTTTCCTGCTGTGCACTGGGCTGGGGGCTGCACGTGCAGGCGTGACTAGCCAAGCCTGGCCCCTGTCCTGGGGAGCCCTCTCTCTGCTACCACCCAGGAGGCGAGATTGCACGGAGCACTGGTGGGGACTGGGAATTGATGGTTCCTACATTCTCTGTCCTGCCTGTCCCCGACAACCCCACTCCACGCCATCTCTGTCCAGATGGCTAAACAAGGTATTCAATCCCTAAACGCTCCGGTGACATTTTCCAATTTTGTGCCGGGACTCCCATGCTTTCCTTGGGTGGGAAAAGGAAACCTTTATTTTATCAGCACTGACCTTTGTCAAGTTCTTCCTGGTGGTGACAGTCACTTACCTTATCTCACTTAAGCTGCAGTTTGCTGAAGAGCAGACTTGCCAAGGGTGGAGCAGGGGTGTGTGTGGCAGCGGTGGGGGTGGGGGTGGTGGGTGATTCGCACCTGTCTGCATCTCTTCCCAACCTGGTCTTCAGGGAGGTCAGGCTGGTGGCTGCAAGGAGCCCTGGTGGGAGTATTTACACCATGGATATTGGCAGATGCTACAAATCAGGGCTTTCTCCCCTCGGAGAGCAGGCTGGTAAGCATTCACTACCACCTAAGTGCTTTGATGGGTATTGTCTTCTGAAGCAGCAGCCCAGGATGGGGGTATAGTGGGGAGCCGCCAAGGATGTCCCTCTTGACTGCAAGTGGTTGCTTCATCTGGGGAGAACTGAGGAACAACAGAATGAATTCCCATGGAAGAGTCAGGCGTGTTCAGCCTCTGTCTGGCCACTTTTCAACATCACAGGCCATTTTGGGAATCTGATGTGGTTACCGCTGCCCTCCCTTCCCACGCCCAGGCTAAGGATGGAGTTAAGACCTTGCGGGCTAATTGCGGTCTCATCAAGGTTAACTGGTGCTTTTATTGCTGTGAATGATAGCTTTTTGCCGGCTCTGAGAGCTAGGCAGGAATCTGGCCAGGGAGGGTGGGGTGTGCCGAGGCCTTCCTCTCAGGTAAACACGGACTTGTCCTCAAGAATACCCACGTTGTATGGCTGGGTTTCCCCCCATCCTTTTGACCTCAGCTTCAGTGTCGGCTCTTTGAGGAGACCCTGACCATCCTAGAGACGGTATGTTTCTCCGCTCTCACAAACTTCTTTTTTACTTTATTTTCTGCTAATTTCTTGTTTCTTTTACTAGAATGCAAGTTCTGTGAAGATGGGAAAGAGGGACTTAGCAGTTTGGGGTACAATTTCAGATGCTTCTTCTTCATCATTTCCTCATTTGTGGCCCCCTGATTCCTGGTTGGGGAAGACATCATTCCCAGCTTCTTTCTTTCTGTGACTCCCTGGGGGTCCACATGAGGTCTCTGGGCTCTGAGTCAGAGCCCAGATTTTGTACCCTGGTTGTGGTGCTTACTAGCTGTGGGATCATGGGGGCGGGGAAACGAAGGGATAGCTTGGGACGGAAGCTGTGGGAGCAAAGGGAGCCCACTCTCCCAGCTCCTAGCCCAGCACTCTGTGGCTCCATGCTCCAGCACAACTTTCCTACACACTCTGAAGCCTTTCCTGCCTTACATTTTTTTTAAAAAAACTTTTGATATTATATATATATATATATATATATTTTTTTTTTCAAATTTTTGTCTAAAATCTAATTAGTTAAGGGGCGCTTGGGTGGCTCAGTCAGTTAAGTATCTGCCTTTGGTTCAGGTCATGATCTCAGGGTCCTGGGATTGAGTCCTGTAACGGACTCCCTGCTTAGTGGGGAGTCTGCTTCTCTCTCTCCCTCTGCCCCTCCTCCCTGCTCATGCTCTCTCTCTCTTTCTTTCTCTCTTAAATAAAATCTTTTAAAAAGATAAATTTTAATTAGTTAACATAGAGCGCAAAAGATTAGTTTCAGGAGTAGAATTCAGTGATTCATCACTTACTTACAACACCCAGTGCTCATCAGAAGTGCCCTCCTTAATGCCCCTCCCCCATCCGGCCCCTCCCCCACCCACCTCCCTCCATCAACCTTCAGTTTGTTCTCTATCGTGGAGAGTCTCTTCTGGTTTGTTTCCCTCTCTCTCTTTTTGTTCCCCCCTCCATATGCTCATCTATTTTGTTTCTTAAATTCCGCATCTGAGTGAAATTATATGGTATCTGTCTTTCTCTGACTGACTGATTTCGCTCAGCATAACATACTCTAGCTCCATCCATATCATTGCAAATGGCAAGATTTCATTCTTTTTTCTTTTTTTAGATTTCATTCTTTTTGGTGGCTGAGTAATACTCCATTGTGTATACAGACTACATCTTATTTATCCATTCATTAATAGATGGACATTTGGGTTCTTTCCATAGTTTAGCTATTGTTCCTAATGCTATAAACACCAGGGTGCATGTATCCCTTCAAATTAACATTTTTGTGTCTTTTGGGTAGATACCTAGTAGCACAATTGCTAGATCCTAGGGTAGTTACATTTTTAACATTCTGAGGAACGTCCCTACTATTTTCCAGAGTTGGCTGCACCAGTTTGCATTCCCAGTAACAGTGCAAGAGGGTGCCCTTTCTCTGCATCCTCACCAACACCTGTTGTTTCTTGTGTTGTTAATTTCAACTATTCTGACAGGTGTAAGGTGATATCTCATTATGGTTTTGATTTGTATTTCCCTGATGATGAGTGATGTTGAGTATCTTTTCCTGTGTCTATTAGCCATCTGGATGTCTTTGGAAAAATTTCTATTCATGTCTTCTGACCATTTCTTTCCTCTTTCCTTCTTTCTTTTCTTTTTCTCTTCCTTCCTTCCTTCCTTCCTTCCTTTCTTTTGAGAAAGAGAGAGAGTGAGAGAGAGAGAGCAAGCAAGCAGTGTGGAGGGGTAGAGGGGCAGGGAGAGAGAATCTTAATCAGGCTCCACACCCAGCATGAAGCCCGACACAAGGCTCCATCTGATGACCCTGAGATCACAACCTGAGCCAAAATCAAGTGAGTCAGAGTGTGTGCCAACTGAGCCACTAGGCACCCCTCTTCTGCCCATTTCTTAGCTGGATTATTTGTTTTTTGAGTGTTGAATTTGATAAGTTCTTTATAGATTTTGGATCCTAACCCTTTATCACATATGTTATTTGCAAATATCTTCTCCCATTCCGTAGGCTGCCTTTTAGTTTTGTTGATTGTTTCCTTTGCTGTGAAGAAGCTTTTTATCTGGATGAAGAACCAATAGTTCAGTTTTGCTTTTGTTTCCCTTGTCTCCAGCGATGTGTCTAGTAAGAAGTTGCTATGGCGGAGGTCAAAGAGGTTGCTGCCTGTGTTCTCCTCTAGGATTTTGATGGCTTCCTGTCTCATTTTTGGCCATTTTGAATTTATTTTTGTGTATGGTGTAAGAAAGTGGTCCAGTTTCATTCTTCTGCATGTTTCTGTCCAGTTTTCCCAATACCATTTGTTGAAGAGACTGTCTTTTCTCATTGGATATTCTTTCCTGCTTTGTCAAAGATTAGTTGACCATATAATTGTGGGTCCGATTCTGGGCTCTCTATTCTGTTCCATGTGTCTGTTTTTGTGTTAGTACCATGCTGTCTTGATGATCACAGCTTTGTAATAGAGCTTAATGTCCAGAATCATGATTCCTCCAGCTTTACTTTTCTTTTTCAGGATTTCTTTGACTATTCAGGGTCTTTTGTGGTTCCATACAAACTTTAGGATTCTTTGTTCTATCCCTGTTGAAAAATGCTGGTGGTATTTTGATAAGGATTGTATGAAGTATGTAGATTGCTTTGGATAGTATAGACATTTTAACAATGTTTGTTCTTTCAATCCATGAGCACGGAATATTTTTCCATTTCTTTTTGTCCTCTTCAGTTTCTTTCATAAGTGTTTGATAGTTTTCAGGGTATAGATCTTTCACCTCTTTGGTTAGGTTCACCCCAAGATATCTTATGGATTTTGGCACAACTGTAAATGGGATTGATTCCTTGATTTCTTTTTCTGTTGCTTCATTATTGGTATATAGAAATGCAATGTTGATTTTTATATCCTGAGACTTTGCCGAATTCATGTATTAGTTCTAGTATACTTTTGATATTATAAAGATAATGCTTTCCATTGGAGAAAATTTGGAAAACACGGGACAATATTAAGACAAACATAAAAGTCATCTTTTAGATAAGAGAATTGTGTCAACTTTACTTCCTTTCCTGAATTAGCCCCACCCACCTAAGCCCAAGAACCCACCTCCTCCAGCAATTATAAGTAACATTAAAACTGCCTCCTGGACCAAGTTATTACTTCCAAGAATAATAGTCTCTGTTACTACAAGAAACTAATTAACAGCATGCAATGAGGGGGAAAAATTCAATTAATTAGTAGCTTAATAAGCACTAGCAAAGACTCTGGGCTTGGTTTGGGAGCTGGGGTGGGGGAAATGTATACCCCCAGAGGGTGAGGAGTGGGGGCTTGAGCGGTGGGAGTGACTAAGCACTGGCCTTGGGAATGGGTGGGGTCCTGAGGGAGCCTGAGCCGCTGCAAGAACATTGTCCCCAAGACAAGAACCCATTTCTGTTTCTGGAGTTTTTTCTCTGCCTCCTGGGCTGAGGCACTTGGTAGCACTAGCGTAGTGGGATCTTAGTCTGGTCCCAGTGTCGTGGTTTGGTGGCTGCAGGGGAAGTGAGGGAAGACTTTCCTTTCTCTGTCCTGTGGGTGGAAGGAGAGGTGAACACATAGGGTCTCCTCTTCTCCTTCTCCTGGAGCCCCTGCCTCATTCCAACCGTCCCATCTCTCAGGCAAACCTCAGAGTCACCCCTGACATTTCCCTACCTCCAATCTGTCCCAAGGTCTTGTGGTTCTCCTACCTGACCTTGTTCCTCCTCCCAGCTCCCCAGCCTCCATCAGCTCTTCTTGGGACCCCTGTAATAACCTTCCCACATCCAGCCCTTCCTCCAGCCATTCACCATCCAGCAGCTGCTGTGACCTCACCTTTTCACCGTCTTAGTCACCACTGGTGAATCACATGGGTTCAAGGCCCAGCCATCCGGCCCACCACCTGCCTGCATCACCCCTCCAGGCCCACTGTACCCCAAGCACCGTACCTGCTTTGAGTTACTTTAAAAAAAAATATTTTATTTATTTATTTGACAGAGAGAGAGAGAGAGATCACAAGTAGACGGAGAGGCATGCAGACAGAGTGGGAAGCAGGCTCCCTGCTGAGCAGAGAGCCCGATGCGGGGCTCGATCCCAGGACCCTGAGATCATGACCCGAGTGGAAGGCAGAGGCTTTAACCCACTGAGACATCCAGGCGCCCCTGCTTTGAGTTACTTGAATGGGGCAAACGTGGATTTGCTCAAACTCGGTGTTCAAGGCACAGGTCCCTTCCCCTAACATCGTATCCACACGGTCAGGTGTATTTGTAAACTTCGCTAAAGGAGATGTGTTAACTGCAGCCCATTAAGACTGTTGTCTCTGTCCACTCAGATGCTCTGCTTTCCCGTTGCCTGTGGGTCAGGGGGCCGGGGTGGCCATGGCAGTGTCAGAATCGATCTAAGGAAAGCTGAGGGGCATTTTTTAGTGTGGTTTCAGTGGGATCCATGTATGTGGCTCACAGTCTCTGAGTCTAGTTAAGGCGCCCTCCTACCACCCGCTCCCCCATTTGCCCAAGGTCATGACATGAAGACGTGGGCTCGGGGTTGACCTGACGTGAGAGGTGTGTGTTTCTTGAGGTGTCTAAGAAAGTTTGGCATGTGGTTTGGCATGCAGAGAGCAGAAAGCCAGTCGTTGGATATGGAAATAATAATTATTATTTTCTTATTTAATTTTTTTAAAAGTAGGCTCCATGCCCAGTGTGGGGCTTGAACTCATGACCCTGAGATCAAGACCTGAGTTGAGATCAAGAGTGAGACACTTATCAGACCAAGCCACCCAGGCATCCTGGATGTGGAAATTCTTAAGTGGTTCTCACAAAGGTCTTGTCAAAACCGGTGCTTTCCAGTCAGGAGGATCCTTGAGAACACATGATATACCAGTATAAACACACTGTGTGTGTGTGTGTGTGTGTGTGTCCTTTCTCAATGGTGATCATGTGAAATGGAACTGATCAGAATTCCTGTGTTTGTGGGTACATTCCTTTCCTGCTGCCCCTGCAAAAAATTACCACAAACTCGGTGGCTATATAATGCCAGTTTGGTATCTTATAGTTCCAGCGGTCAGAAGTCCAAAATGGGTCTCCCATCAAGGGCAAAAATCAAGGTCTCGACAGGGCTGCTTTCCTTTCTGGAAGCTTTGACAGAAAAATCTGTTTCCTGGCCTTTTTCAGCTTCTGGAGGCTGGCTGCACTCCTTGGCTTATGACCGCTGGGCTGAGTCTTGCTGTCTCTGGTTCTCTCCCTCTTGCCTCCCTCTCCTACTTTTAAGGACCCTTGGGATTTCATGGGGCCCACTCAAATAGTCTCCTTTTGTCTCTGTCTTTTAAGGTCAATTTTGATTCCAGCTGCCACTTTGTTGCCCTTGCCGTGTAACCTAACATGTTCACAGCTTATGGGGATGATGGTGTAGACGTCATCTGTGGGGTCATTACTTTGCTGACCGCAGTGGGACATATAGCTCTACAAACATTGAGAGTGTCTATGTGTGAAGCCACGTGCTTTATGTATCCCGTATAACAAAATATATTTATTACATTTGTGTGTATTACCTATGGGTATTTATATACATGCACATGCGTGTATTTCCCTCAATCATCCTGGAGGGATTATCGGAGGATTATTCTATCCTCTAGAAAATGATATTAAAAAATCTTGACATAGGAAGAGGGAATCCAAGAGTCTGCAGCCAATATATGTAAGAAGAAAATATTATAGAGATATGTTAAACAGTTAATAGAAGTATATTTTTCTCTCCTGGATTTTGTGATGTCTGCAGTATTTGTCAGCTTTAGAAAGTGTATAATTTGTAATGTGTTTTCCATTCTAAATAAGCAGTATTTATTTCATTCTAAACTTTATTTAGAACTTTATTTCATTCTAAATAAACATTAACATTGATGCCTAATTTTGCATTCATTTTTTTTTAAAGTCCTGTCTCCTACCCAGGTTGTATAAACTTCAGGTCCCCATAAACTAGGATCCCCTGCTGCTCCCACCCCAGGGCCTTTGCACATACTCTTCCTGATGTTGAGAGCTCTTTATGCTTCCCCCGCCCTCTTCTCTCGGTTTCTCCTTTAGACCTCAGCTCGAGTTTCAGTTCTACATAAATATCTCCCCCTGCACGTCCTCCTGTCCAACTTGGTCGAGGCTTCTGGGCTTCTTTGTGGCCCCTCTGCGATTATAATCAATTATTTGTGAAATTGCTTGCTTACGTCTGTCTCCGCACTGGAAGGTCAACTCCATGATCTTATGTGTCTTGCTCACGGCCATTTCCCCCAGGGGTTAGCACAATTTGGCGCTCAGTCCAAGCACTAAACTATGTGCTGGATGGGGGGATGAGGGGAAGGACAGATGGATGGCACCTCCATGGTGGGAAGGAAGGGAACGACCCTGAATGCAGACACCTGGCCAAGGCTAAGCAGCTCACACGTGCTGGAGCTGGGATTCAAACTCAGAACTTTGCTTTGTCAATGTAGATCTTCTACTGCACCGCACATTTGAGGCCGAAGGCCATTTAATGGTGCTCATGTCACACGCAGGTGGCAGAGGCGTGTGTCAACCATTTCTAAGGCAGGCAGTTGATGACTAGTTAGGCTGGATTAACTCCTGGTAAGGAGCCCCTGCTGGTTTTGGAAGACTATCAGTGTCATTGTTTGTCCTTGTGGCAGCGTTCTCCGGAAAAGGGCCCCCTGACCTGGCGCGCTCAGCTCGGCGCAGCAGCCGAGCCAGAGTCTCCCCCACCTGCAGCCCACCGGTCGCAGTGATCTGTCTTCCCAAGGCCCCTCCATTATGCCTATCAAAGCCAGCCGCTGTGGGCCAGCCACTTCCAGAGGGAGGCCGATAAGGCGTTTATTGAATTTATGATTTTAATTTATGACAATTCTAATCCCATTATGGGCTCCCTTTTGTCTGCAGCCCATGCAGTGGTGGAGTGTAATTATAGCCAAGCGAGATTTCCTCTGCTTGGGGGATCTTTCCTGTCAGTCCTGGAGGTCCGCTCCCAGTTGCTTGAGGGAGTTTAGTGGCTGGGGCGAGGAAGGGGGTGGTGGGGGGACATGGTGGCCGGCGGGAGTGGCAGGCTGCTGCAACGCTTCCTGGCTTCCTGCGGTTGGCAGCTGCATCCTGTAGGATACATTGCGATGCCTGGTGAGTGACAATTAGGACTGCAGCCTGTGGCTGTGCTGGGGGAGCAGTGCACAACCTGCACAACTGTATGGACCATCCTAGGGGTATTCACAAAGAGGCAGAGTCCTGGGGAAGACCAGGGAGTGGGAGCTTGGGGATTTGCCAGGGCCTGTATAACAAAGACTGAGAAAATGATGATTTCTGGGGGGGGGGGGGTGTTCAGACCTGGTCCTGGAATTCAGGGACTCATAGAAGTGTCAGGAGGAATGAGAGGGCAGGAAGACCCTGAAAGTGAGAACTGCTTAGTATGTGGCAAAGAGAGACTGGCATCTTGCCTAAGTAAAAGGAGCATGAGAACAACCCCAGCCCTAGCTTCCCACCACTGGTAGGAGCCGGAGTGGGAACCTTGTTGGTGGAATAGGGCTTCACGATCGTGTGAGGGGTAACAGCATTTCATGGCTCTCTGTGCTCAGGCTCTTATCTGTAACTGATGGGTGAGCACCAGATGGACTCCGGGAAGCCTTTTGGCTCAGACGTTCACAGAGTTGATGGTTAAACCAGGAAGGCTTCTTGGAGGAGCTGGTCTGAAGGAAGGGGGAGGGTGCAGGCTTCTGCAGATCTGTAGGGCCCGATTCCTTAAAAGCCAGATTGAGGGGGGCGGAGGAAGTACGGGGGAGGAGGGAATATGCTGTAGGGGTTAAAACTCAGACACCTGCGGCAGGGGGGGCGGGAGGGGGAAAGCAAGGGACTTAAATGGGTCGGACAGAAAGGGTATACTATAATTGGGAGCAGTGGGGACTAGGGCAAGCTGAAGTGTGCATGTCCCACCTAAAGAGGCAGTCATTTCTCTGCTCTAGGGGTCATTGCCCCGAGAGGACGCTGATCTTGGTTGTCAGATGGTCTCAGTCCTCATCTGTCAAAGGGGCACAGTAGTGCCGCCTGTCTCGGGGAGCTGGTGTGAGGGCTAAGTGCGCCAATAAACCTGCAGGGCGCAGAGAAGCTTCTGGTGTGTAGTCAGTGGCAACCGCCCTCATTGCCGACATCCACGAGCATTGTTATTCTGTCTGCACGGGGGGGCCAGATGTCTTCCTTCCCCGACCCCAGCGGACTCCAGACGGGAAGGTGGGGGGCATCTAATCATGGTGATCCGGTCGCTGGGGGCTTTCGGAGCAACGGGCTTCCTTTGGGTGTCTGTGGCCTTGGCCTGAACGGCTGTCGGAGATGAGAAATGGTCGTGACCTGGGGAGAAGGCAGACACGCTGGGAATGTGGCTGCTCGCAGAACGCTCCGACTTAACCTGGAATCACTTCGGAGGGTTTTTATTTTATTTGGGGAGGCTATTCTGAGCCTGAGACACGTTTGCAGGAAGGATTTGTCAGGCTTCGCTGGGCTGAGAGGTCTGCCGCTCAAGAGCTGGGCGCAGGGGAAGTCACGTGGTGAGGCGCGGAAACAATGCCAGTCGGAGAAGGGGTCTAATTGTGAACCTAAAAGAGATTCTCAATTGTGTCCAAGGACAGGGAGGGAGAATTAGGAGCGGGAGTGACAGGGTAATTGTCTAGTCGGCTCTCTGCACTGCCTGCGTTCCTGATTCTGCCAGGGCTGGCGCAAAGAGAGGGTGTGAATGCGTGTGTGAGTGCACGTGCATCGGGTGTCTGGGAACCAGCTGCCCCACTCCCCCGAGACGCTCTCCCGGGTTAACCCCAGCCGGCCTGGATGATGCTTTCTCCCATCTCTTCATTTCCAGCCCCGGATCTTTGGATAACCAGTGTGTATCCTCGGGTAAGTCACTTACCTTGCTGTGCCTCATTTTACCTCTTTGGAAAGAGGGGTGTCATTCTGGCCTGGCCAAAGGAGGCACTCTGGCGGTGGGGTCCTCAAAGGACCATCTTTGGCTTCGGATGTGCCTTCTCTTTCCCTGAAGATCAGAGCCCTCCGTGGTTTCAAGGCTTTTTAGAGCGTTATTGTGTTCACTCCTGCTGACCCCTGGGGCAGGATGGGTGTGTGCAACCCCCAGTTGTAAGTGGGGAGACGGAGGTGCAGATGGTGTTTTATGGTCAAGTTTTATGATTATTTAGGTGTGGTGACACTAATAGGTCAGGAGGCTACTGCTGTCATTCACAGATCCCAAGAAGAGAGGGTGTGGAGGTCAGGGGGGTTGTAGGAACTTTGGGCAGCCCAGTCCTGTCACCCACCCACCCACATGTGTGTGTGTGTGAGAGAGACAGAGACAGGGAGACAGAGACAGAGATGGAGAGAGGGAGGAAGGGAGAGAGATGTGTCCCACAAAGCATCATGACTGAGCTCCTTCAGGACCCCGTGGAGTGGGGAGAGATGGGCAGAAACAGGCACTCTCTGTCCCCAGGTCAATGCTCTTCGTTCCCATCCAACAATTCTCCATGAAAGTCTTGCTCTGTGACAAGTGTGGCCTATGGTCCTGGGCCAGAAGCCCCCTCCCGCTGTCCCCCAGGTGGTTTCACAGAAGGGCAAGCACCCCGGTCTGGGAGCCAGGATACCCGGCTCTGAGTAATAGCATCATCACTGAATCAAGACTAGCCCTGTAAGCCTCAGTTTTCCTATCCGTACAATGGGCAGGCTGGGCTTGAGGGTCCTTAAGATGCCCCCAAGTTTGGCCCTCTGTGAGTAAAGTGCTCTGAGCTGTGGTCCCCAAGCCTGTTGGCCAGAATTAGCTGCACAGGCCTGGGGGCTTTTCAGAAACAGCTTCCTGGGCCCTCCCCCTGACCCGCCAGACCACACTCTCCTGGGAGTGAGGCGCCAGGGGCTGGATTCTGGAAGTGATGCTGCCGTAGCGGGGTCATACCTGACATTTGTGAACCACTGCCTAGGAGATCTGGTTCCTCAGACGGGAGGACGAGCTCCTTCCTGTCTGAGGCGGGGCTTGCCTCCTCTGCTCCCCTGAGAGCTGACCGGGCATGTCTTGCCCACGACTGGAGAGGCAGCAGCCACTAGGCCCAGATTCCAACCTAAGCCCCCTGGTGGGGACGGCTTTGTGTCCACACATGGTGGGAGACCCACGGGGGAGAGGGGGGCACCCAGGCCTGCTAGCTGGTGGAGCATCTGGGAGCTGAGAGCTCTGCCTGGGGCTGTCAGGTCTCACTGCATGCCTGCGCCGGGGAACGGGATGGGATGGGCTGTGGGGGGGAGGTGGGAATGCCAGCCTTGGCCTTGGCCGGTACTTGCTCTCAGCTAGCCCGAGCCTCAGTTGCGATGACGATGTCTACCTTACCAGGATGCTGGGAGGTTTAAAAGGAAGGGCAGAGCTGGGCACCTGGGTGGTTCAGTCAGTCTTGCTTTCAGCTCAAGCCACGATCTCAGGGTCGTGAGATCGAGCCCCGCGTTGGGCTCTGCACTGAGCAGCAGTCTGCTTGGGATTTTCCCTCTCCATCTGCCCCTCTCCCCACTCCCTCTCTCTCTCAAATAAGTAAATAACACCTTAAAAATAAATAAATAAAAGGAAGGCAGAGCTGGCTGGTTGCCTTGGAGGCTGGGTCTGGCATGCAATCAAAGACTTGAGCTTGCTTCGTAGCCCTGCCTGTCCCCAGCTGGGGGACCCCAGGGCAGGTGCCTCCCCTCTCTGAGTCTCATGTCGTCCCCGAGACAGAGAGACGGGTTGTCTCTCGAGGCTTGCAGGTGACTGTGAGGCTAACCTGAGAGCACACCTGCCTAGCATCTGGTGTGCAGGGTGGGGCAGTTGGGGGTCCTGAGCCTCAGGGCTGAGTCCTCCGAATGGGAGGAAGGCCAAACAGCCCTCTCCCCGTTTCATCGCTCCTGCCTCCAGTCCTCCCCCTCACCACCCCAGCCTCTCATCTGTCTGGTTTCTGCAGCTCCACTGACTGGCTCTGCTCTCTCGCTTCTGCTTCCCTTGTAGTTTAAGACGAGACTTTATCGCTTGTGTCTTGAGGACGTGGACGTGACACGCGGGCGTCTTTGCACATTTCTCCCCTGCCGGCCTCAGCCCCCGTGTGGCAGCGAGTGCTGGGCTCGGCCTGCAGTGGATGCATGGAGACTGGAGACCTGCAGGCCCCTGGGAGGGGCTGCCTTCCTTTCGATGTGTACCTTTTGCCTCCTGAATGCCCTGTGCTAGCACGGCCTCCCTCCTTTGCTGTGATGCTCAAGATTCTAATTAAGTGGCAAAGGCTTTTACTCCTTACAATTCTCCAGTTATGAATAATGATACTGGCTCATAAATGAAAATTGCTTTTCTATTTAAATTCTGGTGTTTTTTTTTCTTTTTTTTTTTGGTTTTAAAAAAAAAGAAGGTAGGAATCCAGGGCTCTTGGGTCATTTGCAAGTTATTAATTTCAAGCGGAGCTCTTAGCTAGCTTATTAACGGTGAGGGTATTACAGCTGAGTTAAATGGCTGGGATATTAATTACCTTGCAGGCTTTTATGTATGGAGTGATGGCTTATTTCCATGCTGGTGGGTGGTCTAGGTGGGAAACTATGACTCCCCTTCTGGGAGGCATGAGAGGAAGTGGGTCTTGGTGGAATATTCCTTTGGTGGATACTCGGTCCCCCAAATTGGTGCTGGGACCCTTTCCCTGGGGTCTATGGGATTCCGGAACGCGGTGGCTGGACACGCCATAGTACCTGAACCAGGAGAAGGAACACTTCCTCCCAACGCGTGGGACCGTATCTCCTCGGCCCTCACCTCCACTGGGGCCAGGCCAAGTAGAAGTGGGTTGACGTGATGTCGAGATAATTTAGTCAGTCCTGCATTTCTGAAATCTTGGTTCTTTCATCTCAGTTTTGGCCATATCGACATACTCCCTGTTCCATTATTTACTGGCTATTTTTATTTCCATTAACTCACTTTTAAAAAACTTAAATTTAGTTTAAAGGGAAACTTTATATCACCTCCATAAATGGGAAACCAGCATCCCTAGTCATAAATTCAAAGCAACATAAAAATGAATGCATGACTATTAAACTAAAAAATGTCTATTCTTGTACCACCTGCAGGAACTCCCACATGGGCAGTGGTGCATTTGCCACGTGGAGGAAAACCTCGGTCAGTTGAACCTGACCTCATGGCTGGTGCAGCCCCGGGGTGGGAGTCAGGAGACAGCGAGGGGGAAGGGGATCAACCCAGAACCAGTGCTTCTGGGTCCTTCCAAAGGAATGCAGCTGAAGCTACAAGGCTCTAGGGAAAAAGGCAGTTCTGAGAGATTTCTGTATAGTTTGAACTTTGGGGAAAAGCATGTAAACGCTATGCAAATTCCATGCCAGCCAGCATTTCTTCTCGAAGGCCAATTGCTCAGGTGTGTTGGGCTGGCAAATTGGCTAGCCTGCCTGTGCCTCCTGCTCTCATCTGGTCCCTGGATTCCCAGGGGCCACAACAGGAGAGAGGGGACTCTCCAGAGAGCACTGGCCTGAGAGCTGGGATGGAGGCAGCCAGGCTTTGCTGCTACATTGCTGTGTGACCTAGGACAGACCAGTGGGCCTCTCTGGACCTCTGTTTCTTCATCTGTACCTGAGGGGGTTGGATGAGGTGCCTTTGGGGACCCTATGATAGCCCATTTTATGTGTCAATTTGGCAGGGCTACAGTGTTCAGATAAGTGGTCAAACATTATTCTGGATGTTTCTGTGAGGGTATTTTGGGATGAGATTAACACTTAAATTAGTGGACAATGGATTTTGAGTAAAAGCAGATTGCCCTCCATAACGTGGGTGGGTCTCATCTAACTAGTTGAAGGTCTGAATAGAATAAAACCCTGATCTCTGGGTCAGCAGACATGGGCTCTCCTCTGGGTCTCTAGCTTGCTAACCCATTCTGCAGATTTTGGACTTCCAGCCAATTCCTTAAATAAATCTCTCTCTCTCTCTCCATACACACACACACACACACACACACACACACACACACACACACGTACACATATATCCTATTAGTTCTGTTTCTCTGGAGAACCCTGACTAATACAGACACCCCTGTGGCCATTGGCCCTGCTTCTGGCATCAGGCGGAACAGACAGATGCTCAGGGAGAGGACAGTGGCTGGTCTCCATTTCCCTCAGCTTTTCTGCTGTCCTTGTGTGAATGTAATAGGATTCAGCTCAGAGTGGCTTAAACCAGTGAGGGTGTGTCTAAGCTTGTGTAAGCCCCACAGCTAGACTCAGCTGCTCAGCAGTATCATCAATTGTCCAATTATTTCCCATTGCTCCATTCTCTTCCATTCCTGGTATTGGTTTCCACCGGAGGACAGCTTCCTTCATGGTGGCAAAAGGGCTGCTCCATCCCAGCTATGCCTCCCAGCACAGAAGGAGAGAGATGTCTGCCCAAAATTCTAGCAAAATTCCTTGGCCCCCTGGTAGGCTGACTGGCCAGAGGGGCAACATGAATGGGTGGGCTCAGACCTGGTTTGTGGAAACCAAGCACCACGGCCAGGGGTGTGGGATGACCTTGTGGCAAGTGGGTTGGGGCTGGGGTGGGGCTGGCCTCATGCAAGCAGGGTGTTTGAGGGCCTGTATGGGTGCTGAGCTCGGGTGGAGCCCTGTGTGGTCCAGGCACACCCCCTTCCCTTCTCTCCCTTCTGCTTCCTTTCTTTTCTCCTCCTCTCTTACTCCTCTCCTCCTCTCTCCTCCCTTTTCTCCCCCCACTACCCCTTTCCTCTCTCCCCCCACTCTTTCCTCCCCAGTGGTCACAGGCTGCAGCCCCACCCTGGCCAGTTGCCCAGTCACCTACAGGGAGACTCTGATGTGTCCATATTGTATCGTTCAGCATCACTGATCCCTTTTCTTCTGGTGGCAGAGCCCCCTCCTTTGGGAGAACATTCCCCTGGCCACTTCATTTAGTTGTGGGGAGCTCTTCATCAACGGATCACTTTCTGCTTACCAAGAGAGCCCATGAGATCCAGGCTGGGTCAATCAGATCTCTTCTCTGGGGGTTTGCATGTTCTCCTTCATCTAAAGCTGCTTACTAGGATGATGTCAGCTGGAATTTTGCTTTCCCCTGACACATGCAGGGAGCTGGGTGCAGAACAGAGAGAGAGAGATAGATGAGATTTAAAGTTGTTGTTTAGTCCCTGGAACCAGCTGTGTCTGAAACCAGTTCTACCATACTTGGACTTTTCAGTTACTGCAGCTGCTGAGTATCATTTCCCCATGAACTAGCTTGGGTTGGACTTCAGTTCCTGGTGACTGAAGGTGCCAGACTGGCATACTCACTTTCATTCCTTTATTAATCTCATCAGCACATATTCAACACTTCAACACATCAGCACATATTCAACATCAACAGGTGATCTCGAAAGGTGGGTATTATCATGGTCCCTATGTCATAGGTAGGGAACAGAAGCATGGGGAATTTCAGCAACTTCCTCAAGGTTGTTCACTTAGTAATGGTGGGACTGGGACTTGCTGGGGCTCTAATCATGTCTTCTTACTCCAGAACCCAGGTTGGTGAAGCAGTCACCATTCTGAATGTAGCAAGCTACCTCGGCACTGAGTTCTGGAGGGTCTCCTTACGCACTTCACTTCAGTGTATACCTCATTGGTCCAAAATGGCTGCATGGCCCCACACCACACCTGGGGGCCTGGAAGAGAAGGGCTGGGACGATGTGGGGAGAAGTACTAATGACCACTGAGCACCTAGAATTTAAAGAATAAGACTTCTATTCCCAGGACCCTGGCCTTCCACATCTTGGTAGATGGTGGCATTTTCACTCACCCCACCCCTCTTTCCCTCCTCCATCCAGCCCACTGGGGGTGTGAGGAGTGATACTTTCCATGGCCACAGCTGGTCCTATCCTAGGACTGTTCTCCCTGCTTCCCCGCTCCCTTCCTATTGCCTACTTCCCAGAGCAGCCAAAAGGATCTTGTCTTTTTGGGGTTTTCAAAAAACATATGGTTCATATAACATAAAATCCACCATTTTAAAGGGTATAATTCAGTGATTTTTGTATAGTCACTATGTGGTGCAACCATTACAACTAATTCCAGAATATTCCATCCCCCAGAAAGAAATCCTGTAACCCATTAGCAGTCATCCCTACTCTCCTTTCCCCCAGCCCGAGACAAATATGAGTCTGCTTTCTGTCTCTATCGGTTTGCCTATTCTGGATAGTTCACATAATTGGGATCCTACAATATGTGGCCTTTTGTATAAGATTTCTTTCACTTAGTATGTTAAAAGTTATAGGTTGCATAGTATTTCATTCCTGTTTGTGGCTGAGTAATATTCCACCCTGTGGGGAGGCTACATGTTGTTAATCAAGAGATTCGGTGCTCCTGCTGCCCACAGCTCTCTAATGACTTCTGCTCGGCAATTAGAGCGAAGCCCACACTCCTCCGCTGGCCCCAGGCTCTGCGTGGCCAGGACCCCTGTGTCTCTGACCTTGTGTGGCCTTGTGTGGACCTCCCACCCATCATCCACCGCATTCCAGCCACAGTGGCCTCCTTCCCTACTCTTGCACTGGCCAGACTCACATCAACTCCAGAGCCTTTGTGGTGGCTGATAACCTCTGTCTAGAAAGTTCTCACCCCAAATCCTGTTTCCTTTGTTTGTTTTTACTTTCTTTCCCCCTTTCAAACAGATACAATAGGAGAGAAAATAATGAACCTCCCCTCTATCCATCACCCAGATCCAAAGATTATTAATTCATGACCAATCAGTCTTATTTTATTTATAGCCCTACCACCCACTTCCCCCGCGGGACTTTTGTGAAGCAAAACTCAGGCATGTTGTCATTTAATCTGTAGCTATTTTAGCATTATCTCCAAAAGATAAAAAGACTCTTTACCAGAATGTAACCCCAACACTATTATCACACCCAAGAAATAAGCTCTATTTCCTTAATATTATCTGACATCTAGGATGTGGGAAAATTTCCCCCACTGACCCATACATTTTTTCTTTTGGCAATGTTTTATTTTTACTGAGCTTTTTACCTGGGGCACCGTGGGTTCCTGCATATCTCCAGATTCAGGTGGCTTTTTTTTTGTTTTCCCTCTTAAGATTTATTTATTTATTTTAGAGAGAGAGAGCGTGGGGGGGTGGGCAGAGGGAGAGGGAGAGTCTCCAGCAGACTCCCTGCTAAGCTCAGATCCTAATGCGGGATTCTATCTCATGACCCTGAGATCCTGACCTGAGCCAAAATCAAGAGTCAATTGTTTAATCAACAGTCTTCCAGGCACCCCTGCACTTCCTTATTTTTCTTTCTTTCTTTTTTTTTT
>CM052798.1:7583109-7608739 GCA_028533885.1 Nasua narica | reverse complement strand
ATGAACTTTTAAGGATCCTGCAAAAATATCTGAGAACTTAAAATATTTATTGGCTACAAAATGGGAAAAGAAAACTGTGAAATCGAAATTAATAAATGTTAAATGTCTACAAAATGTAACGTTGGGTCAACTGCATTAATTACTACATTAGGTATTCATAAAAGTGTCATTACTCGTGAAAGCAATTTGTCAGCTACGTTTTCTCAGTTGGGAAGAAATCCTGGGTAAGCCGGAGAATGGATGAGAAGGAAGGCAAAGCCAACCACCAGTTAAATCAGCGCCTGCTGGCCAAACACTTCCAAGAACCAGATTGTAAAAATCCCATAGAAAATTGTTGGCAAAAATTTATATTTAATATGAGCTGTTGGTGTACTTTGCTCCCATCGAGGGGAGGACTTTAAAAGTCCTCTGGGCTCGGGCGCCTGGGTGGCTCAGTCGGTTAAGCGTCTGCCTTCGGCTCCGATCATGATCCCAGGGTCCTGGGATCGAGTCCCACGTCTCACTCCCTGCTCAGCGGGGTGTCTGCTTCTCCCTCTGCCCCTCCCCCCTGTTCGTGCTCTGGCTTTCTCTCGTGCTCTCTCTCTTTCTCAAATAAATTAAAAAAAAAAAAGTCCTCTGGTCTTGGGCCTAGCCTAGCTCTGGGGCCTCCCCTTTCCCATTCGTGGAGCCTGAGCGAGGGCCTTCTAATTTGCCTTTACTGCCGGTCATCCCTCACCACGGCTGAGGGAGTGGTTTTGGCAGACAGGAAGGAGGCCAGGGGAGACCCACCTGCCCCTCTGATTCTGTCGCCGAGGTCCCTCTGTGGGGCTGGTTGCCATCGCTCCATTAGGAAAAGCCCCCTGGAGTCTGGAGCACAGGCCGAGGCCCACAGCCTGGGGATTAAAGCCACAGGCTTGAGTGGGGAGCAGCCCGACGGTTGGGTCCAGCCCTGGCTGGGCAGAGGTGATGCAGAACTGGCCAAAGAAGGACACCCATGGCGGGCCTCGTGGCCCACATTTGGTCCAGCACCCGACCTTAGCTGTCTCTGCCACAAGGAGCTGTGTGACCTTGAGCGAGACACTCTCCCTCTCTGGGCCTCAGTCCTTCACTTGACAGTTGAGGATGTTGGAGCATCCCTTTGAAGCTTGAGAGCAAGAAGAGGTCTGTCACTGTCATCTCTCTGTTTTACAACTGAAAAGATTGAGCCTCAGAGAAAGGAAGGGATCTGTCCTACGTCATATGGGGAGATCGGATGGCAGTGAGGCCAGAACCCCATTCTGATTCCTACTCTGCCATCAGCCTTCCCACTGGTGTCCCCACTTCCTCCACCATGGGGCCTTCCTGCAGGGCAGACTGAGAGACATAGCCCTGTGGGGACGCATGTGCCTGGGGCCTCAAACCGCTCAGGGCAGGTGATTAAGTCATTTCCCCGAGAAGCTCTCACCCCATCCCTTCCCCACTCCTGAGAGATCACTGGACTTGGAGTCAGAAATCTGGGCTTTAACCCCTCTCTCCCCATGAAATGGATGTGCGACCTTGGACGAGGCGCTCAACCTGATTCTCAGTTTTTAATCTATAGAAGGAGGTGGAGACAGGCTTTGCTCACCCCCGTGGGGTGGCAACGGCTACCAGCAGCCATTTCCCTGGGTCCGAACCTCCTCTGGAGGAAGGCACCCCTGCCCACCCAGGAGAGATATCATTAAATCTATCATTTGTCACAGAGAAACCACTCCATCTGGAGAGAGACAGCTAGAGCCCGTGCCTTTCAGAGCTCCTGGTGCAGGGAGCTACGAATACCATTCTGCACACCCCTTCCCTGTCTCAGGGGCCAAAGACCCAGGGGGACCCACCTGCTGCTGTTGCTGCCAATAACTCTGACCCCTGACTGTTCCTATCCCCACCCTCAGCACCCCTCACCCCCTGTGGAGAACCTGAAGGATCCAGAGTCTCTGTGTCCAGGAACCTCCTGATTGGAGTCTTTGCTTGACTGCGGTCCTGGCTCCCTGGAGGAGGGGTTGCCAAGAGGTGGGGCTCTGGGCTGGGGCCTGGGCACCTGGACAGGACTTTCCTGGGTGTGTGTGGGGGGGTCATAGTGAGCAGCAAAATGTTTCCATCCTTTGGCCAAGCTGACTCTGGAGAATATTCCAGGTAACACTGAACAAGTTCCCCTGAGCCAAACAATCTGGGAAGAAAGAAAATTGGAGATGAAATACTGGGGAAACCTGGGGTCCTCTTTCCTCCATCTCTACCTCATTCTAAAAAGGAATCAAAGATGAAATCATAACGAATATTGGTATTTCTCAAGCACCAATGAGCCAGGTGCAGTACCGAGCATGTTAAGTGGATTATCTTATTTAATCCTCACCACAGTCCTATGGGAGTAGGTACTATTATTACCCACATCTTATGGACGGACAAGCTGAGCCTCTGGTGATGGGTCCAAGGCCATGCCGCGGGGAGGTAGTGGTGCAGGAACTGGGAGGTGGATCAGGGAGCAGGAGCTGCGGCCCCTAACCCCTAGGTCACACTGCCCTTGCCAACACTTTGCCATCAATGCCCTGGGAACTGAGGCTCTTCCTGGGACCCTTGGGGTAGCCATCTCTACTTCTGTGCCTCCTGCTCCCTGGAATTGGGCCTGACTGGTACAGAGGGGCCCCAACTGCCCTCCCATTGGCTCTTTTCTGCAAGAGGCTCAACTTCCCGAGGCTCTTGACCCCCAGCCCAGCATGGTCCCCAGTTTAGTGCTCACCAGCAGGGAGTCAGGGACACAGAGAGCTCAGGAGCCGGAAGCCTGTGGCTTGAGGCCGAGTGGGGGTGCTCCAGGAGAGGGCCATTGGGTTAATGGAAAAATCTGTCCCCATGCATGTTGGCAGTACCACCACTGTGATGATCTCTCTGCCTGAGGCCCTCTGGCCCTGCCCTATTGACTCCATTCAGTGCCATCCATTGGCAGGAGCTCCTAAGAGCTGAGGGAAAGGAAAATTGATGTGTGAAGGCCTGGTGGGGCTGTCCCCGTGGAGCAGAGTGAAGAGAGCAGCTTGAATTGGGGCCCCGGCTGGGATCCCAATGGCATTTCAGACCCCTGTCTGCAGAAGGGGAGAGGATGCCCTCCTAGTAGATCCCATGCTAGGGGGCCTGCCTTTGTGGTTTCCTCTCTATCCCCTGTGCGAAGACCACTGGGCTGGGTTTCCCAGGGCACAGGTTCTGCTGCCCCACTGGCCTGTCTGGCCAGTGCTTCTCTCTAGGTTTCTCTGTCACCTGCTCAGAACCTGCCGTGGCTACCAGCTACCCCTTGTGCTAATCTACCCGCCTCTCTTCTCGATCTTCATGCCCTTCTCAGAGCACTCATCTAGATCTGTCTCTAACTCTGAACATTTTCCCGAGTTCCATACCCACAGGTCCTCCTGCCCATTAGGCATCTGGACAACCCCATGCCCCTCAGACTCCACAAAGCCAGGCAAATCTTGCCATCCTCCTACTGTAACCTCCCCACGAGCTGCTTTCTGGGCCCAGGTCCCCCCATTCCAGTCAATGGCAGAGACACACACTTGATCAACACACATGTGAACATGAGTGTTTCAGATGCTGTTCCATGAGATGTAGGAAGCCGGTGGGCTAATGCTGTGGCAGTGACTGGGAGTGGGGTTTGGTGGTCGAGGGCAGCCTGCCTGAGAAGACACATTTGATCCAAGAGTCGAATAATAAGAGCTGACTTTGTAAGGATCTTGAGGAAGAGTTTTCCGTGTAGGGGAAATATCAAGTGCAAAGGCCCTGGGGTGGAAGCAACAAGGCCGGAGTGTTTGGGAAGCAATAGGAGAGCCAGTGCAGGGTGAAGGTGGGGGTGGGTAACATGGAATGTGCGGGGTGAGATCAGAGAAATCAGCAGGCAAAGAGTTTGAATTGGTGCGGGAGCCACTGAAGGCCTTTAAGCAACGGAGGGGGGTCCTATCTGATTTATATTTTTAAAAGATGCCTCTGGCTGCTGAGTGGGCAGGGATGCTGGAAGCATTTAGGGAGTTGACTTGGAAAAGGAATTTAGGGACCGGGACATACGAGGAAGCATATTTTGGGATATGTGTTGGAGACAGAGCCCACAGGACTTGCCAGTTGGGTGCAGGGGGTGGGCAAACCGTGAATACAAGACGCTGCCTGGGCTTTTGGCACCAGCAACTGAAGTGCAGCCCATGCCCTCGGGCTCAAACAGGAGCAAAGAGCGAGGGGGTTGAGGGAAATTGGGATTTCTGTTTTGAATTCCCATCTTAGTAACAATTTTAAGTGAGCAGCTGGATGAACGAAGCTGGGGCTCAGGGGAGCTGTCAGGATCGGAGATGGGGTATTAGTGGATAAACCTGAGCCCAACACCTCAATTTTGTGCTCCTGTTTGGCCGCTAATGTCTCTGCTTCCCATTGGACTGTGAACTTCCCAAGGGCAGAATTGACTTATTATTGTTCTATCCCCAGTGCTTTGGGGCAGAAGGCACTCAGTACATCGTTGAGGAATGAATATAAAGCGTAAATATCTATTTCACGTATTTGTTAAATATTTGCTGAGCACTCACTGTGTGCCTGGCTCTGTCCAAGGTGCTGGAAATGCAGTCATGAGCGAGACAGCGTTCGCACCCTCTGGGAATGTAGACTTTGGTGGCTGAGAGGGGCCATAACCAGTGAATATATAATGTGATGAGGAACAGGGACAAGAACTAGGAAAAAATTAAGCAAGATAAGAAAATAAAGAGGACTGGGGATGTTCTTTAGAAGGGTGGTTGGGGGAGGTCTCTGAGGAGACAACCTTTGAATGGAGACCTGAGTGAGTGAGAGGGTTAGCTGTGTGGATATATTGGGGGAAGAGCATGCCGGCAAGAGGAATGGCGTGTGCAGAGGCCCTGAGGTCGTAACACAGATGTCCTTGTGCTGGAGGCTAATGGCTTCAGAATAGACACACTGCAGGCTAATGAAAGTAGGAAAGCATCTTCCTGTTTCTCAGACTCATGAAAATTGGAACATTTTTTTTCCTTTTCCATAATTTCTACATTTAAGAAAGAGCCATTATGTAGAAGGTCAAAGCCTCTTTTGGGAAAGAAAAAAAGAAGAGTCCCACCAACCCTGGAGTAGGACTCTCAAGCCCAAAGTGTTTGCTCTGGAATCCGTTCCTATCGCTGGGGGCGGGGTGTGACTTAAGCGCAGTGACATGAAGTACCTTAATGGTAACGGTGTGTAATAACCTAATGGCTTCACAGGGCTATTATCTGTGACCATGGAGGTTGTCTCAGTGCTGCATTGCCCAGGAGTGCTGGAACGCCATTGCTCCAGAAAGCTTTCACCCCAATTATGTTATTTTAACCTCACCACATTCCCAGTTAGAGGTGGGGGGCAGAGTGGCACCCCCAGTTTAATAATATTGACTTCAGGGGGGATGGAGACAAATCTATGGACAGAGGTTCCTAACTTCCCACTCTGGATCTCATAATCCTCCTTCCCCAACCACCTCTGAGTGTTTTGGGGAAACTGAGGTTGCTGTCCTCAGTTTGTACATGTGTAGCATCTAGGAAAGGGGGACGGGGGGACAAGGGCCTCCTAACTTCTCAGAAGAAAACACTATATTGTCTCTTGGTAACTGTGACTCTTTGCAAATGCTGTCCAAACTCATGTCTCCTCTGCCCTTGGCTATTGGTTTTCCTGTCTCCGGGTCAGAAATCTGGGGAGGCTGGAAACAAGACCCTGGAGTCCCTGGGTTGGGAGAGGCAGTCGTTCCAAGGGATGAAATTCACAACCAGGGACAGAGCCCACCTTTTCTTTAGACTCATTTAGCCAACAGCAGTAGCAGGAACAAAAATAAAGCAGCCATCATAAGCTAAATACTTTTCACACACAGTATCACAGTTGGCTGTTATTATTCCCATTTCACAGAGGTAAAAACTGAGGCTTGGAGAGGTTGAGAGACTGTGAGGGGAGCTGGGAAATGTAGTTTTCCTGTATGCTCAGGAAATGGAAAGGGGATTGGAAAGCACCTCACCGGTTTCAGCCACACTGTCTTCTAAGACCTCACCTACAAAGCACTGAGATTGAGGTCGCGTTGTTCATTGCTATATTCCCAGTAGCTATCACATTGGCTGGCAGTAGGTGCTCAGTCAATGTGTGTGAAATGAATGCACCAACAGGGAGACGGCTTCCATTTTGGCCCTGGCTTCTGTGCTTTAGTGTCAGGTGCATGAAGCTGAAGAAATCTTACTCTTGATAAGGTTTGGAGAGTGATAATTCTTATAGTTTGCTCTAGAGTTCAAGTTTAACCCCACTTTCATTGACTCACCAAACACCCCAGGGGGCAGTGGGAGTGGCTGCTGTGTCAGAGGGCACCCATGCTTGCAGGGACTTGAGGAATGAACTGCAGGTGTTTGCAGTAAGTGGTTTCTGTGTGCGGAAGGGAGTGCCAAGGGGCATGGGTGGGACGCCCAAGCAGCCATCATGCGGGAGTGGTCCCAAAGAGTAGGGGGAGAATCAAGAAGGTTTCTGGGGTGCAAAAGCTTCAGAAAGGTAAGAGTCATCCTCCAAAATGGGAAGGATCATGGTTAAAACTGAGTGTGAATACCCATCTGTCCTCGTCCCCAACTCTGATAGCACAGAGTGACAAAGGGGAGTAAAATGGGAAGTGATGCTTTGCTTGGTTTCCAAGTGAGAGATTGGTTTCCTGGGTCAGAAAGCTGACTCTACCATCTGGGAGATGTGGGTGCATTCATTGACCCTGAAGGGCTGTAGATCGTGGTGTCTTCCAGTCCTGGGTTGGAAGCCTATTCTCCCAACTCTCCCCATGCTGTTCCTTCTGCCAGCTTTTAGTGTCCCTGAGCCATGGATGCTGGAGTCACTGACAGAGAGAGGTAGCTAGGTCGAGCAGTGTTGGGGGAAACCCTGAGAGGAGGAAGATCTGGGGACATTAAGTTTCAGGGACTTGGAAAGGATCCAGTTGTAGACAGGTTACAAAGTAGGTATTGAGAAGATGCTCAATAGATTCCCCATTAATTTGGGGAAAAAATGGAAGACCTTTGTAAAGCATCTCCCCTTTTACTAGCGATAATGGTGATAATGAAAAACAGGGGCGCCTGAGTGGCTCAGTCGATTAAGGCATCTGACTCTTGATTTTGGCTCATGTCCTGATCTCAGGGTAGTGAGATTGTGCCTGGAGTCAGGCTTCAGGCTCAGCGGGGAGTCTGCTCATGCCACTCCTGAACCTGGTTTTTCCTGTCAGAGCACTTGTCTCTGTAACTCAACCCTCAGGGTTACTTGGTTGGTGTCTATTTTTCTTGGTGAGTTGTGAGCCCCAGGACAAAACTGGCTTTTCTCCCAGTCATATCTTTACTGCTCACATGGTAGAACTTTATTCATGTTTGCTGAATAAATAAGTAAAGAAACCAAAGTGTCAGTTTCTCTAGGACCTCTGACAGGCTCCCTCCAGGCCAGGGAGTGATGGTTCTCATTGGACATCTAAGTTCAAGGTTGACCCACATTAGACACAGAGGGAGGGACCGGAGGACTCTGGTATCCCACTGCTGTAGCTTTCTGATGACTCTTTCTCCTTCTTTTGAAAGTCAGTTACATGCTGATTACAAAATGCTGTGTAACAAATGCCCCCAAATTTAGTAGCTGTTTTAGTCAGTGTTCTCCAGGAAAACAGAACCTGTAGAATATATGTATATATATATATATATATATATATATATATATATATATATATATATACATATATACGTATATATGCATATATATATAAAAATCACAGACACACACACACACACACATATATATATATATGATTTTTTTTTATAGTACTTGGCTCATGTGGTTATGGAGACTGAGAAGTCCCACCATCTGCTGTCTGCAAGCTGGAGAAACAGGAAAGCTGGTGGTGGTGTTCTGTCAAGTCCAAAGGCCTTAGAACTAGGGGAGCCGATGGTGTAAGTCTGAGTCCAAAGGCCCAAGAATTGGGGGCCGATAGTGTAAGCCCCACTCTGAGCCTGAAAGCCCAAGAGCCAGGAGCAACCAATGCCTGAGGCAGGAGACAATGGTGTCCTAGCTCAAGCAAAGAGAGAAATTGGCCCTTCCTCCACTTTTTTGTTCTATTCCTGCCCTAGATAGATTGGATGATGCCCACTTGTGTCTACAGTGGGCATCATCCAATGATGATGGTCTAAATGCTGTAAAAATCTTTTTACACGGTCTAAATGCTGACCTCTTCTGGAAACACCCCCAGGATTAACGTCTCACCAGCTATGTAGTCATCCCTTAGCCCAGTCAAGTTGACAAAAAGATTGACCATCACAAGTGTACCCCTTGTCAACTGGACGCCCACACCGATCTTTGGAAACCATACTTAATCTCCAAATAAAGACAATCATAAGGTCATAATTCCACCTACCATGATACACCTAGGTGGCATCTGAGCAAAAACACCTAACTCCTTCCCCAGAAGAGGAGGCAAAGTCCTTGAGTGCTGTTTACTCTTCTCCTTGATGCCCTATAACTTAAACACTGGGATGTAAAATCAACAATTCATGAATGCTGACAGTAAGTCGGAACATCTTATGTTACTTGATAAGGGAATAAGAGAGGAAAGAAAGCGAGGCTATTTGCTTAATACATGTACATAGACACACAAACATTCTCAACAAATAAAGAGGAAGTGCTGATGATCATTGCAGCTCTCATTTTTGTCACGGGTCACATGGTCATAGCTGGTATTTATACTACCTTCTTCTACTGCACATTCTGTATTCCCTCTGTCTTAGGAAGCATCTCAGCTAGTCATGGTCTTTTACTTTTACTTGATACTGGCTGTACTGGTCACCCTGGACAAATCTCTTGACCTTTCTGGGTCTCAGCTTCCCAAGATGATAGAAATGGATTAGATGGTCTGGAAGGTTCTCCTAGGACCAACAGACCTAAGATCGGGTCTCTGGAAGCTCAAGGCCAGCTCTGTCCTCCAGGCTGGGTCTCTGGTGGGGTAGGTGGACCAGTTACCTGCCACCAACTCCCAGAGTCTGTGACCCCCAGCTAGGCTCCCAGCCATGAGAACTGAGAACAGCTGGAGCTTTAAGTCCTTGGTTTCAGAAAAAAAAAAATCACCCTCCCCAGCCATCTCTAGGCACATTATTCACAAGTTCATTACTGTTTAATTTAATCACCAACTGTCATCCGAATGCCATTTATCCTGCCTTCTCACCAGAGGTTTACCTATTTATTTTACATTTCAAATGAATTGCTCATTATTCTGTCATTTGGGGCTTTATTTTGTAATTCATTTGGCAAGTTCTGACAAGTTGAAAATGATGCTGTATTGAACAAAGTACCTTCTGGGCCCCCTCCCAGGGGTCCCTTCCCTGAAAGCCACCCCCGCCCCCCAGCGTCCCTCCTCGGGAGGCCAGCCTGGACACTCTCCACCTTTCTGACGAGTAAGGGAGAGAGATACAGCATTCAGCTCTTCCCTCAAGTCCAAACCTCACATCCATGATGCACAAATATGCACAACAAGGGCTGAGGAAGGTAAGAAAGCTCAGGATGGAGAGTTCATATGTCCATGCCATAGGTGGGTCGCCCTTTTGTGCCACTGCCCCAGCCATGGCCCTTGCCAAAAGAAGTCATTTATTGTGGTGCTTGAGGCTACAAGTTCAAGTATCTTCAGCTCAAGAAGTTAGAAGATGAGTTCCCCAGATGTCTGGACACCTATGGTGAGGGGATTCCATAGGCCACCGGCTTCTTTGAAGTGATGGTAGCAGGAAAGTTGGTTCACTCCAAGAAGAGAGGTGATGGCTACCTGGATGCGGAGAGCAAGTTTCTGAAGCTGGTGGCCTCCATCCAAGCTGCCTTGGCTCAGGGCTAATGTGCCCTGAGAGTCCAGTGACCTTGGCTCAGACTCTTCAATCAGATGCTTCAAGACAGGAAGGATTGGAAGGTCTCGTGGATGCCTGGTCTTTCCTTGATGTCCCTGTGGCCACCGAGTGGGGGCAGAAACTGACACTGCTGGTCCTTGTGTGTGTGTGTGTGTGCATGTCTATGTCAGTATCTGTGTGTACATGTCCGTGTGTGTGCGTGTGTGTGTGTGTTTCCCTATGAGTGTAGCTCTGCAACCTGTCTTGCTCCTTCCTCTTTGCCTCTTGCTTTTTCCCATCTCCCAGCATCCGCCTCCCTCTGGCTACTCTCTGGCATCTGGGGTGGTCCTGCTCCTGGCTTCCTTCTCAGGTGGTAGCAAAGAGAGGGACCTGGGTCAGTGAGTTGCAGATTTCAGCAGTGTTGGCAACAGCTCACTATTCAATAAACACTGCATGAGTTAAAAAGAAGAAGAAGAAGAAGAAGAAGAAGAAGAAGAAGAAGAAGAAGAAGAAGAAGAAGAAGAAGAAGAAGAAGAAGGAAGAAAGCACTCAAGCTCAGGATGGGCCATGCAATGAACAGACCTTGGTTAGAGTTCTGCCTTTGCTGCTTGGTTATCATCCTTGGACCTTCATTCCCTTGGGCAGATGGCTTAATCTCTCTGAGCCTGTTTCCTTGTCTGTAAAATGGGAGGGTTGCAGATTTCAGCACCCGCCGGGTGGTTGTGAAGGTTCAGTGGGATGAGGCATGGCCAGTGCTCCCCCACTGCTGGGCACGTAGTTAGTGCTCCCTGAGGGAGGCATGAGCTCATTTTTTCTTTAGCTCAAAGTAGACTAGGATGGCCCAAATCAGCCCTTGCCAAAAGGCAGAGGATTAAAGGTCCGAGGGCTTGAGAAATTTAATGCAACAGGCAGTTCCAGGGCCCTGCCAGGCTGACCCCATCCCTCAGCCTCAAGTCTGGCTGGGAGGCTCCCAGTGGTGGACATGTCCCTAGCAGCCCTCCCAGGCTTCTTTGCCGCTGTCTGGGAATGCGTGCTGAACTGGCATCCCCGGAAGACCCTTAATCTAAGTCACCTCTCAGCCCGGACCCAGCACGCACGTCTGTATTGCAAAGCCTCCCGTGCCTCCCGTGCCTCCACCTTATGGGCTGTGCAGCAAAACCAGAAAAACTCTCAGTTGGACTCCCTTCAAAATCCCTGGGGGGAGCTCCCTCATCAAGATTCCGATTCTTAAGCCTGCGGTGGGGTCTGGGGTGAATCTCAAGGGACTCACAACAGCTGCTTTGTGTGTGTGCTTCTCCGACCCAGAAGCTTCCGGGACCTCTTGGAGTCTTGAAAAAAAATTTTTTTATTTGCTTTTCTAATTACAAGATCAATACCTGTGTGTCAAAGGAGAGCGGGGAAGCACAGACAAACCCACGTGGGGGAAAATGGCAATCCTACTCCCAGAGAGCGTGAAGATTCCCTGTGATCCTTCCCAGTCTTTTGTCTTGTGCACATTACACATATCACGTCGTCTCAAATCTGTACTCTACTGTTTCAGCCTGTCTTTTCAGTTAAGGGAACAATGCCCGTAAATGTTCCTCCTCGGTGTCTGCTCCTGTCTTCCGTTCCCACTCTGGGACTGGCTCGGTATATTCTTCCTCTCTGGCAGATTTGCCTTCTCCCTCCTGTATCCTAATCTTTAGCCAGCATCCTTGGGTTCCCTATCCTCAGATGCAGCTCCTCCTCTCCCTTCCTCTCCCCAAGCCATTTTCCTTGTTCTCTGTTCACTATGTTTTCTGAAACCGCTACCTTCCATCCCCACCCTCTGCCCAGATCTCCCCCTAGCGTACTCGCTTCCTGACCCCAAAACTGAGCCTCTCGCCTCTCCCCACCCCCGAGAGGCTCTAGGGCAGGGCCGTCCCTGGGATTGAACTAGAATGCCAGCTCCACGTGGACTTGAACATGTCTTAGCCACCTCCAGAAAGTAAAAAGAGACAAATAAAATCAATTTTAATAATATGTTTCGTTTAACTCAGTATATCCAAACGGGTATCATTTCAACCTGTAACATGCAATCAATAAAAAAATTATTGGTGAAATATTTCCCATTCTTTTTTTTGTACCAGCTCTTTGAGATCCGATGTGTATTTTATACTTCTAGCCCGTCTTCATAGCCATATTTCAAGTGTGCAGTAGCCACACGTAGGCAGTGTCTATGGTATCGATGACACGTGCCTGGGGGGACTCACCAAAGACCCCATGGTAAAATCTACTCATCTCCTTTCAGGGAACCAGTTCCTACACTGGGTTCTTGTATCCAGCACAGCTTCCTATGCTGCCCTTTCTTTCATCTTCCCATATGACATCTTTATTTCTGAAACTTCTTTTATGATATCAGTAACACATGGTAATAAACATCAGAAACATCCAGAGAGGGTGATATAGATTTTTTTTAAAAAGATTTTATTTATTTATTTATTTGACACACAGAGAGAGATAGTGAGAGAGAGCACAATCAGGGGGAGAGGGAGAAGTGGGATGTGGGGCTCGATCCCAGGACCCCGGGATCATGACCTGAGCCAAAGGCAGACGCTCCACCGACTGAGCCACCCAGGCGCCCCTGGATTTTTGAAATCAGATCTTAGCAGACAAGCTGTCCTGGTCGGGCAGAGGAATCACCTTGACTTAAGGTTAACTTTGGCGAAAGCACAAGGAGAATGGTCACTGTCGAGACGTTTTGAGAATCAAAGGGAAGGTCCCAAGGGAAGCTAGGTTTGGAGTTTGTGCTGTAAAAACAGGCAGGATGAAGGAGCAGGGACATACCCAGCTCCTCTGGCCAATGTAACGAGGCGAGGCCACTCAGGCTGGTTTCAGAATGAAGAGGGGACATTTCTCAGGGTCCTCAGTGGTCTGTAGAATCATCAGGGGCTGAAGACCCAGACTCCAGCTTGAGGTTTCAGCATTGATTTCTACAATCACACAGTAGAGCTGGGCCACCAACAGGGAGGTTGTCGCTTTCACGAAAGCGTCTCGTGGAGTTGGTGGGAAGGGGAGATGCTGCTTTTCCGGCGTCCGGTTCCAGATTGGCACAACCGCCACCCTGACCCAGCTGCCAAATCAGGACGTGGCTGCCACCATCCACACCAGCAACACTGGGGTCCTGAGCCCTGCTGGGTCACTGGATTTCAGGGCACTGGAACTCCCCAGAAATGGAGCTGTAGTCACCAGACAGAAATAACCGAAGCAGTCAAGTCCCATGGAGGTCAGAGTGTTTAGAAAAGAAGAGAGATTTATATATAAGATGTGGAAGGGAGTGCACCTGGGTGGCACAGCTAGTTAACCATCTGCCCTCATCTCAGGTCATGATTCCAGGGTCCTGGGATGAAGCCCCACATCAGGCTTCTAGCTCAGTGGGGAGCCTGCTTCTCCTTCTGCCCTCCCCACGCTCGTGCTCTCGCTCTCTCTCTCCCACAAAAGTAAATGAATAAAATCTTTAAAAAAAAAAAAAAAGGATGTGGAAGGGAATCAGATTTCAGAGTCCTGGCTTGCCACCTAAAAGATGGAAATGGGATTTGTACTAGTCCAGGCTGCTGTTAGCTAAATACCACACACTGGGGGGCTTAAACAACGGACACACGTTCCTCATTGTTCTGGAGGCTGAGAAGTCTGAGAGCAAGGAGCTGGCAGATCCAGGTCCCAGTGAGGACTCTCTTCCTGGCTTGCAGTAGGCTGCCTTCCCACAGTGTCCTCACATGGTGGGGAGAGGAGGTGGGGAAGCAAGCTGTCTGATGTCTCCTCTTCTAAGGGCACAAATCCCTGCATGGGAGCCCCACCCTCATGACCTCGTCTAATCACCTCGCAAAGGGGCCACCTTCAAATCCCATCACACTGAGGGGGAAGGCTTCTATATATGAATTTTGGAAAGATGCAGTTCAGTCCGTGGGAGGAGTTAAAAGCTGTAAGCTCCTTGAGGTGACTGAGTTGCAAGGGAGCCTTTGAAATATAGTGGGGTTTTAAGGAGGGGCAATTCCAACATTGGCAGAAGGGGAGCCACGTTAGAAGGGGGTTGAGTGGTGTTGGCATCATCGAAACAGACACCACCCGAAGGTCCTAATGGACCACATGGAGCTGATGTCCCACCACAGACACCCTCACCATCCCACAGCAAAAGGAACCCTTATAGATACCATCTTACTGTTCTCACATATTCTATCTATTTCCGGCAAACGTGGGGGTTGGCAGAGGGAAGAAGGGTGGAGAGAATTCCAAGCAGGCTCCACACTGAGTGAGCCATGAAGGGTTTGATATCACGACCCTGAGATCATGACCAGAACTGAAATTAAGAGTTGGATGCTTAACACGCTGAGCCACCCAAGCGCCCCTGTTTATTTTTTTAAAGATTTTTATTTTTAAGTAATCTCTATACCCAACTTGAACTCACAACCCCAAGATCAAGAGTTGCACGCTGTACCAACGGAACCAACCAGGTGCCCTGATTCTTGTATATTTTAATCAATAGCTATTAACAGCCAAAAGAAAATAGCAAGATCATTCTTAGCATGTAACTCCATGAATTGTTTTCCCATTTGCCATATTGTCAAATCTTCTCTCACACCAGTAAACACTCACACCATCTATTTAAACAGCTCTCGATATTTCAGTCTGGGTAAAACCACAATTTATTGAAGCAAATGTCTATTGTTGGGACTTTTAGAGTAAATGTAGAGGGATCCCGATTTTCCCCTATTAGGAACAAAATTAGGAAGAACACTTCAGAAGCAAAATCCAACAATAAACGAATGAGAGAAAAATTGCTCTTGGATACATTTTACTACATTGTCCTCCAGAAAAATTATATCAAGTTATAAGCACAGATCATGTTAGAGAATGCTTGTGTCCCCATGTCTTCAACAACACTGTATATTACCATTAATATTGTTTCTAATTTGACAGTGAAAAATCTCCCCATCCTGCCTCCACTTCTTTGATGTTCTTCTTCCGCTGACTTTACTGGTGGTCCTGTCTGCGTCCCTCCTATTGCCCCTCGTGTTCTACAAATGTCTGTGCTCTAAGCTATTTGTCCAGCCACTTTCTTTTCTTCCTTCACATTCCCTTGTAAATTTGAGCAAAGCCAACCTCTGCAATCTTTCTCTGGCTGAACCCACCCCAAAAACCACCAGCACCACGTCTATCGTCTCTAGCCACAAATAAATGTGTGATGAATAAGTGCATGAGAAAGAATCCTTGAAGTGAGAACTTGCAACCAAAAGTGGAGGGGCCATCCCTGGGACTTGTTGAAATCTCAGTGACCTCAAGGCAAAATCGTTCATGCTCAGTATGTCAAGACTGTAGAGCAGTAAGAACAAAATAGGAAGCTATATTTTAAAGAATCAGCTTTCAAGTAACTTCTTGTAGCTTCCCGGGAGCACAAGATGGATTTGGAACAGAACTAGGTGGTGGTTCTTAGGAACCACATTCCCCAAAAGAGGAGGAAAAGTTCACTACAGACCTTGTTTTAAAGATCTGCAATATAATATTTTCGGGGATGTGCTTTGCTTAAGTCTAAAACAAGTTTTGTTTCTACCCCCAACCAGAGTCTGACTGACTTATTACCGTTTCTATAAATCTTTGGAAAATCAAAATCAAACAATAACAAAACCCCCCATCTCTTCTCTGTAGGCGCTCCCCAGTGGTCTTCTCCAGTCATTTCTCTCGAGCTTTAGCTGGAATGCTAACTAGATGTTCTATTGGGACCTCAGACACAAGATGCTGCCATATTATTGGCCCCTCTTCTTCTTACTATTTTATAAAGACTATATTTTAAGTAATCTCTACACCCAAGGTGGGGCTCAAACTTTCAACTCCAAGATCAAGAGTCTCATGTTCCACCCATCAAGCCAGATAGGCGCTCCCTTCTTACTCTTTTAATAGCTGACTTTTATTGAGCCCTGTCTTAGTCTGGAGTTTCCCTAGAGGCAGGCCCAGGAACACTGATTGGTGTGTTGGAAAGCAAAGTTGGAAAAGGGAAGGGAAGGAAGCCAATGTAAGGGGTGTTAATGAGCAGGTGACCACTGTGGGCAAATAGGCTCACTTCTGGGGACTTCGGGGAGCCCTCTTAGAGCAGAGTTCCCTGGTGAGGGGTAAAGAAGCCAGGAATTTCTCTGTCAACTCTCTCCCTTTCTCTCTCTCTCTCTCTCTTTTTAAAGATTTATTTATTTGAGAGAGAGAATAGGGGAAGGGGCAGAGGGAGGGAATCCTCAAGTCGACTCCATGCTGAGTGCAGAGCCCAACATGGGGCTCTGATCCCAGGATCCTGAGATCATGACCTGAGCTGAAATCGAGAGTCAGGTGCTTAACTGACTGAGCCACCTGGGCACCGCTCTGTAAACTCTTGACTATCATCCTGTGTGAGAGCTGCAAGGGTCCAGGCAGTGAGTAAAGGCTGTACTTTAGAGAGGGACCTACAGAAGCCTGTTTGTAGGAAGCCATTGGCTTTGGCAAGAAGGGTGCATGCCAGCGGGCCTGGAGGGCCACACACACCATTCACTGTGAGAGCACCTCAAGCATCAGGCATCGCGCTATTTGATGGCTTCCGCCATCTCCCAGGAAGTAGAGACCTGAGAACACCATCTGCAGATGGAGAAACCAAGGCTTGGGAATGCCAAAGGACTGACTCAGGCTCACACATGCCCAGGAGGTGAGCCGGCTTCGGAATGCAGAGCCCACAGAGCCGGCAGAGCCTGGGGAGCCCACGCCACCCCTCCTGCCTCCCGTCACACAACAGTGCTCCCTCCAGCCACGCCCCTCCTTCCAGTATGGCACCTGCTGAGGAAACAGGAAGCAGATGGAATTCAGGAGCTTGTTTATGGCCCATGCTGTGTGTTTCCTGACATCACAGGGTTCTTGCAATTTTCTGAGCTGTCAGTTCCCCACTTGGCGGGATTTTAGACTCTGAAGTGGGAGTCGTGCTTGCAAATTCCTGTTGAGAGGACGTGACTCAGGGCAGCACTCTGAGACTTGGTAATTACCTCAGCTTGATTCCGATGAAAGAAAATATGTGTGCGTGTGGGACACGTTATCATGCTTTTTTTTTTCTTGGCTGGAAAACAACCATTTTCTTGTGTTTTGAATGATATGTTCTAAAGAGTTTCCTCCTCCATCTATTGGGTTCAAAACCGTGGTGAGCGCCTGAGAAGAGGGGTATTTTTATTCTGATTTCTTTCACTTCTTCACTCTGATCATCCCTTTAATAGAATGTAGCGGTAGTAGTAGTAACCGTAGCTGTCGCTAAAGGAGGACTTAGTGCGTCTGTCAAATGATTTCCATGTGTGCTCAATTGCATATAGATTGTACATAGATGTGTATAGTTACTATTATATCTGACTATATAAATATTGTATTATTTCATCTCCTCAATAACCTTGTGAGATCTATACCCCATTTTGCAGAAGGTGAAACCAAGGCTCCGACAGGTGAAGGTCGCCTAGCCCGGAGCACGGAGCCTGGAGGCTAGAGCTGAGACTGACTCCTGACGGTCCAAGCGCCGAAGCCCCGGATTCCCACTCCTGCCTGCCAGGCCTCCCTCTCACCCACGCCAGCCTCCCTCTCATCCCGCATGTGCTGCCCCCTGTGTTCTGCCGGCTCTGGTTCCTCTGTCCCATTTCCCAGATGGGACCTCGGTGGAAGCCGGCCCCACTTCTGCTCCGGCTTATCTGGCACATCGGCAGCAAGGCTGGGAACTCCAGGGGCGGCCCTGGAACCCGGTTCCCTGCTCTATGGCCCTGCCCCCACAGCCCACGGCTTCTGCCCAGAGCCTCTCATCACAAATAAACATGTCACGGCGTGATTTGTAAAGGATGTCAGGACCACGGGTGATTTTTTTTCTCCCCCTTCTATTCTGATTTCCATTATTCTTGTTCCAGAGCCGGTGCACTGAAAAATAAGTAACAAAGGCATTTATCTTCTCTTTCTGTACTCTCTCCTGGCTGTCTCCCTTCCATCAGTGGACTGTCTGGGATGTGAGTCCCTTTCGCTAGCCCCAGCGGTGGCATAGAGCAACTCCCCAGCTGCTGCTGTGCTTGGGGACCACGGTGCTCTCTCTACCGGCCTCCAGTTGCTCCGCGAAAATCTACATGTAAATGGCTCAGAAAAGATGTTCTAAAAATCTAACCAGCCCCAAAATCAAAGGCAGGGAGACCTAGATCGTGTGCTCACCTTATTGAGCTCCTGCTGTGGGTACATAGGGAAATCGGCCAGGGGTGAGAAGGGAGGAGGGATGGAGCCGAACTCGGCTTCTCTACCTCCGAGCTCTGTCATTTGCTCATTCAACAAACATTCACCGAGCTCCTGCTATGTTCCAGGCACGGGTTTAAGCCCTGGGGATGGTGCAGGCCGGTATTCCGGCCTTCGTGGAGCCTAGATTCCAGTGGACAAGAAAGAAAGTAGAGTAAGATAAATCGGGAAATGGGAAATAATACTAGTTTCTGAGAATGACAAAGTAAGTAGGAGCTGGGGCGGGTTGGGGGCTGGTTTGCAATTTGAAGCAGAGGGGTCCATGAAGGTCTCTCTGAGGGGGTGGCCTATGAGCAAAGAGCTGAAGTAAGGGTAGGTGTGAGCCACGTAGACCTGTGGGGGAAAGCATTCCTAGTGGGCGAGGTGGAGGAGGGAGGCGTTGGAGGACATCAGGAACCCAGCAGGGCTGGAGCAGGGTGAGTGAGGGCAGAAGAAGGTCAGGCGAGAGAGGGACCGGGTGCCGGGGATACAGGAACTTGGGGCCACCATAAGGACTCTGGCTGTGATCTGAGCAAGATGGGAGCCCTCGGAGGGTTTGAAGCAGAGCGGGGGCATGCTGGGTCCCTCTTGGAGGGGAGCTGCGGGGGGCCAGAGGGGGAACCAGCTGGGGTCGGCGCCGCAGTGGGGGTGGGGAGCCTAAGCACTTTATGAACCTTAACTCACTAACTGTTCTTAGCAATCCTAGGGGGAGGTATAATTATCATCTTCACTTTACAGAGTAGGAAATTGAGACACAGAGAGGTTAAGTAGCTTTCCCAAAGACACACAGCAAGCAAGGGTCAGACCCAGACAACTGGCTCCAGAAACCACCCCCTTTCCTGCCTTCCCTCCTTGCCTTTGGCATGGAGTAAGACAATGGATGAAGTGTACTGGGGGCCCCTTTTCTCTGTTCTTGTCCCTTCCGACACCCTCAATCCTCTTTCCACAAGTTCTCACATCTCAGGTGAAGCGTGGCCTGGTGGGGAGAGTGTGGGCAGGGGCAGGGGGTGAGGGGGAGGCTGGAGGCTGCTCAGGGGTGGTCAGCAGGAGTGTGTGTGTGCGGTTGCCTGCCACAGCTAAGGGGACAGCCCTGTTGCACAGGCCCCACCCTGCACGTGTGTTGGTGCGGCCCCACGTGGTACTTATCCTACAATGACAAAGGGAGTCGGACCATTTAAGGGGCCACTAGCAAAAGGTCTCAGGTGTACGTTGAGGCAGCAGGTGTGTGGGTGAGTGTGTATGTGTGTGTGCGTGCAAGGGCATGTCTGTGTGTCCCTATGTATCTGTCTGGGCGTGCACGTGCACCTTGGAGGGGGCAGTGGGTGCCAGACGCAGCTTTGAATATGGGGTTCTCCTCTCTATTCCACCAGGCACTGCTGTTTTCTAGAGACAGATCACCATCTGACTATTCCATTTTGCAGTTTTCCTTCTTTTTCCGTAGAGCCGGACCTCAAGAATTAATAATAAGAGTGAATTATGATTATTATATGATTAACAATAAGAAGAATGACTGTCTACCACGAATGGAGGGCTTCCTCAGTGCCGGTTGCACGCTGAGTGCTGTGTAAGTGTCACCTCCCTCGTGCCTCCCCGAAACTCCTGTCCTGATGGCTGCTTTACAGATGAGAGGGGTACAGAAGTTAAGCCGCTTGCCCCAGGTCGCCCGTGAGTGAGGGAGGTGCCAGGATCTGGCTGACTGCAGGGCCTGTTGGCTTACAGTGGGGTCTCAGTGGGGGCTGTGGGAGTGGCGAGACCCAGGCAGCTCGCAGAGCTGGACCCTGCAAGGGAGGAACACCTGCCCACACCTCCCGCTGGGTCAGACCGGGAGTTAGCAGGTGCGTAAGCGCTTTGGTTTCTATTTCCCTTCCTGACTCAGACAGCAGCATACAGGGCGCCAGGCTTCTAGCAGTGGTGCTGAAAGTGGGGTGTCCGGACCGGGGCCATCAGCATCCCTTGTTAGAAATGTAAATTGTCATCTGGGGTGGCGTCCGATGTTCTAAGGACCCCTCCAGGTGACTCAGTTGTTGGAAGAACCAGCAGCCAACATCAAGGCATCCACCCAGGGCCACGTAGCTGAGATCTTGGGCAACCAGGACTTGACCCTGCTCCGCCGGACCTCAGGGCTTGGGTGCTGAGCTTCACGGAGGCTGCCTCCAACACCAGGAGCAGTGGGTGCCTCCCCGACTCTCCTCCCCTCACTCCTGTTCTCTTTCTCTTCCACGCCTGCTCCCGGGACCCCTCGGCGGTGGCGAGAGCCCCTATTCTTAAACAGGTCCAAATGGGCCAAGTAAGGGGCAGCCCCCAAACACTTGAAAATGTCAAGTCCCAGCTAGAAGCCGTGGGAGGGGGGAGTGTATCTGTAATACATGTATCTGACCAAGGACTCACATCCATAATAAGATGAAGGGGGGCCCCCAGAATGGCCAAGGAAAATGTGACAAGGTGCTCCATTTCATTAATGATCAGGGAAGAGCAAATTAAGACCATAATAGGATCCCACTATTCCCAGCACCAGGATGAACAGGTGAAAAGGAAGTACTGGGCGCTGGCAGGGATGGGGAGCAACATGAACCCTGGGAGACAGCTGGTAGGAGTGTAAATTGGCGGAAATCCTTCGGGCAATGGGCAGAGCCTCCCTCAACCGAACCTACATGATCCTGCAACTGTACTGGGTGTCGCGCCATCCTTGTGGTCTGCAAGGCTCAGGGCAAGTATTTTTTCTGCAGGACCCTTGTGGAGACACACAGCTTTACTAAAAATATTTCACAAAGCTCGTGGGTCCACATGAGACATGGTGGTTTGCTGATGAAGATTTAGAGCCATGGACAGAGAGCGTTACTTATGTATTTGTGCATCGCGTGGTCTGTTTCTTTATGCCTGGTGCCGTTTCCTTCTAGTGGCCAGACGCCGCCTCTCCCGTTTAGATCCAGAAACCCTGGCTTCGTGTTCTTTGTCCTCAGACGTGCCTTTCCTGGCTAATTTCATTTCTCCCACCAGGAGGAGAAGGTAACCGCGCCGTTATGATTCACAGGGCTGTGGTTCTCGGGAAGCTGTTGGTACTGAAATAGTATAGATCTTCTCATCTCTGCCGGTCCCCAATGCATCAACCCAGGGCCGCCAGGGTGCCGCTCACGATGCCGCCGCCTGCACCAGGCCGCCCCCGAGCCCTCACTTCTCACGACTCTCTCAGAGGCGGTTACTGACCTTTGGTGACGATGACCGCAGATGCAAATCTTACCCAGCGCGTGTGTGGGAATGCATGTTGCTCAAGTGTTAAGTCTACTGTGTGGGCACTTGTAGCATACACATGGAACAACCATCCCTTCTTTTGGGTTTTAGGGCTGTAATCATGGCCTTCCCAGAATGCAGTCTCTTTCCGTGTTGGCCGTACTCCTGCCTTCCACACCAGCACCTGCAGGGAGAAAGGTAGGGGCGCAGGGCCCCAGCAAGAAGAGAGAGGTGCCTTTCATGCAAGGAATGTTTGTCTTTTGTCCGGCATGTCTTAAGACGATAGAGCACAGCATCCCACACTGGTAGAAAATGAGAAGACACCAGCAAGAAGGGCCCAAGGGCCTCAGGAAGCAACGGTCTTAGAAGCCCTTGGAAAGTAGGGGTGCAGCCACCCCCCAGACTGCCTGACAGGTAGGGTCCTGGGGAGGGGGATGGGTCACAAGCCTGGGTGCCAGAAGGACACAGGGTTGGGGACACTTGCCACCAGCCCTGCCATCCTCGGTGCTGCAGGCCAGAGGTATCACTGTAGCCAGAAGGCAGATGGGCAAGAGGTGACGCCCAGCTCCAGCCCAAGGGTGGCAGTGGCCCCACGGGAGCCCAGAGCCCTGAGCTCATCCCTTGTCGAGAGTAAGTGGGTCGTTCCAAATTAGCGTCAGCACCACTCTAGTGGCCCGATCTTGCACAATCTCACAGAGGAAATACCAGCTGGCCAGCAGGATTGGTCGGCATGCCAGACCACCCTCCCAGAACCGGGGTGTCGCTCTTGGGCCCCAGGACAAACCATAGGTATGAGTCCCAGAGCCCCATGGGGCATCTGCTTGGTCCTATGTGCAGGGCAGGGGGCCGGAAAGAACACTAGAGGAGAAATAGAGACCCAGGCCCCTGCAGACCCTGGTCTGGGTTTTGGGGTGTTTTGTCCAGAAAGCATTGTTCCCACGGCTGTCTCAGTCCCCCCTCAGAGGGGGACTAAAGAATTTCAAGGGAAGTCTTCCAAAGTGCGAGGCCCCCCAACACACGGGACCCTAGCCTGGGCTGGAGGGTAGTACCGCCAGGGTCTCCCTCGGAGGCTGTGGCTAGAAAGGGGCATGGGGGGACCCCTGGAGTACTGCTAGCCTTCTGTATTTTGACTGGGTACTATTCACCTGGGTCTGGGCTTGAGATAACTCACTGAGCTGAACACTTAGAATGTACACTTTTCCATATGCATTTTAAACTTCTATAAAAAGTTTAGCAAAAGGAAAGGAAGGAAAGAAGCCCAGCCAAGCAGTTTCCCCCCACCCCCTTCTGAGCTCACCCTGCGGGCTCTGATTCCTGAGCTCCCTCCCCATCTCAGAGCCCCCAGACACCGGCAGAGACCCCATGCTGGAGAAGGCCAGGCTGTGAGGGTCAGAGCCTGACTCACCCCTGCGAGGAGCTGGGGCCCGGGGCCCACTGCAGGGGGAATTGGAGACCGGGGGTGAGGGGAAGAATCCAGATGGGACCAGGTCCACAAAGTTGACGCTTCTCTATAAGAAAGTGTTTGGATACAGTCTGCGTATCTATTAAATGCCTTGCTTGGGGAGGACTTTTGTTTTTAAACAACCCACTTTGGGGGTTTGAAGAAGAGGACTCTCTTCCCATGGGAAGGGTGGTGGGGAGGGCAAAGGGGGAAATATAAGGGATCTTGTACTGGTGTTGACTCTGACGGCGAGCCCACTGTCGGGGCTGTGAGGCAGGAAGGTTGTTCCTGGGGCTGTGGTCCAGCATCGCATCCCAGGGCTGCCGTAACAAAGGACCGCAGGCGGGTCCAGAATTTCTACATAACAGAAATTTATTCTCTCACAGCTGGGAGGCTGGAGATCCAAAATTAAGGTATCAGCAGTGTTGGTTCCTTCTGAGACCTCTCTCCTTGGCTTGGAGATGGCCGTCTTCTCCCTGTGTCTTCAGATGGGGTAAGTGGGCAGGTGGCCGAAAGCAGGGATCGATCAAGCCCAAAGATGGCCGCACACATTGTGAGGCAGCGTGGAGCAGTGGTTCAGGGCAGTGACTCCACCGCCAGTCTCTGTCACCTCCCAGCCGTGTGGTCCCCAGCAAGTTGTTCAACCTCTCTGAGCCTCAGCTCCCTTCCCTGCTCTGTTCCAGCAGGGATCTGTCGTGAGGATTAATATTTATTGTTTTACAGTGCCTGGCACGTGGTAAGAGCTATATCAGTATTAGCTGCGATTATTTTCAAAGTAACACAAACAACTCAGGAAAATGGTGAAAATAGAGAAAAAACTGTAAACCCCATGACCTTACGCTAATGGAGCAATGGACTTACTTTGTAATTATGAGCCATGCCCACTGGAACATCTAGAGCGTCTCGAGTCTGGATAGGTTTAGAGACCTCTGGCCCCTTGACAAAAAAAAAAAAAGCCTCAAATCAGAGGTGGGTGGGGGGTAGGAAGCTCAGCGTTGGCCAGAGCCTGCCAGCGGCAGCAGAGAAGCTTAGCTCCAGGTCTTCTAGAAGAAAGCTCCCCTTACGGCCCTCCTCAGCCTCAGAAGGGGCTTATAATTTCCTCTTTTCGCCATGGGAACCAAAGCCACCCCATTAACCCGCATTGCAGGTGGGCTCTCTTAAAGGATCTTTTGTTTCTGTGTGGCCCTGACTTCGGCTCCTGGGCAAACATAGTCTCCGAGGTGGCCACCTGGTTGGCTGAATGGTGCCCTCAGGAGCTCCCAGCGAGACCCTACAATCATTGTTGGAAGCGTGGTGGCCGGGGCCATGTCTGCCACCCCCGGCTCCAGCCAGTTCTCCCTTGTGTCTGAAGAGGAGATCAGGAAGGCGTGTGTGTGTGTGTGTGTGTGTGTGTGTGTGTGTGTGAAAAAGAGAGAGAGAGAGAGAGAAAGTGTGCATGCATTTTTGTGGGAGAGAAAGCAGGCTTTTATATTCTGAAATAGTTAACTCACACTGACTGTATGAATCTAACATGCATGAATTTAGCACTTGCTGAAAACCCTCTGGGAGTTTCTTTCCAAAACCCTGAACTTGGTGCTTCTCTTCATCCTCATCCTATATCTGGGTAAACTGAGGCACAAGAGGCAGTGAATTACCTAGGGTTCCACAGCTGGTAAGCAGCACACCTGGGATCTGATCCTACAGAGTCAGCACCCCACTACTGGGAGAGTCGTCACCGGCCTCCTCAGCCTCTCCCTGCATCTGTGCCGCCCATGTGTGCTGTCTCCGCCCGGTGTCTTTGCCTATGTGTGACACGCATGCTCCCATTTTATCCTTTAGACATGTGTGGCAGGCCCAGAAAACTGTCCTGACCGTCCTCACTGGCCCCAGACACACCCCGTTGTCCTCCCCAGTAATATGCTTCAGAAGGACCACTGCCAACGAGGGAGGGAAAATCCAGCTCAATCCGGCCATGCCCAGGTCTCTGTCCACTTGTTGGCTTTGAAAGAGCTTCCCCTCGTGGTGGCAACGTGGCTGCCAGCAGCTTCAGCCACAGGCCCTCCCAGGCCCTGGTCGCGCAACTGACACTTCTCCTTGGACCACGGTGGCCGAGGGGATGGAGTGAACCGATCGTCCAGCCTGGGTTTCAGGTTTCCCTGGGTCCTGTGCTGCACCGCTGGTTCCAGGTGGGGGGTCTTTTCAGGGCGCATGTGCTGAGTGTGCAGGAGAGAGTGGTCCTGGGGGGCCTCCGCCCCTTTCCCTCTGGGGAGGTCTCACTTGTTCCTCTCCCTTTGGGGCTCCAAAGCCCTGGCTCCCATTTTCTCAGGGACATCATCTCTTCAGAGGGGTGCAGGCTTCCCCCAAAGTGCGGAGGTCCGCACTCCATGTTCTCTGCAAACCCACCAGCCATCCCAGACAAGTGGAAATTAAGTCCGGCTACATGGGCTGTGAGTGTGTGTGTGTGTGTGTGTGTGTGTGTGTTTCACACAGAGCTCAGCGCCCCAATACTGGGTTCTGCCCCCAGACAGTGAAGCAACCAGTGAACTGTCTCCACCCCCATCGGGAGGTGAGGCACTTGGCACCAGACAGCGCCGGGCTCTGTGCTCACGGCCACGACTTGCTGGAACTTCCTCTCTGCTGACACTGGTCCCCCTCAGATTTGCTGCCACCCTGCCTTTGTCTGAGCAGCAAACCCACAGAAGAGGAAAACGCTCACCAAGATCATTACGAGGCTCCCGGGGAGCCGGGCTGTGTGAGTGTGGATTCGCATGCTGGATTTTCACAAAACACCCGAAGGAGAATTCAGAATTCGGGGACAGCAGTCCTGTGATCTTGCAAGCAGGGAGCAGTCCATGAATAATTGTTGAATGAAGGAAGCACCCTCTGAAGTGGG
>CM052798.1:7547033-7583009 GCA_028533885.1 Nasua narica | reverse complement strand
CCCCCCCCCCCCCCCCCCCCCCCCCGTCTGGCCTCCGGTGCAGGGCAGCAGCCGGCCATAGCCCGCCTCGGGTTGGTTGCACGGCCAAGCTCCTGCTGAGCCACACTCCCTTCCCACATCCATTCTTGCAGACGCTGCGTTCTGGGTCATGGGCACCTGTGATTGAGCCTGAAGCACCAAGCGTCCTTACCAACGCCCTGTTCCACCACGCAGGTCATTACCACCGAATGAGCCGAATGTTCTCCCTCTCCTTTCATCAAGGCACAACACGCAGCTTCTTCTCTCGGGGATGTTCAGGGGAAAGTACACGGTGCTCCTTTGAAGAGGCAGAAAACTAGCTCACTAGGGCTCAGGGAGTGAGACAGTGAAGATCTTCCTTTAGAGAGAAGTCCCTGCTGCCTACTGCTTCCAGGCCTTTCACAGGATGTCCCCTGGCCTGGAACATTCTCCCACCCTCCCCTCCCCTGCCCCACTCTGCCACCTAGAAGGTTCCCACTCACCCCACTCCCTCCAACCAGATTCCCCAGAACACCCTCACATCCCTTTCCTTTTACTGCCACCATTGTCCTTCTCTCTTCAGCGTCTGATTTCTTACTAGACTGTGAGCTCCATGAGGACAGTGACTGCTAGTGACCCCTGTTTACTCAGAACACGGCCCAGGACACTTAGTGCAAATTTAAAAAAAAGTGCCCCTTCCTTAAGAGGGTTGATGGATATCTGATAGACAGCGATCCTCATCCATATGCAAATCTAAGAACATGAATGGTGAGCCGTGTCTCCTAGATTTGCACAGTGCACAGCTTGCACAGCTGCACATGCTGACCTCAGTGCACCACATATTTGTTAACTGACCACAGTTGTAAATAAAATGTAATTCAAAATGCTCAAATATGCAAACTAAATAATTTAAATAACAAACCGAATGTCTGCTTAAGGCTGAAGAGAATCCAATCTTTGGAACACAGGGAAGAAAACTGGGTCGGTGATGAATAGATAACCATAAAGAGGCTGTTTAGAAAGGCAAGACCCAGAAGTGGGTCAGGGCTGGCTCCTGTGCAAATTAGTGACTGTTTATTTAGCAACTTTTCTCCATTGTGTGGGGCTGCAGGGTTGGAGATTTATTTGGGGATTTAGTTTCAATAGAATAACAACATTCTTTTAAAAAATACCTTTCATTCTTAAAGTGAAACATTTTCCCCTGAGCTGACTCTGCGGCTCAGCATAATTGGCCCGCTGGAGTAGTGTGGGAAAGAAGGGGGATGGGAGGAAATTTTGTTTTGATTTGCTAATGACTTGAAATCCTACCTGGGGCCCAGCAACCCCTCCAGTTTGTCTGGGGTGGGGGAGGGGATGGAGATCTGGTGCCTAGTGTAGTGAGCAGGCGGTGACACCGAAGGGTGCATGTGCAGGGATGAAGATGGAGAGAGGAGGGAGAAGAAAGGGAGTGACCTCTACCAAGCCTGGCCGTGTGCTGGGTCTGTGTGCAGATGATTTCATTTCAGCTGCCATTGAAGAGACCAGAAAACTCAGGCTCAGGTTGGCAAATCTTTTCTGCAAAAAGCCCAATGGTAAATAGCTTAGGCTTTGAGGACATAGAGTCTCCACCCAGCCCGCTTTTGTAGCAAGAAAGTAGCCATAGGTAGGTGCAAAGAAGCGTGACCACGTTCTAGTAAAGGTTTATTTACAAAAATAAAATGAGGCGTGAGCGCTCAGAGTGACCAACTTGCCACATGGAGGTCTAACCAAGGAAATGTTAGGGTGGATAAGAACACAGGGATGGCGCTTGGATTCAAACAAATCCCATTTCCTCCAGTTATCTGCTGACCCTGGCAAATTTCATAGTGCCTGTGTGCCTCATCTGCAGAATGGGAGTGGTATCCATACATAGCTACCACATAGGATCGTGTGAAGAGGGAATGAGCAAGGCAAGCAAGGTGCTAGCTCAAGGCCGGTGCTCTACAAGAGTGGATTTGAGCCCAGAACGGTCGGACTGCAAAGCTAGAGCATTTTCTCCTGCAGGGGGAATGGGGCAGCATCCTTCTTTCTCTCTCCACCCCTGCAAAGACGCTGCTGGTTGGCTTTGGGGAGATCTCCAGGTTAGGTCGCTGGTTTCTGAGAGAGGTAGGAAACCGTGGAAACACAGTGGGAGACTCACTCCCAGCCTCGGTATCACTCCCCTCAGCCTCTCCTCCCCTGGGGACCTGCTCTCAGCGACTCTCCACCCCCAACCCCCATGCAATTCATGCAAACTCTGTATGCTGCTGCTGGACCCTTCAGCTCAGCCCCATTTCTACTGGTGAGGATGGAGCATGGCACACGCGGGGCAGGGGGGGCTTGTAATAAGAAGCATCAGGGCTCTTGCTCCCCATGCCAGAGTTCCTCCTCCTCCCCCCTGCCCCTACTGCTCCCCGCTCCTGGTGACCCACTCAGGAGGGCGGGACCTCACAGGCTTTTTGAGAAGCGGGGACCCTGCAAGGGGCTGCCCCCACCCAGCTGCCGATGTGTTGTTGTGCCGTTGGCAGGTGGCTCTGGGCGAGGGGGGGGGTGGCGCTGCAATCCAGGGATTTATGAGGTGAAGTGAGAGGGAGCTGTGCTGGCGAATCAGCTCCGCACAGTGCTGTTCAGCCTGGGAGGAGAAGGCAACGTAATGAATGAGGTGCCGTCCTGGAGAGTCAGCCACCACAGCCCATATATTTCTGCCTAAAAGAGTTTTTATACAGCTCGGCACTTGCTCAGTGGGGCTCCTGTGTGTTTACAGACAGGCTTTAAAAAGAATGTCTACTATTGGTCTATAAAGTCACAATTAGCCGAACCCTAATTTACGAGCATAATTTGCTGTTGCCATTAGAGCTGGTGCTGTGCCGGCTTGCTGGAAGCTGCGAGTGTCTGGGGCACACGAATGGAGGGAGGCTGGGCTCGTGGCTTGGCCGTGGCGGGGGTGGCGGTGGGGGGGCTCCTCTACAGGGAGAGGTCCCCCAGCTCAGAGCTTCACGCTTGTCTTCAGATCCTTATGAGAGCCCTAGGGATAGCTCTTGATAGTGTCTCCAGTTTGCTGATGAGGGAGCCGAAGCTCAGAGATGTTAAGCAACTTGTGTGGGGGTCACACAGCCTGTAAATGAATGAGCTAGAGCCGGAGTCTAGAGCTGCGGACCATGGGTATAAAACCTTAGCACAGTCCCTGGAGCTGTCAGATCTGGGCCCCAGTCCTTTCCTGCTCACCGCTGTGCAACCTTAGAACAGTTGTATAACCACTCTGAACCTCATTTTCCCTATCTGTCAGATACGGATGATAGAGAAGCCTATCTCATGAGACAAATGATGGGCATAAGGGGCTTCCCCATGTGTTACTTTCCCAAGGCTGCCCAAACAAATGACTAACCAGGTGGGGGTTAAATAGTAGAAATTTCCGGTCTCATAGGTCTGGAGGGCAAAAGTCTGAAATCAAGGTGTCGGCAGGCTAGTTCCTTCTGGAGGTTCAGCTTCTGGTGGTTGCCTGCCCTCCTTGATGTTCCCGAGCTCAAGGACACATCACTTGGACCTCTGCCCCCGTCTGCCCATCACCTTCACCTCTGGGTGTCAGTGTGTCTCTCTTCCGTCTCTACCTAAAGAAAGGTATCATTGGATGGACCTAGGATGATCTCATCTCCAGATTCTTAATTTAATTACATCGGCAAAGACCCCCTTTCCAAATAAATCCATATCCATCCATTCTAAATGGGCATATATTTCAGGGGACTCCCCATTCAACCCACTTTGGCCCATGGAACGTTCTCAGTACTGTTGCTTATTACTATCATGACCAAGGGCTTGCTGAGAATCTCCCCGGCAGCTTCCCCAGCCAGCCCCTCCCCACCACCCCCACCTCCCCTCCTGAAAACTCACATCCGAGTTCCATTTGTCTTTCCATCTCTGGGTCTTGGGGGTAAAGAAGCACCGATGCTCTACTACCCCCAATTACCCACTGGTAAGGACCCCACTGGTGAACAGGGGGTAGAGGCAGCTTGTCCTTGGGTGTGAGGGGGCAAGCTGGAGTTCCTGCCCAACTCCCAGGAAACCAACCCCCTTCGCCCCAAAATGTAGCTGGAAGGGTGGCCTTGGAAACCATGACCGGGGTGTCTACCTTGAGCTTCCAGGGAGAGTAATGGGCTCAGGGATGCAGCTCAAGTCAGGAGACATGGGTTTGGGTCTTAAGGGAGCTGGGCCTCCGGTGTTCATAGCAGCAATGTCCACAATAGCCAAACTGTGGAAAGAGCTGAGATGCCCTTCAACAGACAAATGGATAGAGAGGATGTGGTCCATATACACAATGGAATATTACTCAGCCATCAGAAAGGATGAGTACCCAACTTTTGCATCAACATGGATGGGACTGGAGGAGATCATGCTGAGTGAAATAAGTCAAGCAGAGAAAGTCAATTATCATACGGTTTCACTTACTTGTGGAGCATAAGGAATAACATGGAGGACATTCGGAGAAGGGAAGGAAAAGTGAATTGGGGGAAATCGGAGAGGGAGATGAAGCATGAAGCGTGGACTCTGAGAAACAAACTGAAGGGTTTTAGAGGGGAGGGAGCTGGGAGATGGGTGAGCCTGGCGGTGGGTATTGAGGAGGGCACGGATTGCGTGGAGCACTGGGTATGATACATGAACAATGAATCTGGGAACACTGCATCAAAAACTAATGATGTACTTTATAGTGACTAATATAACACAATAAAAAAAGGGAGTGGTGGGCCTCAGGCCAGGGAAGTGGAGGCCTTTCCTCACCCTATAAATGGCAGGTTGAAATAAGTTCAGATGATGAAGAGACTTAAAATCTTTTTATTTTGGGCGCCTTGGGTGGCTCAGTCGGTTAAGTGTCTGCCTTCGGCTCAGGTCATGATCCCAGGGTCCTGGGATTGAGTCCCACATCAGGCTCCCTGCTCATTGGGGGATCTGCTTCTCTCTCTGCCTCTCCCTCTCCACTCATTCTCCCCCATCCTCAAGTAAGTAAATAAAATCTTTTTTAAAAATCTTTTTATTTTAAAAGTAAAGTTTGTTGCTGCCATTACAAAAGCGATTGCACTCAGCATGGGGAAAGGAGACCAGAAGGGAGTCGAGAAAGGCCACTCAACACCCAGGGACCAGCACCATAACTTTCTGGAGTATTTCCTTCTAGGTTTTAATTTTTTTCCATGTGTAATTTTCATTCTGTAGGGTTGATACTATTCACAAAATTTCATATCTTGCTTTCCCCCCACCTACTCCGATAGCATAGACGCCTTTTCTCGTGTAGCGGAAAGTTCCTTGTAAATATAATTCTTGATGGCCCCATAGTATGCCATGGAGGGGCTGTGGAGTCATTTCCCCAGCCAACCCCCTCTTGCTGGGCATCTTGGCGGTTTCTGGGGTGTGAGTACCCAGGGGAGCCAGCAGACTGGGCCATGGGCGCGCTGGGGACCCGGGACGCGAGGTCTCGGGTCAGCCGGGCTGTGCTCATCGGCCACCTGTGAGGCCAGGCACTCAGTCTGGGCTGCGGTAGCTACTGTCAGACCTCTTCATCTGCGAGCAGCTTTATCTTCATTTCTGATGGATCTGCGCCGGGCCGGCCCTGACACTTCCTCTTTATGTCTCTGGCTCTTGGAGCCTCTCTGTCAAGTAGCTAATGAACTGTAAACAGATACTCCAGTGCTCCAGGGGGGCCCTTGAGGGAGCTCCCAGCTCCAGGCTGTACGGCAAAGAAGGCTTCAGGGGGGCAGATAATGCCCAGCCCTGTACTAGCTCCTCTTGGGGGGAGGAGGGGAGGTGCTGGACAGCGAGTGTCTCCTGCACTTGCTCTCCCTGTGGGTGGACATGGAGGTGCTCCCCAGACAGCCTTGGTCTTCACGCTCCTCCGCCTGTTGCTCCGGAAACGTCGGAGGGTTCCCGCCCCACCTCCTTTCTCCCACCCCCACCCCCACCCCACCCCACCCCCGCCCCGTCCAGCCCAGCTATTTCCAAATCTGGTCTGTGACTAGTCTTGCTAGGAGAGCTTTTGGAAAATGCCGATGGCCGGGTGTTCCATCTTCTTCTTCTTCTTCTTTTTTTTTTTAAAAGAACTCCCTCTCTTCTCTCTCAACCTCTGTTGATTCCTTTTTTTTTTTTTAAAGATTTTATTTATTTATTTGACAGAGAGAGAGATCACAAGTAGGCAGAGAGGCAGGCAGAGAGGAGGAAGCAGGCTCCCTGCTGAGCAGAGAGCCTGATGTGGGGCTCGATCCCAGAACCCCGAGATCATGACCTGAGCCCAAGGCAGAGGCTTTGACCCACTGACCCACCCAGGCGCCCCTCCATCTTCTTCTTCTTCCTCCTCTTCCTCCTCCTCCTCTTCTTCTTTTTCTTCCTCTTCCTCTTCTTTTTTTTTTTTTTAAGATTTTACTTATTTATTTGAGAGAGAGAGAGAATGAGAGAGAGAGAGAGAGCACAAGAAGTGGAGGGTCAGAGGGAGAAGCAGGCTCCCTGCCGAGCAGGGAGCCCAATGTGGGACTCGATCCCGGGACTCCAGGATCACGACCCAAGCCGAAGGCAGTCGCCCAACCAACTGAGCCACCCAGGTGCCCCTGGGTTCTCCATCTTAAAGATGGAGACTCAGTGGGTCCCCTGGGGCCCCCACTAGATTAGATTAAGTCACTTTGGGAACCCCAGGATTAGACTGAAGCACCCCTCCCCGCCCCCCCTAGCCAGGAGTGCTCAGAAACTTCCTCCTCTGAACTTGGCATTGCTTGTTCTAAGGAGCAGACCCCACATCACTCCACTCTGGGAGAGGTGTGTCTTTTAAGCTCTGTCTTTAAAATCACTAGCCTGATTCAATTTCCTCATTTTATAACTAATTCTTGGAACAGGAAGGGACTCATCCAAGGTCACTGTAACAGAGCTGAACTAGAGCACACCTTCCCACCCCCTAATTCATGGCCCAGTGGTTCATGGGCTCCCCTCCTCTTCCTCAATTCTCCAACTCTTGTTTGGCTGTGTTTAAGGATGAGGACAGAGCGGTCCCCCTTGCTCCTGCCTGCCTCTCATACTATTTAGCTGACTCTTCAGGCCCCCTGCTTATACGTAGCCAAGCTGCTAAAATCCTGCAGTTCCCATAGGTTGTTGGGTCCTGCTGAGCCCTCTGGCTGCTTTAGTTTCTAGTTGGTTCTGCAAGGAGGGAGAAAAAAGGCAAATGCCCATCACTCTGCTGGTGGAGGGAGAAAATGAATAGCAGTTCCCTTATCTCTGAGGTCCTTTTCATGCTTAAAAAATCCCTGATCTTGTCCTAGATCCGCCTGCAGGGACTCGAGATGGGCTCCCCCACCTCTGTGCTGATTTGCCGACACTATCAGGTTTGTGGCAAGCACCAGGTCCCTGGGGGGAGGTGGGGACACCGGGGTCGGGGGCACGAAGGAGCAGGGGTGCCTTCCCTGGTGAGGAGGGTGAATAGTTCCTCTTTTGGCCCTGGGAAGGGACGGAAGGTGGGGGCTGGGCTCGAAAGGGGTCTGAGTCTATCATGGAATGTGCATGTTGGGCGAATGGGCTGTCATTTCAGGGCCTGTGTGTCCCCTTTGTCCAGGGCCATCTCTGAGGCAGGGAGCCATGAAATGGGCCCACTGAAGGGAGGGACAGCAGCTGAGGATGCAGAGTGCCTGAGATGAAATATGGATGAGCCTTTTTCATCCCAGTAAATTGGTAGCTGGGGCTGTGGGCGGTGCTGGCTGGAGGCCATGGGGTTTGTCTAATCTGATAATGGCCATTTTCAGTGACACTATTTTACCTCTGGTCTCTCATTTTGTGAATTTCTTGCGGCGGGGGGTGGGGGCGGGGAGGAGGGTGGGTAGGGATGGGGGTCCGGAGAGAGCCGGTTCTCTGGAGAAGAGGCCTCAGGGGCTGAGTGCGTTCCGCTCCGAGACAGGGCAGAGGTGTCGTCATGTCAAACCAGAGCAGCTCCTTTCATCCCCACAAGCATAGGGTCAGTCCCTGCCCCGATCACCTGCATTTCAGTGCCTGCATGTAGGCTCAACTAGTATTTGCCAAACGGATGAACAAATAATCTCGGTACCCAGTCCCTTCAAAAACTTGCTCTCAGCCAGATATCAGTGAGTAACATGATCTAACATAAATCTATGCTCTTATATCAGTGGATGCTCATTTATTCATTCAGTCCATATTTACTGAGCACCTACTATATGCCAGACGAAGTGCCTATGGTCGAGAAGCTCACGCCCCAGCGCCAAAGGGTCCCTGCTCTCAGGGAATGTTTTAGAGGCAATTTCCTAAACCGAAGAATTAAGCTGAATGGTGGGTGTGTTGGAAGTGGTGGTAGGTAGGCGGAAAGGAAATCTCTTGTTGAGGAAAGGGGAAGGGGGACTTCCAAAGTGCTGCCTGGTTTGAGCATCCCATCGGTCTGGGCTAGGCTGGGCAGGCGGGTGAGATCCCATGGACTCATTCCAATTTGCACCGGGATTCGGTAGCAGAGCTGGTACCCTGGCTCTGGATGGAGATGAAAAGCATCACCAGGATGTTTCCCATTGTTCTAGGCTGGTTGCTATGAACAGCTAGGGCTGAGAGAAGCAAAACTTTCCCCCACGGCAGCAGCCCCAACTCTGTGATTTGCTGCAGTCCCCGGTGAATCAGAGTTGGAGGTATGTATCATAAATGTCAAATAGGGAATGCTGATGCTCCTGGGAAGAAGAGGGATACTAGCCATGGAGGGTCCTTGTGCTCATGGGGGTGTGACAGGACAGAAAGGATTAAGCTGGGGTGTCCCCAGCCTGTCCTTACCCCACTTGATAAAGGGGGCTCTGGTTTTGTTTCCTGGGATCTTTCCACCCCTGTGGGTCCCCCTCCCTACTCCAGAGAGAGCCCTCGTATTATCAGACCAGCTCTCTGGCTTTGGGGACGTAGGATCAGGGAAAATGGGGGGAAGAGCTGAAACACTGGTAGCTCAGGAGTAGGAGTCAGGGTGGGGCGATTTGGAAGGAAGGAGGCACCAGGGGAGCCAAATACTGTATGGATGTAGGTGGCAGAGACAAGGAGACCAGGACATTTTTCTGACATGTGTCCCCTTCAAAAGGCCTGAGATATGGATCTGAAGAATGGAGATAATTTTAAATAACTTTTTGGTTGCTGGACTGTGTGCCTTCACCATGGTGCCACCGACCATTTGGATGGTGGTTTTTGTAGGGTTACACGTCATAAGAACAAAGACAAAAAGTAATACCTACTGTGTCCTGAAGGTTATTATGTACGATGTATGAATAAGAATTATCAAATAGCCCATATTTCATTTAGCAACACTATTCTGCTTTTTTCTCTTTTATATTGCAAGTTTTGACCTCCTCAAGACTGCTTTTTTCCCCTTCTGTGCTGACTAATAGAATTCCAATATTGGGTCTTGAAACTGTGGGTCGTTATAACTGCTGTTGAAAGAAATCTCAGCAAGATAAGAGGTAAAAAAAAAAAAAAAAGTCTCCACTTTCCCTGCAGCTATAGGAAAGCAGATTCTAGTCTGCATGAAAAATCCATCCTTGCAAATGTTATTTCGAACAAAAGAGTTTTATATGGCACCCTGACTTTGGAGACGGTTGCAATACTCCTCAGTAAACAGTTTTCACTCTTAAAGAAAATCCCCCATAATTCCGATTGATTGTTTTGGTTAATAATTTATTACCTGGTGATGATATGCAAGTGGATATTTCTGTTTTCTGGAAGGCATACATATTTGTGAGTTGTCTTTGTGAAACCAGAGAAGGTGATGGGCACTGTCTCTTCTCCTGCATGAATGAGCATGAACAAACCCGGGACTGTTGGAATTCATATTTAAACACGGAGTTTTAGAGAACTTTGTTTCATTTCAATTAATAGGAACAGGGTGCAGAGTCCTTTACGTGGGTTATCTTGTTTAATCCTCAGAGCAACTCCACAAGGTGGGGGCTATTTTCATCTTTCTTTCATGGACAGGACAATGAGACACAGTGAGACTAAGGTGCCAGGGAACACATGGCTCGCAGGTGGCAGAGCCAGGAGTCAGAGCCAGGCTGGCTTAAAGACCACACTCTTAGCCTGAATGCTGTGTACTCTACTTTGTCCTCTGGCTTGATGATTCTGGGAAGTAGTGAATGAAGAAACTGGGACTTCTTGAGTATCTAAGCATTCAGAAAAGAGGAGAGAAAAACCTGAGAGGCAGAGCAGTTTTGCAGAGCCTGGAAGGAAGGAATAAGCACAGAAACAAACCAACAGGAGCAGAATTTAGAGGGTGTTCCTGAGTCAGAATCCAGGAGGCTGTAGGGGGAGCAGGGGAGTGAGAGGAGCCCAGGAAGAGGTTGGAAGGGCTGTGAGAATGACTGGCTTGGGTTTGGTGGGTGAAAAGGACAGGGGTCTCGAGGTCGATGCTACTGACATAGTACATTGGGCTGGTGGGCACCATTCATAAGGAAAAAGGGGTGAGTGGTAAATCCTGAACTTGGGCAGTTTAGAGACCGTGCTTGGAGACACTTTGCTTAGAGGAGCAGCCAGCTCACTGGACGGAAGAAGAGGGGATAAACAAAAGAGCTTACTAAGTGCTTTGACTCTCTGCCAGGCTAATTGGGCAATATGAGGCCCAACACCTAGAACAGACCAACTTGTACATTGTCTTTTCCACACAATCACTCCGGCCAGTAGCGAAATCTGATGCATTTAGAAACGGTGGGCCCCATGGGCCGTACTTCAGGTATTATAATGCTTGTTTGTCTGATGTGCTTATCCATCTGCCTTCTAGTTCCTATGGGAAACAACCTCTCCAACACCACCGCCCTCACACACACGCACCCACACCGTTCTAGTTATCTTTCACTGCATAACTCAATATACCTGGACTTAGTTGCTTAAAACACCCATTTTATTATGATCACGGATTCTGCGGGTCAGGAACTGGGGAAGCACGAAGCAGGGAAGGCTTGTCTTTCTGTACATGATATATGGGCCTTTACAAAGGAGGACTCACTCTAGGGGCAGGAATCATCTTGAGGCAATGTCACTCACATGTCTGGTACTGGTGTTTGTCTGCTTCAACCTCCCCTGGGTCTGTCAGTCGTAACACCTGCCCTTGGCCTCCCTACGTGCCCTGGGCTTCCTCACAACACGGTCGCCTTGAACTTCTTAAATGGGGTCCCAGAGCTTCAGAGGTGAGTGTTTCAAGAGGCAAAAAATGGAAGCTGCCAGTTTCTTTTTCTTCCTTCCTTTCTTCCTTCCTTCCTTCCTTCCTTCCTTTCTTTCTTTCTTTCTTTCTTTCTTTCTTTCTTTCTTTCTTTCTTTCTTTCCTTCCTTCCTTCCTTCCTTCCTTCCTTCCTTCCTTCCTTCCTTCCTTCTTTCTTTCTTTCTTTCTTTCTTTCTTTCTTTCTTTCTTCTTTCTTTTCTTCTCTTTTTAAAGATTTTATTTATTTATTTGAGAGAGTGAGAGAGAGAGTACACACGAGCTAGGGAAGAGGCAGAGGGAAAGGGAGAAACAGACTCCCCATTGAGCCGGGAGCCCAATGTGGGACTTGATCCCAGGACCCTGAGATCACATCCTAAGCCGAAGGCAGATGCCTAACTGAATGAGGCACGCAGCTGTCCTGGAAGCTGCCAGTTTCTAAGGGCTGGAGCTGGAAATGGGGAAAGCGTTACTTTTGCCATATTCTAGTGGTCAAAGTAGCCACAAAGTGCCCAGATTCAAGGAAAGGGAACATACACTTGCCCATGAGATGGAAGGAGGGTCAATGTTACACTTTAAAAGAACATGTAGGATGGGATATATTGTGGGAGCCATGAATGGAAAAATACAACCTACATATTCGTAGTCTTAGTGTGGTTGTCAATAATGGTGTTCTTCTTGTCGGGGAGTATGAAATTTTGGACCTATGGTGACCTTCTTGGCTACTGGCTGGGGCAAGTCTACTTGCAGAATGGTTCTAAGCTGACACAGGCAGAGTTGAGAGTTGGAAAAAGACAGAGTTCTAACAACATTGCTTGATCCTCTAGGTAGAGTCATGCTCCCATTCAGGTCTTCTCCAGGATTTTCATGTTTCTGGCACCACTGAAAGAATCCTTAACAATAAAGCAAGGGAGAGAGAGATGATTCTACCACAAAGGTAGTGGAAGGACCAAGATTTTGAGCCCAAGTCTCATTCTGTGGGGGAAAAACTTCCTCCAGAAGGAGGCAGAACACCTTCCAGGGGAGAAAGAGTGGAGACTCTCTGGGGAGTTTCCACCTCCCATGGTGTATATCACCCCCATTTCTTCCTCTCCTCTCCCAATGAATTTACCCCCCAAAGAACCCAAGAATCATGGAGATAACCTAGAAGTTGGGCAATTAAAGGTAGCTGCTTTCCAATCCTGTGATATTGAACAAGTCACTTCAATTTCTCCTCGCCTCACTATTCTCATCTAAAATGTGGAGGTTATAGGGTTTTGGGAAGTTTAAATGGGGTGACACACGGGAAACCCTGAACACAGTCCTGGGCACACTGCAAGCTCTTGTTGACTGGAACCTATTACATGAGCTCTTTGGGTGGTCAAGTTTCCTGTAATGTTAATGCAAAGATGGAGGTCCCTCACCTCCCAGATAGCCTCAGCTCTGCCCAGCCTTCTTTCAGTGCAACCTGTGGAACTATTAGAAACCACAAGAGGCTCTCTTACAGATTTATATGTATGGGCGAGTGGTAATTTCCATAACAAACACAGGCACACACAGGCAGGGCACAGATTCCTCCAAGGTCCAGGAGCTGCAAAGGGAACACCTACTAAATCAGGATGGGTGAATACAGCCTAGGGAGTCTTCCTCCCTTTCCTTGTGCTAATGAGCTGACATATTCCAATTATGAGCCCAGTGGAAGGGCCTGGCCACAATAGAATTTGCCAGTGGCCTTGAAACTGAAATAGCAATGCATACCCAGAGACTGCATGGAACACAGGCATATTTGTGCCTGTGTACTCCTCCTGGGTATGACCAGAAAATATATCCTTTCAGGATAGCCAGGGCCCAGCAGGTGCTTGAAGGGCCTGGGAGAAGGGGAAGGGGATGTCTGGAGTGAGGTGAGTAAGGGCTACAGAATGCACTGCTGTCAATTCCTTCTGGAAGAGTTGGGACTTACCTGAGTGAGCTGTAATTTCATCTAAGCCCTCTCTCATGCAGTTGGTAACTTTGTGACCTCAGGCCCTCAGTTTTCCCATCCTGAAAAATGGACATAATATTACAGGCTTTCCATACTTTTTTGGGATTTGGGGAGTATAAAAGGAGATTCAAAAGAATGTGGGAAATTAAGGTCCTGGGACCATTACAGATTTAGAGACTTTTTGAGCCAGAAAATCGTGAGGTTCAAACAAACCCCTCATTTTACAGTTGAGAAAAATGAGGCCCAGGGAAAGGAAAGGATCTGCCTGACATTCTCAAGTGGGTTGGTGAATGAGATGAGACCAAGTGCCAGAGGTCCTGATGCAAAGTCAAGTAATCTTTAGTTTTTCCCCTCATTGCTCAGTTTGCTCCCTTCATGGTGGTCACATTGGATATAAATTCCTAAGGCTCTTACGGCTGGCAAGCTTAATTGGGTAGAGCGTGGGCTTTTGTACTACGCATTTGTAGTCTCCCTGGGTCCTCTGGTTGGTCTAGGAAGTAATATCTCTGTTACATTAATGCTTTAAATATCATATATGTTGATGCTTTTGTTCACTGCTTAATTGATAGTATATAGTCTCCCCCATTGGCATACCATCAGCATGAGCCTACAATTCCTACTAGCTTGATGAGGCTATTTCTCAGATGATGAGCCATGAGGAGTGGATTAAGTGCTCTGCATGTCCTTCCTTCCCAAGTGGTAACCCATGAATTGAAAGAGTGAGAAAAACAGGCATTAAAGAGGCAATAGATTCTATTTCTAGATGAGACAGGCAGCTCTGAAGCCACCATCTATTCATTCTTTCAATGGCAAATAAACCATGTTATGTGACCTTGTGCATGTTCTCTAATAATATCTCACAATAACCAGTGTGTGGCACTGGTTACAAGAGGGACTGGAGAGAGGAAGCGTGGATGACTAAAGATGCACAGAGGAGTGCATCTTTAACTTTTCAGATAAAATTGCATGTGCTGGGAGGTGAGAAGGGGTTATCACCATTGTCTCTCAGTGGACCATTGCAACAGACTAACTTGGTCTGCTAGATTCCTATCCTACCTCCCCAGTCCATTCAGCTAAAAAAGCACGTTGTTTTAAACATAAATCAGATCACTTCCATGCTTAAGATCAAAATGTCTTATATGACCCACAAACCCATGTGATCAGGTTCCTTCCTATTTCTACAACCTTATTTCTCCCATGTCTTCCCCTCATGTACTACTCCATCTGCACTGAACTCCTTTCCACCCTTTGAACATGCCACATTTATTCCCACCTCAGCACCTACGCAGTTGTGGCTCCCTTTTCCTAGAATGCATTTCTGTCAGCTTTTCAGAAGTCTGGCTCCTACTCTTTGCTCAAAACTCAGCTCATTCATCGTCTTTTGAGATCAGCTTTCCTTGACTCTCCTAGTGAGAGCAGTTCTCACTGTCATCACATAGCCTGTTTCTCTACTTACTTTCTTCATGGAACTTACAATAAACTGAAGTTATCTCATTATTGATATATTTATATGTTTACTGTCTTTTCCTCCCACTAGACTGTATGCTCATGAGAGCAGGGAATTCATTTGGCTCACCATTATTTCTCCAGTACTTAGTACAAGGCCTGGCACACACTAGGCTTTCAATAAATATTAATTGAATGAATGAATTAATTGATTGTGTGCATATGTTAAAGGAGAGATTTCTAAATGACCTTGCTTTTCACTCTCTCAGAGAGGAAGGTATTCCTGCATCTAGGTTTCAGAGGGAAAACAAGTTGGGTCCCAGGGGTTCTGTCCTTCTATCCATGTGCTCCATTGACAATTCTACATATGAGAAACCCCATTTACCTGGGCATTCCCTGAAGCATGGGTCCCTTGGGAAACACGTGGATTGGAGTAAGGAGGTGGAGGTGGAAGGGAGGTAAATGTTGGGTGCTTTCCAAACCAATCTTCTCATCACACATACATTTTTAGCGCTGTCAGAATTTAGTTATACAGAACTGGAAGCAGTAACGTTGTTTGTAAATAGCAAACTGGAAAGATTGCTCTCTGCAAATACGTTTTGCCAGACCAGTCTATTTCCATACCCATTTAATGCATGAGTCGCTGTCCCTGGTGCTGAAATAATAGAATCAGCCAGGCCCCTGGGCTTGGGGGGGGGGGGGGCAGGCATCCCTGTCCGAGGTGTTGAAGTAGCCTCTGCTAGCTGCCTGTGGCATGTGGTCACCAAGCCCGGCCATAGTTGGGTCACTGCTATGATAGCTGTCGGAAATCACAAGGCTGGACTATAATTGAATTCTAATTTGGCATCTCTTGAAGTTAAACCAGGAGCTACGGCAACAGTCATCGTATTCTGCTCTAGGGAGGGTAGCAGGCTATGGGATGATAAGAAATTTGGCAGCTCCAAGGGGCATGTCCAGCCTCAGGCATTGTAAGCCACATCAATAATGCCATGAGGAAGGACAGAGGTGCCACAGATTGCAGTTCACAGCTGTACTCACCATGACATCTGTCAGTCCAGCCTTACACTGCATGGTCTGAAGCAGAGTCTCTGCCCAAAGATCCCATGCCTCATGACCCTCATTTGCACAAGGGGAAGGTATGTTTCCATTTCCCTCAAGATGGAAAATAAAGCACAAGTTTCCTGAATTTCACGGCCCTTGAGAAGTGAATGGCAGATGATGATTTAGATTTTGGGCTGATGTAGTGGAGTGGAGTGACCATTTAAAAATATTTATTAGTCATTTTGAGGAGTAGCTTATATAAAGCACACAGATCTTCAGTATACAGCTTAAGTGTGTGTGTGTGTGTGTGTGTGTGTGTGTGTGTGTGTTTAACCATCATCCAGATAAAAATACATAACATTTTTCGGCACCACCTCCTTGTGCTGCCTCCCACCAAAGGTAACCCTTTTTCTGACATCTGTCACTATAGATTAATTTTTCTTGTTCTTGAACTTCACATAAATGTATTCACTCTTCTGTGTCTGACTTTTTTCATTCAACATTACGTCTTGAGATTCATCCATGTCACTGCATATCAGTAGATCATTCTTTTATATTTCTGTATAATACTCTTTTGTGTAAACAAACCACAGTTTATTGATCCATTCTACTGTTGATGGACATTTGAGTTGTTTCCAGTTTGAGGATGTTATGAATAAAGCTATGAACATTCTTGTGCATGCGTTATGATGGACAAAACACACATGTTGTGTTTATACCCAGGAGTGAAATTGTTGATCATGGTATATACATATGTTTCTAAAATGGTTCCATCAATTCACAGTAATTTTTGGAAAAAAAAAAGAAAAGGAATTTCTCCTTTCTGATTTTGCCTTTCTTCCTTCTTTTAATCAATAGAGAAGATGTTAGAGGGAAGATTCTGTTTAAATAATGTGGGCTTAGATTTTTTTCTGGAACTTTTTATTGATTGATGTTGATTCAGTGACTATTCCATACTAATCTCTTTCTAGAAACCAGAGACATTCTTCTCTCAGACCTTTCTTCTCTTTGGTTATCATCATGACTGACCCCTGTAATGGAATGCGAATGAGATGATGCAGAGCTTAGAATGGATAGCCTTCTCCTTCTTCCTCTATACCCCAGGTACAACATGTCTGAGAGAAGAATCCAGTCAAGAAGAGGTAGGAGCATGGTATTTACCCCCCAGTGCAATGGAGGAATCTTGGGAGTTCCACACACTCAAAGGTCAGTTAAAGATCTGCAAGGAGTTTTATATTCCAAGAATGGGATGGGGATAGGTATCAGGGAAAATAACAAGCACCTTCTCCTTTGTTCTTTCCCATTCTTGTCTTTTCTCCAGATTCTATGAGATTTGGGAGCACTCTATCTACTGCTAGTATACAACGTTTAGATAATTTTAAGATTCAAATTTGGACTGTATTATAGACAGCTCAACAATCTTAAGGGCACACATGGAGTATTTTACAGATTGTCCTAAACATTGATCCACTCATTAGAAGATGCAATGCTCACAGTCTGCCTCACATCCCTGACTATTCTCCCTGGCCTTGGGGTCATGAGATTTTCCATTACACATTTACTCCTCTGTAAAATTTCTCTCTCTCAGTTGCTCTATGCTCTCCTTTTTTAACACTAGGTCTCTGTCATTCTTCTTACTCCTTTCCTCTGGACCTCTTGCTTTTCCCTCTCTGCTTCCCCTCCCACTTCCTTTGGTCTGGCAAACCCTTTGGAAAAAAGATCTCTGGGTTCAGAACAGCCAAAATGGCTGGTGAAAAATAAAATGAGACTCCAGTGTTTTCTTGAGATCCAGCTAAATGTTCTTACAGCCCCTTTAGAGGTAGCAATAGAGATGGGTAATGGTTTGTGCTTTATGAAATGGAACCAATCAGAGCTATGCCAACAAGAACCAAAAACCTTTCAGGGCGCCTGGGTGGCTCAGTTGGTTGAGCAACTGCCTTCGGCTCAGGTCATAATCCCGGAGTCCCGAGATCGAGTCCCACATCGGGCTCCCAGCTCTAGGGCAGTCCGCTTCTCACTCTGACCTTCTCCCTTCTCATGCTCTCTTTCACTCTCTCTCTTTCCTAATAAATAAATAAATAAATAAATAAATAAATAAATAAATAAATCTTTAAAAAAATAAAGAGCCAAAAACCTTCCACCCTGCCTTTCTGAGCTGAGGTTGGAGAACTTCTTGGCTGAGCTGAGGGTTAAAGGATTTGAAACTTAGGATAAGGAAGGACAGTAGAACACATTTGTGGTATACCTTGACTTGGATACCTCTGGCCTAGGGAGTTGGGGGTCAGGTAGGCATTGTGGGACAAGAGAGGATGCAGTGTTCCCCCTAGGGCCCCAGGAAACTTGGAGGGTCACATGGGTCCTTGACATGCCTTTAGGGAGTCCCTGCAGGACTAGGATCAAGAGCTCTGCCTTCCTCAAGGTTGTTTAACTTCTTTATCAGACATCAAGTCTATCTGCAGTTCATACAAAAAGTGATCTCCAAATCTGCCATGGCTGCAGGATTCTCCCCTGGCCCACCCCACCGCCCCATCACTCTGGCTTGAAGATGGTCACTGTCAGCACTTTCCCTCTCTATGTAGATCAATAGGGCCCTTGGATGTGACCTCAAGTTCAATTATGACTTCAATTATGGAATAAAGAGGCTGTTATTGCACACCTACCTCTTATTAAAAATACTGCACTGGGGGACTGGCAGAGAATGGACCTGGGGGAAATCATTAGCCCACTAATTTGAAATCAATTTAAAGTACATTTGCTTAATGGTATAAGCATAGTGAATTATCTATAAATTGTTAATTTAGTTGAATGTCACACCAGATTTTCATTTTATAAATTGCATTTTGGGGTTGGTAAATGTATGTGTCCTTTCTCTCCCCTCCACCCATGCTTCCTCTCTTTTTCTAAAACAAAGCTTGACAATCCATCTTCTGGGATTCAATCCGTAACAGGAGGGTTGAACACAATTCAAGCCATAATAGGAGACCTTATGCGTGCCCACTCATCCTCCAGGAACCATGACACTGCCTTGTGAATAAGTCTGGTGAGTGACATATGGCCCCGTGACCCCTTTTCCTTCAGCCTGAAAGTCAACAAAGCCCCCAAAGCAAAACCACTCAGCTAATCTACAGCTGACTGCAGATGCAGGAGGGAGCCTCTAGGATTGGAAGAACCACCCAGATGAGCCCAGCTTAATTTAATTAGTTTACAGAATCATGAGCTAAATAAATGGCTGCTGTTTTAAGCCACTAGTTTTTGAAGTGGTTTGTTAGGCAGCAATAGATAACTGGTATATTGAGACTCAGAGAGCTCATGTGGCTTTTACAAGGTTGCACAGCTATAGGTGATGGTCTGATTACCATACCATGGGGAAAGGACATTTCCTTTCCCCTGGGCAAGGGCCCCATAGTCCCTGAGTGGGATCTCTGGAATTCAGTGATCCAGGGGACAATTTGGGAGGAGTCTTGTCTCAGCTTCGCTATTTGCTATGGGACCTTGGGAGAAATCACTTCACCTTACTGAGCCTCAGTTTTCTCTTCTGTAAAATAGGGTGGTAATAGCCTTGCTTGGCAAAATGAGGAGAAACCAGCGAGATGGTGGCTTATGAGTTGCATAGTGCTGTACACATTGTAGGGTGTCTCTCTTTTCACTGTAACAATGTCATTGATGCTCTCTGTCCCCTTTGATCCTACCTGCACCACTGAGGCACACCAGATCATTGCTCAGTGTGGAGGCAGTTGCATGCAAGAGAAACTGACCTTGGACTCAGCCAGCCTGGGTTAGAATACCACCACTGGGTGAAGATGTGACTCACTGTCTTCTTTGAAAAATGGGGATACAATCATCCTTTCAGGGAGGGTGGTAGGGATGAAGTGATTTCAAGGCATGTGGAAGGGACTTGGTTACTTGTCAGCTTCCCTCCACCCTTCCCTCTCTCGCCCGCCCTGCAGAATTCTGCCTGTTCTCACCAAGGCAAGGCAGACCTGCCCTGAAGGCACTCTGGCAGGCAGAGTGGTGTGACTGTTCGGGGACAGCCTGATCAGAAGCCTTTCTCCTCTCCCCACACAGGCCAGAGAAGTACAAGCAGCATCTCTGTCATGTAGGTTTGTGCAGAACAAAGGCTCCACCGATCTGCTGAGAAACCATGTCCTTCACCTCGAATCCTTTTGACAAGAGGTGGGAGAGGAGGTGAAGGCAAGGGGGGCCACAGGGTTGCTGGAGAGTAAAAGGCACCTGTTAATTCATCCCCCTGCAGTGAAGCATAGCCTGGGCATCCCTCTGCCCCGGTTCCGATGACATAGTTCCCATTTTACAGGTAGGCAGATGGAGGCTTAAAGGGGCAAGAAATTCATTCGGTCAACAAATATTTACAACGAACATACTCTGTGCCAGGAGCTGGGGATTTTCAGTCTTTTGCCTTCATGGAGTATGCCCTTGTGGGAAGAGAGAAACAAGTAAACGGTCACTAAAAATACAGGGTAGAAGCAATCCAAAGGGCTCTGGGATCCCATCCCAGGACGACCAATCCAGACTTGGTGCACTAATGAGGGCTTCCTGTGGAAGCTGAGTCTGAAGGGTAGAGAGGAGCTATGAAGGTGCAGTAGGGGAGGAGTTCCAGGCTGGGAGGAGCGGAGGCTAGAGGTGAGCCGCAGCACCTCATGCGTCAGGACTGAAAGAAGTTTGGTTCGGCTGAGGTCTGAGGTGCAAAGTGGAGGCAGTAGTGTGAGATAAAAGTGGGGAAACTGTCAGTGAGAGCCTAAAAGAACTTGAAGGCCCTTCAGCTTTATTATGAAGGTCATGACCAATGCTTCAGTCAACTACTGTTGCAATAATGCTGCAAAACAAATCTCCCCAAACTCAGTGGCTTAAAATAACAACTACCAGTGTCAGCTGAGAGTCAGGTGATCTATGCTAGGACCAGCTTTGTTTGGCTCCGGACTACAGTTTGGTTCAAGTCTATTCCACATATCTCTCAGCCTCCTGGAACAAGTGGGCTCCCTGGGGCATGTCTTTCCCTTGGAGAAGCAGAAGTTCAGAGGGCAACTCCCCTCGGACAGACATATTTCAAGCCTTTGCTTGCTTCACTCCTGCCAGCATCCTGATAGACAATTCAAAGTCATCTGGCGAGACCCAGCATCAATGGGACAAGAAAACACATTCCACCCACAGTTGGAGGAAAACTAATTGGGGAGCAAATAGTTCCTGTTTATTGAAGTGTTTTGCATCTCTAAGTACATAAATGCTACCCTGAGTTGGGAGAAATCTATTTTGTAACAATGTCGATGGTAGTGATGATGGCTTAGCAGGTATTGCTATGACCAAGCCCTGGGCATTATATTATCTCGTTCAAAATGCAACAACCATGCGCCATGGATTATTCTATTTAATGGATGAGCAAACAGGTTAAGATAGAGCAAATGACTTGCTCAAATTCACACAGTTAATGGAGGCAGAATGAGGACACAAACCCCAAGTTCTAGGACTCCACACTATCACGGCCCCAGAGCCCAGCCCCAACCTCTTCCTATCACCCTCTGCTGCCCCTCCAAGCATTCCTTCTGCACGTTCAACTCCAAGGGGGAGAGGGAGAGGCATCAGGCGATGCCACACTCCCAATCACTTCAAAGGCTCTGATTAAACTCTTTGTCTACAAGCAGGTGATTGCTCCATGTTTCTGCTTAGAGAAGGAGGCAGGGAGGCTGCCGCTGGCCGCACCAGCCCTCAGCAGTGCCTGGGTTCAGACAACCTCAGCTGATGTTTGTTGATGCCTTTTCTGAGTGGGGAGGCACACCCCTCCTCTTCTTCCTCACTGCTCTCCCTGCCTCACTCCACCTTCCTCCAGTCCACCCTCTACCCTGCAACCAGAGTGAGCTCCCTAAGGAGCAAATGAAAGCCACATCTCTCCTCTGCTTAAAAAAAAAATCATCCAGGTACTACATTCCTGCAGTCAAAAGAATCCAGAATGTGAGAAGATTTATAAAAGAGTCTTTCTTCAGTTGTCTGCCATATGCCTGTTCCCCCTCCCCCTGCCCATACCCACAGGTAACCAGTGTTTTAGCTTTTCTTATGCTTTCAGAGTTTCTTTATGCATACACAACCAAAAATGAGTATATATCCTCTCACCTACCCTCCTTTTTTTAAACAAATAAGCTAGCACATTTTACACAGTTTTGCAATGTTGCCCTATTTGATACAGCCAGACGATGTTTCACATGCTAGCCCTTAGCTTCTTTGCTCTTTCTTTATAGCTACAGAGTATACTATTGTCTGAAAGGACTACTTTATTTCCCTGGTCCCTGTGCTGATGGACATTTAGGAGCCCCCAGTCCTTTGCTATACCAGACAAGGCTTCAGTGATTAATGTCTACATTTGACCCGTGTAAGTTTATCTTCAGGATAAATTCTCAGGAGTGGGTTTGCTGAATCAAAAGGATCATATAGTTGTGATTTTGAGAGTTATTGGTAAATTACCCTGCACGATGGTTGTTTATACTCCTACCAGCAAAGCGTAAGAGAACCTGTCCCCCCACAGCCTTGCCAACAGAGGGTATTATCAAACATTTAGATTTTTACCAATTGGATAAGCCCCCAAATGGTCTCCTACTTAAAGAAACCCTTCACTATATTCTCATTTCCTTGGGATAGAGTCCTGCTTCCTTGGGCACAGCTTTTTCCTTTCTCAAGGGCTTACTAATAAGGGCTCCTTATTGTCAGCCAAGAAGGTAGATGTGGACATAACTCATGATAGCGTGGAGCTTGGTGCTCCAACAAGGAGCCATGAGAGAGAAGAGGAAGCCTTCATGGAGAAGGTAGCATCTGAGCTGAGCCTTGAGGGACAGGTCAGAGTCTGACAGGCGTTAATGGGGAAAAGAGAGAGAGACATGGGCACATAGTCCAGAATGGAGATGGAGAATGTCTGGGGCCAGGTGAGCAGTTTTGGATGACTGGAGGATCTTGAAGGAGTTGATCTTGAAAGGAGGGTTAAGGTCAGATCACGATAGACCTTGAATGCCATGTGTAAGAGTTAGGGCTTAAACCTGTAATTGATAGAAACACTTGAAGCCTTTGGGGGAGACTGTTTAGTTAGGACTCTTGATTTAAAGTGAAAGATATCCTTACTCAGAGTGGCTTAAGGAAAAGGGGATTTATTGGCTTAAGAAAGAAATCTAGGTGCATTTAGCTTCAGGCATGGCTGGATCCAGGGGCTTAAGTGCTATCATTAGAAATTTGACTTTTACTCTTCGGTCTGCTTTCCTCTGTTTTGGCCTAACTCCTAGGTAGGCTCCAGGCTTTCCTTCCACAACCTAGAAATATTGGTCAAAGGAGAGTCTACCTTTGCAATAACTCCAGTGAATCCCCAGGAAGACATTCATTGGACTGGCTTGGGTTAGTCCACTCCTCAACCTATCACTATGGCCAGAAGATGTAATGCACTGATTGGCCAGGCCTGGGTTACATGCCACGCACATCTGGTTGGGGGGTAATGTAAGTGGGTAATTGGGGGAGTGTATATGGGGGAGGTTGGCCTCAGCTTCACCTGCACCGCAGGTCTGGGATGGGGTGGAGCCTCCAAAAACAAAAAAAAAAAATCAAGGTGCAGCGACCAGAAGAGGGAAGAATGGGTTTGTATGAGAGACGGATTAAAGGTGGGGAAACCAAGGAGGAGAGAGTCAAGGCTGGGAAGGGGGTGAGGGAACTGGAAGCTCCTCTCTCGGAGCCCCTCTGTCGGAGCTGTGAGGTGGGGGGCCTGAGCGCCTCTCTGCGGCTGGGAGGCGCACTCCGTGCCTGGTCTGCGCACTCTGGCCATCCTGGTCTCAGGATGCAGACCTCATCTCTAAGGCAAATCCAGGCAGCCTTGGAGGGCGGGGCTGGGGAAAGACATCAGGCGCTATGCCAGCCTGACCCCTAGGGACAGTGGTGTGTGGACCCATGGCCCCCAGAGGCTGGGCTCCTATTGCACATCTGTTCAGAGTGGCCAGCACTTCATGGGAAATGCCAAAGGCAATGGTATTTAGCCTACTGGAGTGGGTGTGACCCCCTCCCCCCAAACTCCTCTAGAGGCCCCAAGAGGCAAAGGAGACTCGTTTCTTCCTGAGCAACTTTCCCTGAAGGAACCGAGCCTGGCCGGAGAGCCCTATCTGTGCACAGGGCACTCCATGTGCTTTGCTTGGCTCTCTTTCGGTTCACCTGGTGGATTGCATGTGTCTCTCTGAGTCAGAGGTTCTCTCCTGGGCCAGCGTGTTGTCCCTTTCCATGTCTATTGCCCCAAGAAGGCTCTGGCGTTACCCCTCTAAGATCCAATGAATCCCTTCTTTTATGGGAAGTGAAATCAGCCTACATCAGTAGGCTGTCCTTTGACTCCAGAGGGCCTGTGTCTGGTGGGATCAGCGCCCCAGAGGCAAGGAAAGTGGTCCTCATCCTTCTCCAGGGACCCCTCTGCCAGTCCTGGCCTCAGCTTTGTGTCCTCATGCCTCACCCCCTTCCCTCACCACCCTCTTGTTTGTGGTTATACGTTTGAGGAGTTCTTCTATGCAAGTTCTTTTCCCCATCTCAATGGTAAGGTCCAGACTTAACCAACGGTAAAGTCTGAGCTGCAGACTCAGGGTCTGAGTCTGTGTTTGCGTCCCCTTGTGTCACTGAGGCCTGGAATGGTGCCTGGCACATAGTAGGTGCCATGTTGAACACATGTACACATAGCTCCAATAGGCAATCTTCTGCTTATGAGATGCGCACAACGATGAGAACAAGACTCACGGGGGATGGCCGCCGGTGGTGGGCACAGGGCGGTTTGACTTCAGGAGACTCAAATCCTGCCAACATAGCAGTAGATGGATCAAAGCTCTGGATGTCTTTCTGTCCCCTGCCCCATTTCCCAGATTAAATCAATGTTCAGTGGCTTGTTCAAGGTCACCTGGGCAGGGCTGGAGCTAGGACTCAGACACTGGACTCTCAACTCCTGATCAGACACTCCTTTTTCTCAGAGTAGCACACGGGTGGGGGACAGCAACTGAGGGAAGCTGGCCGGCTGTCCCCGGAGTCAAATGTGCATGCTGAGAGGCTGTAGGGGACACAGAACATGTACTCAGGAGCCAAGAACCCTGGGCGGGAAGCCTGGCTCTGACTCCTACAAGCTGTGTAAGCTCAGGCCAGTTACTTCATGTCTCTGAGCTCTAGTTTCCCTTAGCAGTGAAATAGACACAGAAACACTGCCTTCGGAGGAATGCAGTGAGAATCCCCAAGAATGCATGGATAGGACCCAGGACACAGTGGGCACTCCGGAAAAGCTGGCTCTCATTAGTACCTCCTGGCCTCCAAGAGGAGGAGGAAGAGAAGCAGGGGCTCAGAAAACTTTTGCAGGGGACAGAGGTCTCACTCCCCTGGGCTCCCCTTGTATCCCGTGGCCCTCCTTGGTCTGCTGAATGCCTGTACCTCCTCCCAGACCCCAGGCTTACTGCTGTGCCTGAGCTAATGAAGGGCTTCTCATTAACGCTTGGCAAAAGCTCATTAAGACCGTGAGCTGTGCATCAGTAGCAAAGGAAGGTCAAGGTTCTTTTCATGGGAGTTAGTGCCTCTGGGACTCTGTGTGTCAATATGCACAAACCAGAGAAAGGGGGATTTATTTGTAGGCAAGTAGACAGCCAAGGGTGTGGCCCCAAACAGTCACCCACATCCTTCCCCCCAGCCTTGCCCCTGCCCCCGGGATGGAGAACATCGCTGCCGGGGAGCTGGACAGACACAGGGCCTGAGGGACCAGGACAGGTCAGTTTTGATGAGGAAATGAAGATCCAAAGTTGAGAATGTCACCTTCAGGGGGTGGGGCAGGGAAGCAGCCTGGTACTGCCCGAAACTGCCTTCCCCTCTCCGGGCCCCAGGAGCTCATCTGTGAGATGGGAACCCAGCTCCCCAGAGAGAGCTGTGAGGGGCACCAGAGTTGCAGGTGGGGGGAGGTGACAGTGATACCGAGGCCTGGCTACCTGCTCAACACCCCCCAACACTCTGGAAGAAAGCAGAGATCAAGAGGAAGGAAGAGGAGCGGTTTCTTAAAAGGAAACGGGTTAAGTGAGGTTTTCTTTACATATGGGCATTATTTGGATTGCATGCAAATGATATGCAAACGAGTCTGCCTCCCCATTAAAACTAGGTTATTGGAGAGGTTATTGGACAGGGCAGTCACTTCTCTGAGCACCTCTGGGATGCCCTGTCACCTTGCCAGCTGCTTCCCTGTCACCCCTCCCGCCTGAACTCCTCCCATAACTTGCCCGTTCCTCTCACAGCATCAGTCACCAGAAGGGGCGCCACCCTGCATCATGGCCCCCCACGCACGGGCTGCCGGAGCCCTGGGATCACCGGCTGGAACCCCTGAGCCGCCCCTTCAGGGCAGTGTGGTAGGTCCCAGGCTCCACCCGCCCCCGAGCCTCAGTGCTCTTTGCTGGGCCTCCGAGGGCTTGGGATTCACAGAAGGCTGATGGGAAAGTAATAAAGGGTGAAGTATTGGACACATTCAAGGGTTTCCATCCCAGATTTTCTAAGAACAGACCTCTCGATTTGACCACCAACCTTGAACGTCTCCATCATCAGGCTTTGCGACAATTGTCCCCGAGGTTGTACACCTTTAAAGGTTGAGTACAGCTGGGGGCAGACTGGCTGGGGTCAGAGCCTAGCTCCACCGCTCCCGGCTGTGTGACCCAGCCAAGTCAGTCTCTGAGAGAGCCTTGGCTTCCCCATCTGTAAAATGGGTATGATTGCACGCACTCTGTAAGGCTCACGAATGAGTGGATGCATGTTGAGCCCTGCCAGTTCTGGGCTGAAACGTGTCCCCCCAGAGAGACACTGAAGTCCCAACCCTGGTACCCACGAATGGGAGCTTACTAGGAGACAGGGTCTTTGCAGATGACCGAGTGGAGCCATTAAATAGACCGTGACCTGATACCACTGGTGTTCTCGTAGAGGGAAGACGACGTGAACATCAGAGAGAAAACACAGCCGCGTGAAGACGGAGGCAGAGATGAGAGTGATGTGTTCCCACAAGTCCAGAAACACCAAGAATCGTGCACAACCAGCAGGAGCCAAGAGAAAGGCCTGGAACAGATTCTCCCTCGGAACCTCCAGAAGGAACCACCCAGCCAACACCTCGAGTTTGGACTTCCAGCCTCCAGAACTGAGAGAATAAATTTGTTGTATAGGCGCTTCCCCCGCCCCCAACCCCGTTGGTGGCATTTTCGTTCTGGCAGCAGACGGATACAAATCCTGAGGTCATCTAGCATAGTAACTAGAACCATGAATTACTTGCGGTCTGGCTTCACCATAGATGGTGGGTCCAAAGTCTGCTAGTCCCCAAAGAGAGTCCCCACTTGGTCCCAGGCGTGCACTGGGTGGGGCCATGCTGCCGCACCTCTGCCTTGCAGACCTGGCCCCCAGGTGGTATTTCCACATGACCAGAGGAGCTAACCTGAAGGTCGCCCAGAACTCAGGGCTCAGTCTGTGTCCAGCTTTCTAACGCTCAAGGGGCAACATCTGCCCCAAGGAAGGTCTGTACCTGGCATACCAGAGGCGCTCAGAAATGCCCCAACTGGGGCGCCTGGGGGGCTCAGTCGGTTAAGTGTCTGCTTTCGGCCCCGGTCATGATCCTGGGGTCCTGGGATCGAGCCCTGCATCGGTCTCCCTGCTCAGTGGGGAGCCTGCTTCTCCCTCTGCCCCTCCCTCCACTCCCCTCTCTCCAATAAGTAAAAGAGCCCCAACTGACAAGCCAGATGAGCACCTTAAAAGAAGGTTCATCTACAGAGCCCCACTCCCACAGTGCTACCTGAGGTCCCCAACCTCGATCTGGGCCCCCAGAACACTCTGGGGCCTTGGTCCCTGGGGAGTCTGGCACGCCCCCCCCATCCCCCCACCCCCGTGCCCGGCTCTGGCCACAAAGCCTGTGAGCCCTTGTTACTACAATGTGAAGAACGCGTGCAGCCAGTGACGCTTGCGATGCTCGTGTTAATGGCGGCGGCCCGCGGTGTCATTTCACTTGAATAGCCAGCCCCCCACCCAGGGACTACCTCCCCCAGTTCCACCCCCCAGAGTCGCGTGGGGGAGATGGGGGCTTGGATTCATGAGGAAGGCTGTGTCGGGGGCCCCACGGCACCCCCGGGGAGGAGGAGCCCCTTGAGGTCGGGGCCAGGGGTTGGACATGCAGAACCCCAGGCCAGTCTCTTGTACTCTGGCCAGGAACAGAAGGCCTGGGAGGGTCCACAGGACCACTCGGCACTGGCCGCCACAAAGCTGGGGGAAAGGGAGCAGGGGGTAGGGGGTGCAGGGCCCCTGCCCTTGAACCCACTGTGCTCTTCCTGCAAATGCCCCGAGGGAGGCACGGGGCTCAGGAGGCAGCTGGGCTCCGCCAACGAGCCAGTTACATGTCAGTCAACTTGCCTCCTGATGCCTCAGCGTTCGCATCTGTAGAATGGGGGCCCTGTAAGAGCCATGTGGGGGAGCTGTGTCGGCACTGCGGCAGTACGAGGGGGATACCCCTGTGGTGAGCCGGCAGGGAGGGGGGCCGTCAGGGGGTACCTGACGCAGCTGCTGGCCGCCCCGCAGAAGGGGGTGGCGGCCGGCTTCCCACGCAGCTCTGGCTGGGCGCCGTCACGAAGGCAGTGCGGGCCACATGGGTGGGTGTCTGCTCCCGCACTGAGCGATGGGGCGCCCTTCCCGCCCAGGCCCGGGAGCAGAACCAGTTAGAGCTGAGCCGGGAAATAACGTGCCTCTGGGGTCAGAACGAGCGCCTCGTCCCACACCTGCTAGACCACAGGGGCGCCGGTCAGGACCCGCGTGCCAGGGCTATAGGGAGGCCCCGGTGGGCAGGGGGATCTTGTAGCCACTCCGGAGGAGCACGAGGCAGGTGGCCAGCCCCAGGGCCCCCGCCAGGAGCACGGCGCCCAGGGCTTTGAGGAAGGAAGTCCTGGTCCGGGTGAAGGAGCTGGGGGCCATGATGCCAAGCAGGGCCGTGCTGACCGTGAGCGTGTAGAGGATGGACACCCCCGTGTTGAGTGCGACGATCTTGCCGAACTTGGCAAACGGGGCGATGATGCAGAAGAAGAGGGGCACCGTGGCGATGACCGTGGTGAGGGCGCTGGACACGATGGCCACTCCCACGTGCCGCACGGCCTCCAGGGTCCGCCATTGGCGCTGTGAGTGGGCGTCCTGGGAGCAAAGTGAGGGCAAAGGCTGGGGCAGGGACCCGCCCCGCCAGGGGGAGCCCTCCCTGCTTGGGGCCAGCCTGGTCCTGGACGGCCCGGCTCTGCTTCCGGAGACGGGCCCAGGGACAGCACCGGCTCCCCGGGCTTGGTGGGAAGATGACCTGGTTCCCTGACGAGGGCGCACAGGCAGGCGCTTAGCGGTTGCTGGGACAAACGGGCCGCTGCTGGTTTGCACAGTAGATCCTCAGAAACGGCCCTGAGGGGAATGGCTTTCTTTCTTTTGACCAACAGCAGCTAAAAACACAACTGACTTAACGTGTGTATTGATAAATGTCTCCACACCACCACAGCTCCAAATTAGGAGAAAACAAAGCCGCTGACAAGACCCGGGGCTGGCGCTGAGTAGGTGAGCGTGCTCTCGCTGAGCCACAGAGGTGTGGGAGGCTTCAGAGTCACGACTAGAACGGGCCACCGCGCTCCCCAGGATGGAAAGGGAGACGCGGACTCAGGGAAGCAAGGAGGACCCTCGGACGTCATCTGGTCCAGGCCCTTATGCTCATTAGCGGAACAGGCCGGGGGACCTGCGTCCCCCGGGGCGCGGAGACCGGCCCTGAAAACCTCAGCCCCTAGAACAGTCTGGCTGGGAGTCAGGCACCAGGGGTGTCCGGCTGGCCTCGGGGGACGCACTGGGGGCGGGCCGGCGGGGCGCTCACCTCAGCCTGGTGAGGGGGCAAGTTCTCTCCGGCCAGCAGGTAGCCCTCAACCAGATGGACGCAGTAATCCACGGAGGAGCCGACGAGGATGGACAGGGAGATGGCTTCCACGGCCCCCATCTCCCAGCCGCTCCAGTACATGATGGTCACCACGAGGCAGACGATGCCTGCAGGGGGCAGGGGACGGCGGGCGGGTGGCTTGGACCTGGCCTCACCTACACAGTCCTGGAGGGGCGGTGGGTGGACTCAGGGGGCCCCTGTGGAAGGAGGCGGAGCCTAGAGTGGAGCCCCCCCCCACCTCTGGTGACAGAAGGGACTGGGAGGGGCTAGGGCCAGAGAGAAGTGGCGGCTCTGGGGGAGGGACAGGTGCAGCAACAGGTCACTGGGCCGGGAGCGACATCCGGGTCCCTTCCGGGAGCACACAGGCTGGTGGGGCACAGTCCTGGGAGCGACCGTCACAGAGGGTCTTTCTGGTGTGGGTGGACGTGGGGGTGGCTGGGAAGTCTTCGATAAGGGCGTGTGACAGTTAAGGATGGAGAGGAACCTGCTGGCCAGAGGCCATCATCAGGACCCCTGCCCCCTCCCATCCCCCAGGCCCACGTACCCAGGATGCTCAGGAGCACGGGCAGGAGCAGGAGCACGTGCGTGGTGAACACGGCCACCGCGGCCACGCAGATGAGCAAGGACAGGGCCAGGCCGTGCAGGGCGCTCTGCACCCCTGGAAGGCGAGAGAAGAGGGTCCTCAGCTGGGCTTCACGGGGGGGTGCCTATAACTACCCCCCCACTGCCCCTCCGTGGTTCAGAGGTTACAGGAGTCCCGAATGTGGCCACTGTCACAGCTGGCCATGTCACTCCGGGTAAGCACAGGACCTCCCCGAGCCTCATCTCTAACTCCAGGACTACCCACCCCACGGGCCTCCTTTGGGGTTTAAAGAACACGGTCAGGCCCTCGGCACAGGGTGTGGCCCCGGGAAGGCCCACCACACCAGAGAGCCGCCACAACGGTGATCACTGTCACTATTCAGGTGGCCACATTTAGGAGAAAAGAATGGGGCTAGGTGCCCCTGAGCGGGAGACCCACACTCCGGCCTCTGATTGGTGCTCCTGGTCCCTGGGCCATGGCGGTTGCCCTGGGGCTCTTGGCCAGGCGGGAGAAGATGACAAGTTGCCGCTCAGACAGGCCACGCCCTGCCCTCCCTGCCCCGGGTCACCTGCTGCCGCCTCCGCTTCAGGCCCGGGGGGTTAGGGGGCTGGGCTGCCGCTTGCCTATGATCTCCATGAAGATCTGTTTCCAGTGCTCACACGTCTGGAACCCTCGGCGCAGGGCCGAGCCCTCGGGGAACGTCTGCAGCTGCTGCTGCAGGAAGCTCTCCCAGCGCAGGTAGTCCGAGTACGTCTGGAAGGAGGACTTGCCCTTGTACGTGGTCTGTGGGGCACATGACCCAGTGAGATGGGCAGGGGGCAGTGCCCACTCACGCTTCCCTGGGGATGGCCGGTCTGCCCTGTGGCAGGTGCGGCCGGCCCTCGCCCACCCGCGCACGGAGAGTGCCCCAGTCCAGGATTACCTCCCACCTGCCTCTGGGGGCACGTGTGAGCCTTACAAGGGCAGCAGTTCTGATGCCACCAAAGTCCCCGTCCCTTTCCAACAGAACCGGCGGCAGCTCCCGGAGCCCCGAAGTTCTCACGTCCCAGCCTGTGCACACGCTGTCCCCTCTGCCCGCACAGCCAGCACCCATCATCCTCCGAGGCTCTCATGGGCCGTCTCCTCCAGGAAACCTTCTTGGAAGCCCCGAGATGGGCCTCTGCTGGGCCTCTGCCGGGCCTCGGTGCTTCCGCATCGGAGCTGTCGTCACCGCCCAGCGTCCCGCCCGGTCTCGGCCCCGGAGCCATTCCTCGGGAGGACAGGCACTCACCCTGCTCTGGGACCTTTGGGCGCACGCTCCCGTGCCCACTCCTGCTCTCCCCGAGCACGGACCGTGTTACAGCGTGTCTGTGCGCGCGTGTGTGTCTGAGCGCTGGTGGGTCCGCTTGGAAGTGACACCCTGTGGTGGGGCCGAGCCCGAGAGGGGATTCTGTCCTCTCTCAAACTGTCGAGGGTCTCTCAGCCTTTGAAAGGAAGGGGACTCTGACGCAGGCCAGAGCAGGGGTGAACTTGGGGACCGTTATGCTGAATGAGGTAAGCCAGACACAAAGACACCAGCGCTGCAGATTCCGGGTACCAGGGGGGCCCAGAGTAGCCAGGTTCCCAGGGACACGAAGTAGAACAGTGGGGGCGAGGGCAGGGGGAGGGGCGGGAGGGAGTGGGTGTTTGTTTCCCAGGACAGAATTCCGGAGGCAGCGGGTGGTGAGGCTGGCTACATCACAATGTAAACACAGTAAGTATTGAACCGGACTTTCAAAATGGTTAAGGTGGGGGGTTTTACCATGCGTATTTTACCACAATTTAAAAAAACTGCCCGGGGCTTTGAAGTGGTGTCTACAGTAGCCTGGGGCTCCTTTGGAGGAGGATGGGGAGGGGCTCTGGGACCTCCTGACTTGGTGGGGAGACAGGCAGAGGGCGGGAAGGAAAGTGGGGCCGGGGCCAGAGCTCGAGGCCTGGTTTCCATTCCCTGCGTCTCTAGGCCGCGGCGCTGCTGCTGCCCGTGAGTGCTGGACAGCGGGCAGGGACCTATCTCCCTGCGCTTCAGAGGAGGCCCTGGAGGCCGTCCGGAGCCTCGATCGGCTCAAGGAGACACAGAGCGATCCAGCATCAGAGCTGGGACCGGACCCTGGGTCTCAGCACACGGACAGCAGCAGCAGGCTCGGCAAGTCCCTGGGGCCAAGGGCCATGGCCACGGGGCCCGCAGAGGCTCAGGTCAGGCGTGCTTGCAGGGATGTGTGTGTGTGTGTGTGTGTCTGTGTGTGCGTGTGCGCACGCGCACGTGGGCCTCCCTCCTTGGGTGGAGTCCAGGGTGTGGCAGGATGACAGGAAGCAGTGAGGGGTGTGGATGGCGGGTCCCCTGGCTTCCAAGCTCTCCTGGGGGCGGCCCAGCACCCGGGTCTGCAGCCTAGAACCCGGCCTCCCAGTGCGGCACAGGGGAGCGTCCTGGACTTTCGCCGGGGCTCCCCACCTGAGGGGTGACAAAGCAACACAGGCCCTGGCGTGGTGGGAACAGCCCGCTGGGTAGAAAGGGCAGCATGCTATGGTCAGGTGTCTGGCTTCACACTTGATGCCGACACCCACAACCATGTGAGCCCGGGGGAGTCACTTCCCCTCTCCGGGCCGCAGTACGGCCCCCCAGCCCCGTAGAGCCGCCTCTCAGATCTGGGCTGCGCACCGCGAGGCGAGCTCTGGCCCTGGCCAGGCCACGGGGAGCTCACCGACTCGAAGGCCATGGAGATCCACTGCACCCGGCCCTCCCTGACGCCCACCGCCCCATGAGACAGCTGCCCGGGGAGCAGGTTGGGCTCGGGGAGCTCCTTGCACTCAGGATGCAGCATCTGCAGGAAGGATGAGGTGCTGTAGCCTGTAGAGAAGGCGGGAGAGGCGGTCAGGCTGGGGACCCCGGGAGCGCGTCCCTTCCCTTCCCCCCATCCCATCCGGGGTGTGTGTGCACCTGCTGGGCAGGCATGTGGGAGGGGCCCAGCCCCTAGCCCTCCCCCCAACCTCCCAGCCTTAACACGTGCTGTCACCCGTGGCAGTGGGTGGTTAGGTGACCTACAACAGTCATCTGCCACTGGGGTGGAAAAGGACACCTTGGGTTCCCTTCAGCAGGGCCCTCGCATGACCTCACCCGGGTTATCGGCGTCTGCCCAGCCCTGGCTCCCGAGCTGGGAAGAGCCATTCCGGCAGGTGTGCCCACACACGCGGCACACATCCCACACACTCATGTTCCTCCACACCAATCCGTGTCCCGGCACGATTCGGCTCTAGAAGACTCACAACCCCCTCGCCCCAGTGGGGACACAAACTCAAGCACAGACACGTGTCTGCCGGACTCCTGCCAGGCATGGGGGTCCTTGTGGCCGTCCACCCTGGGAGCGGCAGCGCGGCCTCCCCGGCATGTCCTCCCTCTGGCAAAAGGCCCTCCCGCGCACCTGAGGGCAGACACTGGGCCCCGCCCGGCTTCACCAGCTCCGAGTTCCCCGCGATGGCCTTGCAGAGGCGACACAGGTGCCCAATTTCTTTGAAGAGATCAAAGCTGCTGTCATAGACGACACTGCCCTTTCCCAAGGAGACACAAGTGGGCGCGGGCCGCTCAGTGAGTTGGGAACTCGGTCCTGAGCCCCGCCCCAGGGGAAGAACCTCCTCGGCCCCCCGCCACCGTCACAGACACCAGGCTGGAGTCTCTGCACGGTCGCCTGAGCCCCCTGCCCAAACCTGCTCTGTCCCGCTCCCACCAGCACCTTCTGCTCGCAGCACTGCCCACCCTGCACGGGGCCCGTAGGCTCAGCCCCACTTAAACTCACATGCTTTTACCCTGGGCTTCCTCCCGTCTCTCCCCCACTCTGCACAGGCAGCTCTCCGTCCTCCCTCAACGGCTTTGTGTTCTCCCCGCCTCCCCACCCTTCTCTGAGCACCTGGGGGACTCGAGGTCGGGACTGAGCACACAGATCTCTGACTCTCCTGGCTCCCGAACTACTTCGGGTCTGAAGCCCTGTATACCCAGCCGGACTGACTTCTCACGGCCGGAGCTCTGACCCTCCCACACCCACGGTCCTTCCCACCGCACGCTCGGCAGCCAGCCCGTGCCAGACAGACACATGGCTCCAGCAGTTTCTCTCCCTTCCAACGCCCCAGAGCCCAGCAGTGGCACGAGCATCTGCAGGGGGAGGAGCCTACACAGAGGGGAGGGCCCCCGCAGTCGGCACCGGGCAGGGGCTGTGGGTGCAGGGAGCAGCCTCCTGCAGGAAGGGGAGCGGGGTGTGGTTTACACACTTGCATCTCGCTCAGCTCCATTCTAGCCCCTCGTGGTGAAGGGCAACCAGCTCCGGCCCACAATGTACCCAGATTCCTGGGCGATTCTGAGAGCTCCACCCTGATCGCTCCTCCAGAGAAACGGTGCCCCCGAGGGCCCGTGGTGGTCCTGTCGGCCTCGCGAGCAGCCAGGGGGGCAGGAGGGTGTGTGGGGAGCTGGGCCAGAGGCCACCTGGGCTGGCGCTCACTTGCAAATCTGGTGTGGTCCGGCCCCTTGGCGTCTGCCCAAAGTGGGCCCACGTACCGGGTCTCCGATGACATGGTTGTCCACCTGCCGCGTGCGGTTGATGCCAATAATGCCGAAGACCACGAAGACCATGGCCCCTGTATCCACCAGCGGCCGCACGGCTGGCTTCCCGCAGCCCGTGTTCACACAGGGGTTGAAGCCGAAGGTGGCCGAGAGGCGGGCCTTGGGCACTGCAGAGGGAGGCACATCCGTTTGGGAAGGCGGGGCCCAGCCCCCCGGGGGCCCCACTGCAGCCTCCCCGCAGGTACCTTTGTCACTGGGCACATAGAAGAAGCCTTTGGTCGGGCCGTCGGGGCTGGAGCTGAGCAGGCAGCCAGGAGGTGCCGCGCACACGCGCCCGTGGAAAGGGGGCTTGTGGGACTGAGCAAAGTACACTTTCCTGCGGAAGCGAAGGAGCCGGCTGAGGCTGGGAGGCTGAGGCTGGGAAGGCCAGGAGGAGCCTGGGGGATGGGGCTGTGTATGGGAAGAATGCGGGGACGGACTCGGGTCCCCGCCCCCCCGCACAAGGATGTAGTCTCAGGTTGGGGGCTGGGGTGGGGAGGTCACTCCTGGTCTCACCCCTGCCGGGGGTGGCCTGCTCAGCAGCCTCCTGCTCTGTGCGGGTCTCCGCACCTGTGGCCTGAGGGGTGGAGACCGGGAGTTTCCAAACCGTCCTCCAGGGGGTGCAAGAGTTCACCGAGGCCCACCCCATCCCACCCCCAGCCTGGTGGTTCCCTGCTCGGAAGCACCCCCGCTTTAACCAATACAGTTACTGGGCCTCAAGATTTTGCACGAAGCAAGGGTTCCATGGTTAGCTTGTTCACCATTGGACCTGACATAGCTCAAGGTTCCTTCTAGAATGTTCTAAGCTCGTCCTGGCAGCCTGATCCCGGTTGCTATTGTACATGTGCTGAGCGAACCCAGCTGGGCTCAGGGGAGGATGGGCAGAGGGACCCCTCCCCCCCCGCCGAGCCCCGGTACCCGGGGCTAGAAGGGCCCAGTGAGCCCACCTTGGTCACCTCCCCCACATCCATGCCACTGCCCTCTGCCCCAAGTGGTGTCCAGCCTGTGTGAGTGCCCCATGCCTGGAGGTCAGGCTCTGTCAGAGACCAGAGCCCCGTGTGTCCCCAGTGCAGGGCCCGCACTGTCGCTTTCCAGGCCCCTCTCAGCCCCCCTTCCAGAGCAGAGCACGTGCTGTCATTTATAACGACACCACGGCTGGCTTGTTAGCTGCTGTCTCCCACTCGCTAGCCTAAGGGCAGGAGCCACATCTGTCTTGCTCTCCACC
>CM052798.1:7325543-7546933 GCA_028533885.1 Nasua narica | reverse complement strand
AGGCACCAGGCGGGGCCTGAGTATACAGTAGGTAAATACAATAGACAGTTTCTCCTTTGTCTCCTTATGATCTGGCAGGGCGGGGGGGGGGGTGGTACTTATTAAATATTTGCTGAATTAATTATACATAGAGAGTGAATAGTGCCTTGGAGAGGCGGTAGAGAGCGCACACATCCACTCATTCTGCCAGTGTTCACCGAGGACCCTCTGGTTGCCAGGCCCTGCCCTAGGCGCTGGGGACATAGCGGCGGAAACGGTCGAGGTGCCCACCGCAGGATGCTCCCGAGGAAAGACAGGTTATAAACCACAGGTCAGGGTGATTCCAGGTGGCGATGGGGGCAGGAAAGGGAGCGGGGGTGATGCATGAGAGGGACCGGGCTTGGTTCTTCTGGACGGGGAGGGAGTTCCGGTCAGGGACAGCCTCTCCCAAGAGGGGACCCTGGAGTGGACACCTGAATCCCAGAGAAAAGTCGTCCCACTCGAGAAGCTAGGGCAGAGCATTCTAGGCAGAGGAAACGGCAAGTGCAAAAGGCCTGAGATGGCCCCTGCTCGGTGCGCAGTGGGGGACGGCGGGGCGCCGTCCTCTGCACCAGCGTCCCCTGTTCCCCAGCCCTGGGCCGGGAACTAGCTGAACACCCGTGTGCACGTGGACAGGGGTTTCCTAAAGCAGCCTGCTGACACCTCTTGGGAGACAGGGGGCCTGGCTGGCGGAGAGGGGCTTATCCACGAGGCTGTTACCGAGTGTGCTGCTGCTCCTTGGCGGCCGCGTAGAAGCTGAAGTCAAACTTCCAGCCCCGCTTGGCGTCACAGGCCAAGGTCGTCACCATCCACTTGCGGGAGGGGCTCGCCGGCTGGAGCAGCCCTACTGTAGACATACAAGCGGTGAGCTTCTTGGTGAAGTTACCCAAAGGCGCTCTATACACCTAAGCAGTGGGTCGACAGAGACAAGACAGGTGACTCCGGGGGGCTGCCTCGGCCTGGGCCCGGCCGCAGGCTCCGGCCCCTCCCTCCCTCCATCCCTCCCTCCCTCCCTCCAAGACAGGTCCCCCCGCCCCGTCCCAGCCCCCGCTGAGGAGGAGGGCAGAGGTTCAGGAGGCCTGGGTTCGAGTCTGAAGACGGAGCACATCCTTCCCTCCCTGTCTGAGCCTCAGTCCTCCCTCCAGCGGGGCACCTTCTCCACCAAAGTCCTGAGCTAGGCTCTGAGCATCCAGCCAAGAGCAAGACGGGCTTGGTCCCTGCCCCCGGGGAGCCCCCAGGCACGATGGCCTTAGGTTCTGTTAGGGGCCATGACTGTGATAGGATGCTAAGACCCAGGATAAAGGGGCAGGGGAGGAGGAGGCAAACTGAGAAGTGGGCCAGCACAGGGCGCCATGAGGGGATGATGTTTATGCTGGGGCATCACTGAGGGGCCTGTCATGTGTTACGCTGGAAGGAAAGCTTTCTAAGCAGCGGGAAGGGCAATGCAAAGGCTCAGAGTCAGGAAATGCCTCTGATACCTCACCATTCAGAAGGAAATAGACACCCGGAACAAATGAGTCGACATGGGGGCGTAACTTGTCAAAGAAACAGATGATTCACAGAGAGGGAGAAACTGGAGGCCTGGGGTGGCCCTTGGAGGCCCTTTTCTGGGGTGCTGGAGCAGCTTACCGGAGCACTTCCCGTGTCCTACACGCTACGTACCAGTACCTCACGTACCTCCAACCCTGGCTGTCATTTATGTGCCCCATTTCACAGATGAGGAGACTAAGGCTCAGAGAGATTAAGCCATCTGCCCAAAGACACACATTATAAATGGCAGAGCCAGGACTCGAACCCAGGTCTGACTGACTTGGAAGGCCCTGCCGTAACCACTCTGTAGCTGCCACAGATCTGGCTGGGAGAGGGTCCTTGTCTGCCTCACAGACCCTGCCTCCCCCTCCCGACGTGGCCACCCCGTGGTCCACCAGTGTGGCTCCGAGGGTCCCCTCCCCCATACTGGTGGTTCACGTTACCGCAGCCCAAGCTCACCTGGAAAGAGGGCACTTCCCCATCCCCGGGGGACACGATCTGCCAAGGGGCGGGGAGGCTGGCGTTGAGGGAGAACCTGTACACAGCCGGGTGGCCTTTACTCTTCACCTTGGAGACATACACGGTGCCTGGGGAGTCTGGGAGACAAACGAAGGATGGAAGATGGAGGAGTCACCTTGCCCGGCTTCCCCGGACCTGGAGCAGCCCACTCCCTGGTTCTGCGGCCTGAGGAGCGGAGCCCTGACTTGGGCTCCTCTCTAAATGTGGGCTCGGTTCCTCTCTACTGGACCGAGCCCATGGCCATGATGGGGGGTGCTGGTGGTGGACGTGGGGGTGGGTGGTGGCACGGAGGAGGCAGGAGGTGGCAGTGGTCGCCGGGATGGGGTAGCAGCGTAGGTGGCCGGATCGACAACAACGGCACAGGTCGTGGTGAAGGTGTGCCGTCTGGGCTAGGGTAGTGGCCGAGCTGCCTGTGATGGGGACGGGGTGAAGGGCGGGGCTGGAGCTGCAAATGACAATGGCAGGCACAGACAAGTGATGAGTGACGACAACCATGGGGTGACAAGGACGCACAGAACTGCCCCGTGGGGGACTGATTCCCACATGGATCCCAGCGTCCCGACTCTGATGGGGACCTGGGCAGGGATAAGCCAGTCCCCAGGGCTCAGGACACCCCTGCCCTCCCCCAGACACTCAGGAAGGATCTGGAACACACAGCAGGCTCATGGGGCGCCAGAGGCCTGGCTGGGGTAGTGGCAGGAGGGGGTGCCACTGTCCCAACTGAGCAGAGCTATTAGGATAATGGGTGAGGGCCCCGAGTTCACCCCCCAACCCAATCCCTCCTCAGTGACCCCAAAGCACAGACTCTTGTTCTCATCAGGAACACCCCAGTACTAAGGCAGGATCTCCCCGAAGCCCACCCCTCCCCCACCAGTCAGACCACACTCCCCACTAACCCTGTGGGGTGGCCTCAGGCCGGCTGGCCCAGGGAACCCCCGAGCCTCGCTTCTTCTTCTCCAGGGAAGTCCGGATGTTGTTCTGCAGGCTGTGGGGCTTCTCCTGGAACAGACCTACCCCCGCACCTCGTTAGGGACAGCCGGGCCTCCAAGGCTGAGCCCGGCAGGGGAGGGCAGAGACTGAGAGAGCTGGCCGCCGCAGGGACACAGGCCTCAGGGCCCTCGGCTTGGGGGATGGGTGACAGGGGTCTGAAAGAAACTGGATGGAACTGAAAAAAAAAATGCCAAATACTGAATTTGCAGGGATCTTAAGGCAAAAGGAAGGCACCTGTCAGCTCCATCCGGAGAAAGACACTCTGACGCTTTCCCTCCTTATCCCTGCCGCGCCTCAAGTCCCTCCTCTGTCAAATGGGGTGACGCTGAGCCTCCAGAGGGTGGGCGGCGGGACAAAATGGGAAACAGGATACTGCATCTCACACATTTGGCTCGTGATAAACGCTCCACGAGTGGGAACAAGAAGAAACGGGGCATCATCCGCCAGCGGAGATGACAGGAGACTGTCCTATTTTGCCTCAACCACTGGGGGATGGAATTTTCTGGTTTCCTTTGTTGTTGTTTTTTACACCTTCAAAGATGCAATCTTCACAACAATTCTCAGAGGTTGCTATCATTAACCCCAGATGACAGAGGAGAGAGCAGAGAGGTTCGGGGAGGTTCTGTGACCTGCGGAGGAAGTGACGGGCAGAGCCTCATTCGGACCCTGTCTTGGCGGCCCCGAACGCCCTTTCTGCTACAACCCCAACAGGCCTCCCGAAGGGCAGTTCAGGGAATTAAGAGGGCTGGGCTGGGGGCTGGACTTGGGCTCGCGTCCTGGCCCTTCTCCGGACAATTCTAGGAGCTTCTGCACCATCCTGGGTTTTGTCTGTCTTGGAAACGGGACTGGCTTTTTGACCCCGGGCCCTGAGGGACAGCAGGTGGCCTCCAAGCAGCAGTGGCCATGGAGTTTAATGTGTGCACCCAGGCAGGCGGGAGAGGAGCTGGGGATGCGGCCAGGGCGGGCTCCAATTTAGGAGGGGCTCTTCGGGCACCTCTCTGAGCTGCAGTCGATTATCATGCATTTAGCTAATGCCATTACCGAGGGGAAGGCCAGGTTAATGTGAACACCGCCCTAGTTAAATGAAGGCAATTATAGCAGTCGGCGGATCTTTTCCTAGGAGCTGGAAGGACGAGCCCAGCATCTTCTCATTTGGTTCTAACTGATCTGGCAAAGCTGTATGACCTTGGGCCAACCTCCCCTGGCCCCAACCCCAACCTCAGGCTCCCCTCTGTAAAATGAGGGCTTGGATCAATCGACCTCTAAAACAAGGAGACATCTTCAATTCACCTCCTTGCTCATCCCTGACACCCACTCCCCATCACTGAATCCTGTGGTTTCACCTCCTCAAAACCTCTTGATTCTATGGCCACCATGAGCACGCTGTCCTCAGACTCACTGTCTCCTGCTCGGATAAGGGCACCAGCCTCCAACCTGGTCTCCCAGCCAGCTTCCCCCCTCGCCCCCCCATCCACCTCCGCACAGCGCCTGGGAGACTCAACCATGGCCCTTCTCGGCCTAAAATCCTCCAGGAGCTCCCCCTGCCACTTAGAATCAAAGGCAGACTCCAGTCCTCCAGTCCCTGGCCTGGCCTACCTGCCTTCGCTCCTGCGACCGACTCTCTCAAACTTGGCCCTGGTCTTGCCCACCTCTGGTGCTTCCCTCTGCCTAGACCTCTTCTCTTCTCTCGGCCTGGCGAACTCCTTCCCTTTCTTCGAGTCTCAGCTTAGACAGACTGCCTCCTCCAGGAAGCCCTCCGTGATGCTGAGCTCCGCAGGCTCCCCGTTCTTCCTCCATCACAGGTCAGATCTACTATTCCAATGCCGGCCCCTAGCAGGCAAATGAACTCCCTGAGCTCAGGAAGCTTGATCGGCCCATGACGGTTTCCCCAGCACCCATTAAATACCTGTTTCAAGAAGTGGGGAAACACTCAGGCTCAGATGTGGAATGATCTGCTGAGGTTGCACAGAGACAAGGAGCCTGGACCTTACACCTCACAGGCTGACGGTCTTCGAGACCTGAACTCCAGAGAGAGCAGGGAGCCGCAAGGGACACCCCGACCAAACTCTCACCTGAGCAGGTGGTGCAGGATATGCCCTCAGCGCTCAGGTTGTACTTGAGGTCCAGTAGCACCTGGATGTTGGTGTCGGGCCGGAAGAGCAGGGGAGCCCGGCTGGCGGGGCGGAGCCGGCTGACGAAGACCAGGGACAGGATGAGGACGGAGATGAAGAGCCCTGCCGGGAGAGGAGGCACGCTAGGCAGGGCTGGAGGTGTGGGGGCCTTCATGGCCCAGGGGAAGAGCTGCTTCCTTTATGGGGGAGTGGCGTGGGGGGCGGGGTCCCTGGGAAGCTGGCAGAGGTGGGGCATGCCAGCCTGCAGGTGAAGCTGGTCAGGGATTAGTCCTCTGGGGTTGGATGTTATTCGTGTCATGAGGCACGGGGGGTGGTGGGGCAGACAAGAAGCCTCAAGGTCATGGTCTTGGGCAAGAGAGCACCTAACAGTTTCTAAAGAGCTGACACAGCTGCTTGATTATACACAGCCCTAAATACTGTCAGAGATTAGAATAGTAATAGCACTGAGCCTTTATTGAGCACTTACTGCATGCCACACTCTGGGCTGAGTTCTTTCCCTGCACCGTGGTTTGCCCTCCGACTGCCCTAGTAGATGGATACTATTCTTATCCTCAGGAACAGCATAAGAAAGGAGGCTCAGACTGAAGGACACACCCAAGGTCACCCAGGATGTGTAGAATTAGGGTTCCAACCTGGCCAAGCTGGTCTGACTCCAGAGCCCAAGAATTAGGCGCTCTGCTCTCCGACCCGGCGTGACGACTGGCGCACAGTAGGTGCTCCATAAACGATATTATGGGGGACCAGCTCCATTCTACACGGGAAGGGCGTGAGGCCCAGAGAGCGAGATGCCAACCCAGGGTCATTTGCAGGAAGGGTGCTGGGCTTCTATGGCTGATGCATCTTTTGGGGGAGTCTGTCCCCCAGGCCTCAGGCTCTGGGGAAAAGCTGCAAGTCAGAGGGAAGGAGTGTGGAGACCCCACTCACCCACGATCACCCAGCGGCTCCTGACAGCGGCCCACAGGGCCCAGTGGTGCAGCAGCTCCTGCAGCTGGGCAATGAGCTGGCCGCGGCTGCCCCGGTCGGGGGCTGGCCGGAGGCTCTCGGGGGGCACGGACACCAGGGACACGTCTCCCAGCTCCAGCGACACTGCCAGGATAGAGCAGCGGCCCATCAGAGTTTGTCAAAGGCCACCCTGGTCCCTGTCCTCTTTAGGGAAGCCCAAATGCTTGATGAGGGTGCCCGAAGGCCATCAGGACCAGCCTGTCCTCACACTGTCTCGTCAAAAGTGACCTCCTCGGCAGACGCAGGCTTGGCTCTCGCCAGGGTCAGCGGTGCCAAACTCACCCGGCTCCTCCTCGACATTCAGCAAGGGGATGTCATCGTCCAGGTAGGGCATGGGGCCCTGGGCAGGGCTGCCCCCAGCCCGCTCAGGGGCGGCGAACATGTCCCCGGGAAAGTGCAGGGAGCTTTTGCGGCCACACTTCTGGTGGCAGCTGCGGAGAGAGTGGGGGACCGGGGTGAGCCCCAAGGGCCCCAAGGGCGCAGGGCAGGTGGGCAAGGCCCCAGCCACCATATAAGCCCAGGCTTCGCGCTGCTGCAGACATCTCCTGGGAGACATTCATCATGGACTCCCAGGAGCCTGTTGCCTGATTTCTTCTCGCGTCCATCTCCCACCCCCTCCACCCAGACCCCCGGTGCCACCACGCTTCCTCTGGGGAGACAAAGGGTGACGGCAGCCACGACCCATGGAGAGGGTCCCCTGTGCTGGCGTGCCCTGCCCCAAGCCCAGACCCCTGTCATTCCTAGTACACAAGCCCAGCCAGCCACCCAGGCCTGACCATGTGGCCACCCACCCTCCCTCCTCTCCTCCCCACCTTCCCCAATCACCCAGCCCACAAGCCCCCAACCCTTTGACCTCTGGCGGTAACTGGGGGCTGCTGACACACCCAACTTTGCACACAGTTCACTATGTCTAATACAGTTACTCTACCAAGGCGAGAACACAAGAAGCATTTAACATGGCAGCTGGCAAGGGGCTGTTCAGACCACTGGGTTTAAATCTTGGCTCCGTAGCCTACTGACTGGGCGACCTTGAGAATGTCCCCTACCCTCCCCAGCTCTTGCTTCCTCATCAGTAAAATGGGAGAAACAAGGGAAGGAACTCCGAGGGCCCTGGGGCAATAAGGTCTTATATAAAAGTGCTCTGCTCACTTCCCCGGCATGGAGCCGGTGCTCCCAAATGCTAACTACCTAGCAGGATCCTCTTCTCCCTCCTCGTTCCCACAGGAGTGCTCAGCAGACTACTGGGCACATGGAAGCACTCCGTAAAGGATCAGAAAGCTCTTAGAAGAGAGGGTGGGGTGCTGAGGGCCCCGGAGGGTCTGTTAGGGACAATCAGCAGGAGGAGGGCGGGGCCCCTCCAGCGATGCGACCACTCACCTGGTCCGGCAGGCGCTCTCCAGCGGGGCCATGTAAAGGCTCCAGATGCCCAGGGCAGCCGGCATGGTGAACAGCACAGCCAGCCAGCAGCAGGACACGATGAGGGACATGAACAGGCCAAAGTCATGGACGGCCGGGATCTGGCAATGGATTGGGTCAGGTGGGCTGTGAGGCCACTTGGGCCCGGCGTCCAGGGACCCGGCGTCCCTGCGGCCAAAGGCACTCAGGACCCCAGACTATTCTCAGAATGGGGAGGGGTGGTGAGGAGGCCCAGGCCACCAGGGACACTGGAAGGCGAGCGACTGGCGGAAGCTCAGGTCCACACCACACTCCCCCGCCCACGGTGGTGCCCGGCACAGGGCAAGCGCTCGCTAACGGTCGTTACCCGAGTGACCGCGGCACAGAGGAAGACCGCCGGTGAGACCAGGCCACACGTGAGTGAGGGAATGGAAGGGAATGCTCACAGGTGCACCTGGGGCTGGGGAGCAATGGGGTGTCCCAGGGCCCCGCACGGGGATGTGGTGGTCAGAAGGAAGCTAACCAGCAGCACACAAGCCCTCACTGCTTGTGAAAAACTTGGACAGTCAGCTCATTTCAGTCCCTGAATAATCCACAGAGGAGGCGAGTGAGGCTCAGAGGTCCTAAGGTCACACAGCCAGTCACAAAGGGGACCTAGAACCCAGCTCTGCCTGTTTTCCAGACACAGTTCTCTAGCAAGGCCTGGATACTCCCAAAGCATCTAGTGGTTTCTAGATGGGATACTTGGCCCAGGTCCTTAAATGTTTCCAAGGCTCAGGTGGGCTCACGGCTTTTCGGGTTCTGTCAATGCCAAGGACCCAAATTCAGCCAAATTCAGATAACTCAGATCCTTCTCCCGAGCCCAGCTCAGGGGCCTGAAGGAGCATGGGGCCAGTTAGAGGGACGTCAACGAGAAGGATGACAATGTAGGGTAAAGCTGGTGGGTGGGAAGAACTTTGGACTGGGGGTCAGCGGACATGGTCAGGCTCACCACTTACCAGCTGTGTGACCTTGAGGGAGTCACTTTACCTCTCTGGGCCTCAGTTTCAGTATTAGGAAAAGAAGGATATAATTGTATCTTTGTCTTATGTCTTGAAAACTAAATGTGGAAGAGCTTCGAAAATTGCCACACACACCCTTCAGGGCAGAGGTTGGGTTACTATTAGTGAGCATTAATAATAAATACTATTTGTGTTTTCATCATTTCCCCATTTGTTAAGTTCTGGTAACGGCAACCAGTAGAAGGAATGGAATCTAGGGACATGGCAGGTGCCTTGAGGCAAAGGCCGCGTGGTGGCAAGAGAAGGGGTGAGTGGGAGAAAAAGAGCCCAGGGCCCCGTGGGAGGAATGGGAAGGCCGGGCCGGGGACAAAGGCCGTCTCTCACCTGGGAGAAAACATTAGCTGCGTAGGCAGCGGCCGTGGTCAGGGAGGTGAAGAACGTGGCCTTGCCCGCGGTCTGGATGGTGTGGATCATCCGCAGCTGGGGGTCCTCCAGGTGGGTGGCCTGGCGGTAGGTGTTGATGAACACAAAGACATCGTCCACACCTATGGGCGGGAGCCCCAGGCCAGCAGGGGCGGGCTCAGGATCACGTTGCTGTCTCCAGAATCAGACCCACGCTGGGCCTACACCAACACTGAGTGGCCCCCTGAGAGGTCAGGCTCCAGGGGAGCCCTGCTTCTCAGCCTGGAGTTTGGAAAGACCCATCCGACTTTGGCTCTACCCATGAAGAATCCAAGCCCCACCCTCCAAGCTCCCCGGCCCTACCCCTTCCCCAGAATGAGGTCCCTTATTCCAAATCTTCACCTCCTTTCCACCCTTCCCGCCATGCCGAAGAGGCAACTCACCGATGCCCACTATCACGAAGGCAGCCACCCCATTGAGGATGCCCAGGTACTGGATACCAAAGACCACATGGTACAGGAAGAGTGCCACCAGGCAGCTGAGGCCAATGCTGGCAATCCCGAAAAAGGACAGGAACACTGGGCAGGGCAAGAAGCGCATGGGTTAGAGTGGGAGGGTCCAGCAGACCACATACCCTTCGGGGACACAGCTGGGTCCTGCCTCACACCCCGTGTCCCCGCAGAGTGCCCTTCACCACCCTGGGTATGCCTGAACAGTTCTCATGCCCAGAGAGAAGGGGCCGGGGGGAGGCCAGAGTGGCAGAGGGAGCCATCTGTGTGGGTGCTTCACAGGCCCTCATCTTCACCGAACTGACCTCAGTTGCTAGTAGGGAATTATTATATATTTCACATCTGTCACCCCAGTAGACTAGAGGTTCCATGGGGGTAGTAAATGTGTCTGTGATGTTCATCACTGGATCTCTGGGGCCTTAGAGCATCTGACACAAAGTCAGTGCCCAATTAATATTTGTTACATGGATGAATGGGTGTCTTTTCCATTTTTGAAGGTATGACTAACCTGTCATTTGCTTGGGCAATAGAGAGTACCTACTGTGTACGCAGTAAGCAGCAGGCAGGGTGTGGGGGAAGGTGGTGGTGTTAAGGTGAACAGAGGGACAAAAGGGCAGCTGACCTGGGACTGTAAAACAGGCTATGAAATAATCCATAAAGGAGGGCCCGATACTCCAGACCCCCAGAAATAAAATTTTTAGGAAGAAAACAATGGTCAAAGGGCACAAGGTTAAGCATGTGAGGTCCTGGGAGTGGGGGCCCTCGGGTATGGCCCGAGTTGGGTCTGGACTACAGTTCACCTGACTGGGGTTGGAAGGTGACCTCTCAGCACCCTGCTCCACCAGCTCTGACACGGTGGATTCGAGACATGGCATTCTGGAGAAGGCAGGTTTGGTGGGACAGAAATACATGGGGAGGGGGGAGGGGGGGAGGGGTGCTGGCTCATGCTGGGCCTTCTGAGGAGGCCTACCTGAGCAGGAGGTGAGAATGTAGACGAGGGCCGCGATGCAGCTGCTGCTGATGAAGGCCAGGAGCATGTCGTTGTTGAAGGTCCTGCGCACCTCGTAATCAAAGAGGTCCGTCCCCCCGTACAGAACCTGGACTTTACTGGAGGAGTGGAGAGGAAACATGAAAGTGGGTTGCAGATGGTTGTTGACACTTGGAGGAACAGGATCTATCCACCTCCACAGTGGCTCTTTACCTCGGCTCTATGTTGAGTCACCTGGGGGCTTCCAAAAATCCTGCTGTATAGGCTGGACACTAGACAAATTAAACCAGAATTTCTGGGGTAGGGCTGAGTCATCAGTGTTTAAAAATCTCCCAGGTGATTCAAATGTATGGCCAAGGTTGAGACCCTGCCTGACACAGATACTAATCAATCATGCTCAAATCCTTTGTCATCTCCCAATTCTCAATATTCGCTGCAAAATCCTTAATTCAAACCAGCTTCCACATATAAAGTTTTACACAGCTATTCAGTGTGCAGAAACACCAAGCTATTCTTAATAATAACAAAAACATTAACCGGCTGGTCACCTTGAGTTTTAAAATACAAACAGGAGTGACATCTGCTTCTGGCCATGATGGAGTGATAAGATGAGATCTAGGTTTACCCTCCCCATAAAATTAACAAAAAAAAAAAAAAGAGAGAGAGAGAGAGAGAGAGAGAGAGAGAGAGAAAATATATAAAACAAGACTCTGGACATGAGACAACACAGGATGATGATACCTGAGAGATGAGAAGCAAATGGGTCCTGTGGTTATCTTATCACCTTGAGAATTGCTGGGCTCTTGTGAGCCTAATATATGGGTTATATATCTCACCCGCCCAAAGGAGGGTGAAACTTTCCCAAACTTCATGGAAACTATAAGCCTGCTGATTCAAGAAGCTCAAGCAACTAAATCCAAGTACAAAAAAACCAAAACAAACAAAAAAAACATGAATGAAATGACAACAAAGCACATTATAATCAAATTGCTCAAAACCAGTAAACAAAAAGAAAAAGTCTTAAAAGCAGCCTGAGGAAAAAGACCCCTCACACACAGATCAAAAATAAGGGTGACTTCTCATCAGAGACAATGCAAATGAGAGGACAATGGAACAGTACCTTTTACCTACTGGGAAAACAGCCGACCCAGAATTCTATACCCAGCAAAATTATATTTCAAAAGCAAAATGAAGACTTTTTCAAATACACAAAAGCAGAAAGAATTCATCTCCAGTATGCCTGGACTACAAGAGGTGTCAAAGGAAGTCCTTCAGGTACAAAGGGGGAAATAACAGATGGAAATACGGAACTATACAAAGGAATGAAAAGAACTGGAAATAGCAATGGCATGAACAAATATGTAAAACTTTCTTATTTCTTATTTAAGATTCTTTATAATTGGTCATTTATGCAAAAATAATAATGTAGTGTGGTATTTATAATACGAATGAAAATAAAACACATGACAACAACATAAAGGCCAGGAGGAAAGAAATGATACTATAACACCGTAAGGCTCTCACACTATATACAACATATATAACATCATCTGAAGGTATGCTGTGATAATCTATGGTTGTATACTCTAAGCCCTAAAGCAAGCACCAAAATAAATAAAAAGTTACGGCTAAAAAGCTAACAAAGGAAATAAAATGTAATAATAAAAAATACTGAATTAGTCCAAAAGAAGGCAAAAGAGAGGAAAGGGGAACAAAGAATATATGACAAGTAGAATAAAATAAGATAGACTTAAGTCTTACCATATTAATAACTGCATTACATATAATACCCCAGTTAAAAGGCAGAGACAGTCAGACCAGCTTTTAAAAAAAATCAAGACTTACCTGCCTACAAGAAAGGCATTTTATAATTTTTTGAAGATATTATTTGTTTATTTAAGTAATCTCTACACCCAACATGGGTCTCTAACTCACGACCCTGAGATCAAGAGTTGGATGCGCCTCTGAAACCCACTTTAAATATAGACACAAATAGGTTAAAATCAAAAGGATAGTAGAAAAAGACGTGCCATGCTAACTCAAGTCAAAAGAAAGTGGGAATAGTTATGTTAATAACAAAGTAAATTTCAGAGCAAAGAATATTACTAGGGATAAAGAAGACAATTTCAAAATGATAAAGGGTTCCATTCATCCAGACAACACAATCAACCAATTTGACCTAATTGATATTTATTAAACACCCCACCCAACAACAGCAAAATATGTATTCTTCTTAAGGGCACAAGGGAACATTTAATAAGACAGACCACAATCTGGACCACAAAACAAGACCCAATAAATATAAAAGGACTGCTTGAAGCTATACAAAGTATGTTCTCTGACCACAAAAGAATTAAATTAAAAATCAGCTACAAAATGATACCTGGAAAATTACCAAGTATTTGGAAACTAAATAACATACTTTTAAGTAAGACATGGGTCAAAAAAAGAGATCAGAAGAGAAAATAGAAAGTATTTTGAGGTGCACCTGAGTGGCTCAGTAGGTTAGTGCCTTTGGACGCAGGTTATGATCCCAGGGTTCTGGGATCAAGTTCGCATCGGGCTCCCTGCTCAGTGGGGAGTCTGCTTCTAGCTCTTCCTTTCCCTTTGCCCCACCCAACTCCCGGTTGTATTTTTTCTCTCTCAATAAATAAAATCTTTTTTTAAAAAGTATTTTAAAAAAATTAAAAAAAAAAGTATTTTAGGGGCACATGGGCAGCTCAGTAGGTTAAAGCCTCTGCCTCGGCTCAGGTCATGATCTCAGGGTCCTGGGGTCAAGCCCCGAATCATGCTCTCTGCTCAGCAGGGAGTCTGCTTCTCCCTTTCTCTGCCTGCCTCTCTGCCTACTTGTGACCTCTCTCTCTGTGTCAAATAAATAAATAAAATCTTAAAAAAAGTATTTTAAATTGAATGAAAATGAAAACACAACATATGAAAATTTGTGGGATGTGCTAAAACAATACCGAAAGGGAATTTTATAGCAATAAATGCCTATATTGGAAAAGAAGAAAGGTTTCAAATTAATGACCTCAGCTTCTACTTCAAAAAGTATAACAGGAGAAAATTAAATGTAAAGTAGACAGACAAAAGGAAATAATGAAGATCAGAAAAGTTAATGAAAAGCAAAACAAAACCAATAGAAAAAAAAATCAAAGAAACCTACAGCTAGTTTTTTGAAAAGAACAGTAAAATTGACGAACCTCTAGTCGGACTAATCATGAAAAAAGAGAGAAAATACACATGAAAGAGGTGACATCACTAGTTCCTACAGATATTTAAAAGATAATAAGGGAATATTAGGAACCACTTTATACCAACAAATTTGACAATTTAAATGAAATGGAAAAATTTCATGAAAGACTCAAAACTACCAAAGGTCATGCAAAAAGAAATAACCTTACCAGCCCTATGTATATTTTTTAAATGAACTTTTTGAAAAGATGAAATAGCCATGTGTGTGTGTGTGTGTGTGTGTGTGTGTGTGTATTTTTTAAGTGTGCAAATAAATAGATTGATGGAACAGAACAGAGAGTCCAGAAATAAATCCACATATATAAGGACAATAGATTTGTGTCCTAGGTGCAAAGGTAATCCTGGTTGAAGGGATGATCTTTTCAACAGATGATGTTGGAACAATTAGATATCTGTATAGAAATATGTGGCATCTCCATACACTGGATTACTGCTCAGTTTATTATCTAAAAATAATAAACTATTGATACCTGCAACAACATGGATATAACTTAAAACAATTAGTCTGAAAGAGGTCAACTAAATGAGTGCGTACTATAACATGCCAAGGATATAAAATTCTAGAAAATGAAAACCAGTGTAGAAAATGAAAAACAGTTATAGAAAACAGAAAGGTGGTGCCTGAGGTAGGGGTGGACAGACAAGAAGGGGCAGCATGGAGTGATTAGCCAGGGTACAGGAGGAAACTTTTGAGGGAGATGGATATGTTCACTATCTTGCTTATGGTAAAGGTTTTATGGTATATACATTTGTCAAAACTAATCAAGCTGTAGATTTTAAGCATGTGCAGTTGGTTGTATGTCAATTATATCTTAATAAAGCTGTTTAAAAAATCAAATGGAACATTTAAAAGCCAAGTAGAAAAGATCTTTGGATTACCTACTTTGTGGAACTAAATTGGTCAGTGGATCTTTCATTAGAGTAGAACACTGAAAGTTCAAGCAACTCTTTATTCATTCATTCATTCATTCATTCATTCATTTGTATAGCATTTATAGAGTGTCTTTGAAGTTCTAGGTCCTATCTTAGTTGCTGGCTATAAAAAGACACAGACCCAAATTTTTACTCTCAGGTATAAAGGAATAGCTCATGGAAGACAATATTCCTGCCAAGAACTACAAAAAGTCAGATAAAATTCAAAAATCATCTGTTTGAGGACAGTAGAGAGTCCCTAAAGGAATGAGAAGTAGAGGAACTCCAGAAAGACTCTGGAAAGAGAAGAACCTAGGAAAGGTAAGTTGCCCTTCTATGACTGTTTTCATCCTGGAGGCATCTGCTGATTCCAGACACAGGCAGAAGGCTGAAAACTAAGGCTGGGAGTCAGATGAATTAGCAAAGTTTTGGGCAGAAACTTGTAGGCCAGCAGAGTAAAAGGTCAGTTTCTCTCAGTACTTGTGCTGAGTACTGGAGCTGCAGGAAGCATTAGGCTAAAAGTCTAAGTAGAAAGCCTCTGAAAAAGTGGCATGGAATTTTGTTTTGCTTTTGTAGTTTTGAGAAACAAATATTAGAGTTTGTAATCTGTCAGGGGAAAGAGTTGTGCAGAATACACCAGGCTCCCAGTTGAAAATTCTAGAGAATCAAGGGCAAACAAGAGGCAGACTGAGACTTCGCAGGGCTGCAAAACAGTCTTGACTCAGTGAAATGGTTGGCTACTTAAGGTCATCAGTCACAACTCTGCCTAGTGGAGAGAAGGATAAACTTTCTGTGCAGGAAAAAAATATCATCTGGACTTCTTTGTTTTTTATACACAATGTTCATCACTCAATAAAAATTACCAGGCATACTCATAGACAGAACCACATAACTAAAAACCAAGTGAAAGAACAGATTAGGAAAATAAATCTGCAAGTTTTCCCTATAGCAAAAAATCAACTGCTAAGGACTTTGAAATAATGATAATATGTTAAAGGAGAGAAAGGATAATATGGACAAAATAAAACTGAAGAACTTCACCAGGGATTTAGATCAATAACAAAGGATCAAATGGAAATTCTCCACAGAAAAATGTAACATTAACCTTCAAATCTCAATCTTTTTTTTTTTTTTTGTCAGAGAGAGAGAGAGAGAACACAAGCAGGCAGAGAGGCAGGCAGAGACAGAGAGAGAAGCAGGCTCCCTGCCGAGCAAGGAGCCCGATGTGGGACTCAGATCCTAGGATGCCAGGACCATGACCTGAGGTGAAGGCAGCTGCTTAACCAACTGAGCCACCCAGGCGTCCCTCAAATCTGAATCTTAACTGGCAGATTAGATATAATAGAAGACTGGAGTATAACAGTGAACTGGAATATCTAAAACATAGAAAGACATGAAACATAGTAACATACCAGAATTTAAAAAAAATTAAAACCTTGGAAAGAGCACTGAAAACACATGGAACTCAGTGAAAAGAGCTAACATTTGTGTAATTAGAATCCTAAAAAGGAATCCTAATAGGTAAAAACAATATTTGAATAGGGAATAGTCAGGAAACTCCTAAAACTGATGACAATTATCAACCTACAGGAAGTTCTGTGCACCCCAAGCAGAACAAATACAAAGAAAACTACACCAACATAAATCATAGTTTCACCAGTCTTGGTGAAACCAAAGCCAAAAATAAATTTTAAATGTAGCCAGAGAAAAAAGATAATTTTTCAAAGGGGCAACAAAAATATTTACAGCTGACTTTTCCACAGAACACAAGGGACTAACAGTTTTAAAGCATTAAAAGAAAACTACCTATTTATAATTCTATACAAGCAGAAATATGCTTCGGAAATGAAATTAAAGATGTTTTCTAAGCAAACAACACAATTTACCACCAACAAACCTGCACACGCACACACACACACACACAAAACTACTAAAGAGAGTTCTTCAGATACAAGCAAAACAATTCCAGAGGGAAACATGAAGTTGTAGATTGTAATGAAGAGCAACAGGGAAAGTAAATATGTGGGTAAATATAAATGAGTACTGACTCAGTAAAGTAATAATGTAATGTCTTACGGGGTTTAAATGTATATAGAATTAAAATGGATGCAACAAAATGCAAAAAGCTACAGGGATATAAGCGCAGTGAACATGTGCTAAGATTCTAGTATTATCAGGGAAGTAGTAAGAGAGATTATGTGTATTATTCTGTAATAAGTCAAGGTACATGTTGCCATCTCTTGGGTAACCAATAATAGAATAATAAAAAGATCTGGTTATTCCACAAGAAGATACTAAAGTCAAGTCTATAGGGACCCTGTTTGTCACCACACCTACGAAGTTCTAGGGGAATGAAGGGGAAGAGAGGCTTTTCTACCCAGGCAGAGGTTTTGACTCGGGAGCTGAACATATTATGCAGAGGTAACTGTCGGTATCTGAAACCTAAAGATCCTCCTGCAGCCAGCCCCTCCCAGCTTCCTAACCCGGCCAAGTACCTTTCTCAGAAACATCTCCATTTATTCATCCATCCCCCATCCACTCATTCATTCCCAAGACAAATCCCTACTAAGGGGTTCCTGGCACTGTCTAGGCCTATAGAAGTGAGCCAGGAACCATCCCAGGTCTCAACAAACTCACACTCGACTGAAACATAATGAAATGAGACTTCCTCAAACTTTAATGTGCAAACAAGTCACCTGGGAATCCTTCAGGTCAAGGAAAGGCCTTGAGATTCTGCATTTATAACAAGCCCCCAGGTGATAGTGATGCTGATGCTGCTGATCTGAGGGCTGCTCTTTGAGTGACAAGGAATTAAACAACTAAAATACAAAATGCCAAGGGCTACGATGGAACTGTAGCTCAGAGAGGTGAAAGAGCCCACTGGAACTCCCACAACTAAATGAAATCGCTGTTATGTGACCCCAGATATAGCTAACTCGATGGACACTCTTTCCTCCCTCCTTTAGGGAGAAGGAAGGGCATGGTGGAAGGGGGCAGAGTGGGCTTTCGATCCAGCTTTAGGGAGAAACTGCCTAGGCCAGATCTTAGTGGATGAACAGGGGTTTCCTTGGCAAAGAAGCATGGCTGGGAGAAGGTTCCTAGCCCTTTTTGGCATAAAAGCACAATGGGTAAAGGGTCCAGATTAGAAAGCCTGGATTTTTTTTTTTTTTTTTTTTTTTTGAGAGAGAGAACATGTGCACAAATGGGCAGGGGCAGAAGGAGAGAATCTTAAACAGGATCCACACCCAGCGTGGAGCCCAACGTGGGGCTCGATCTCAGGACCCTGAGATCATGACCTGAACTGAAATCAAGAGTCAGATGCTTAACCAACTGAGCCACCTGGCGCCCCAGAAAGCCTGGATTTTCATGCCATTCCATCACTTACGGATATATTATTTTGGATAACTTCCTCAATTGTTCTGTGCCCTGATTTCCTCAACTATAAAATGGAGATAATCAGAATAGCACCTACCTCACGGGGTCAGTATGAAAATTAAATGAGGTGTGTATAAGGGGCTTCTACCTACTCTGTGTCATATGAATTTCAACGCTGATTTTCACAGTCCATGGCTCAGTGTAGTTGCTCAATGTAATGGATGAGTAATGGCGGGAACAAGGGTCTTTCAGGCAGAATAATTCCTCCTGTGTCTGGGGCTGGCCTGTCAGGGAAGAGGACTGAGGGGAATTCCAGTAATTGTCCATCAGGACTGACAGATAAACTATCTATTGCCCTTTCTGGGTGAAGGGGGCCTAGTTGTATTCTTAGACACACATCCCAATGTTTGGAGGACAACCAAAGCACCCAGTGCCGGAGAGCACCTTCACATCTCTTGGCCCATCTGCTCCTAATGCCTCTAGAAGGGTATCAGGACTCATAACCCCCATTTTACAAGTAGGAAAACTGTTGCCTAGAGAAGAAGCGTGACTTGCCAACTATCTCCCTGGGTTGTAGAGGCAGAGAGGCCAATACTCCCTGATCAATATTCTTTCCAGAAAGCCCTCTAGGACCAACTCAGGAGAAAAGAAATACCCCACACCTCCCAGGGCAAGAGCTGTGGGATTTCCTGCCTCCACCGAAGCTGGCATGTTCACTACCCATTAGCACTGATCAAGAAAAGGGTCTTTCAGCTGTCAGAGTGACAGTGAGGATGCACCTGGCTCTGCCCCTGATTGAGGAAGAAAGACTTTGTAGGGAGAAGGTTGAGGGCAGGTGATCTGGGGTTTAGGAAAAAAGAAGGCCTGGAAGACAGTTTCTTACCCCAACACAGCCCTTTCCTGGTATACGCAAGGGCAAATACACGCAGGGTGCAGCTGGACCTCCTACCTGGTAGACTGCTTGGCCAGCATGGCCACGTAGGTGACCACAAAGCTCTGAAACTTGGCCCGCTGCTCCTCCCAGCGATCGTCCACTGAGTAGTAGTTGGGCAGGGGTGCTCCAAACAGGATCTCGCTGCGCAGGAGGGAGCTCTTGAGGTTTTCTGCAGAGAGGCCCTCGTCCACGTACCAGTAGAACTCGGGGTGAGTCATGGCCAGCTCTAAAGAGCCTGCAGGGGTGCGGGCCCAAGGAGCTCAGAGGGTCAATGCCCCCCCAGTCCGCCATCAACATCACCCTGCCCTCCTCACCATCTGACTCCTTTCTAAGAAGGTAGGAACCTCCCCCTCAGGCTGCCTCCAACTGTCCCTAATGGGACAGAGAGAGGGTTTAAAGAACTCACTAAACAAGAGCAGCAGCCCCCGAGACCTGCTCAGGCAGCCCCCAATAAATTCACATTTTGTTAGCCTGTGAACTTCACCTAATACCGAGGCTCAGTCTTTACAGTCCTAGAACTCCGCCTTCCCATTCTAGTCCCCCTCCATCTCCCTAGAGATGTGTCCCTTAAAAGGCACCCCTAAGCCCCCAACCCCCTCGATCATTCTCTAGCCCTCTTCAAGTCTCATCCCTAAATTACCTTGAATTAACCCCACCTTAGTCTCTCTTCCTGTGGTTAGATGCCCAGTCCTCTGTCACCACACTCAGGCTTCCCTCTAACCAACCTCATGCCCAAGCCCAAGCCCATGCTTTCTCTAACTCCCAATTTCCCTCAACCCAGGTATGCACCCAAACCTCCTTCCTTGCCTCCTTCTGATTCCATCTCACACCCAGCCCTGCTCCAGCCCTTTGACCTATCACCTTCACGCCCAGCAGGCAGCTCCTGTTTGACTCTGCCCCACATCCAAGTTCCGCGCCAACCTCCTTCAGGTGTGAGCCCAAGGCCAGGTTTCCTATGCGCCTCTAAAACACCTTGTCTCAATCCCAGGAAGACCCGTCCCCCGAGCCTCACAGAGGCCCTGCCCCTTACAAGTCCCTCCCCCACGGGGCCCCACCCCCAGCCACACACAGGTCTGCTCACCCCGGATGTCAGCCAGGTCTTGGCCCATGCCATCATAGTAGATCTTGCCGCCTCTCTCAGTAGGGAAGAAATAGGTCATGAGTGAGCTGGGTGGAGAGCAGTAGGAGTAGGACCCTAGTGGAAGGTCCTTGAGCACCTCATGGGGCTTCCAGCAGAACTCCCGGAAGCCTGGGTGGTCCATGATCTTGCGCTCAATCTCGTGGATTGTGACCAGCCGCTCACTGGTGAAAATATTGCGCTCTGCGTCGCCGCGTGCCAGGAAGATGAGCTCGATGCGCCAGTGTGCATGCGTCTGGGTGTTGGCACTCACAAACGAGCGGGAGTAGTCCCAGCGTGAGGCACCTCGGCGGGCTCGGCTCTGATTGGCCGCAGCCACAGCAGGGGGCGGGGTGCTGGGTTGGCACCGCCCATTCTTCTCCAGCCTCTGCTTCATTGGGCCTTCACTCTGGTTGGCTGCCAGATCCGCCGGGGGTGGGGCCTCGCGCCGAAGACGCCCACTCCGATTGGCCTCTGGCTTCTGGTCCGCAGAAGTGTCTGGAAATAGGCCTGGGCGACGCCTTGGGGCTGCAAGTACCGCCGGTGGGGGCCTGGTGACTGGCCGGGAGCGGTTTCCCAGGTGCAGCTGCTGCAACTGCTCTGAGATAAGGCGCTGGAGCGTCTCAGAGGTGAAGTCGGCCAAGTCGCGCCGGTTGCGCCCCCAGGAACCAAACTGGGACTTGAGCGCCAGCGCGAGGGCGTCAAAGCGCTGGGAGGCCTCGTGGTTGCGGATCTCAAAGGCGTTGTAGGAGATGTCAATGTCCAGAGGCGGATAGTAGAGGAACATGAAGGCTGATAGGGCCATGGGGATGCTGCAGCCCAGGAAGAGCACCAGCCCCGCACAGCACGGGTTTGTGAAAGCCCAGCCCAGGGTACTCCAGAAACCCGAGGCCGGGGGCCGGGAAGGCAAGGTCCAACGCCGCCAGCAACACTGCCCTCCTTTCCCAGCTTGTGGCCCTGGCTTCTGGGCCCTCCTCAAGGCCTCACCCGTTGCTTCCTCCTCCTCTTCCTGCTCCTCCTCTAGCCAGACATCCTGCAGCAAGGGGTCATCCTCTGAGTCCATAGCCTACAGGAGAGGGAGAGGGTCAGCAGGCTGGACAAAGGGAGAGGATGGCGCCCTGTGGATGCAATTGCCCAGCCCTGGGGATTGGCGCCGTCCACAAATACTACGATGGAATTACATCGAGCAGGCATTTAACTCAACTGAATTTAATCACTCCTACACAAAACAGAAAGAAAAAAAATATGTCATTTGTCCATCACCTCCCCCAACTAGATCTTGGCTTTCAAAAAGGTCACAGAAAAGGGAGACACAACCCAGTTGCAAACAGAAGAGACATTCCTTCCCATGTAAGGGCTCTTAGAAGGGAACTTTGACTAGGCATGATTTCCCAACTTTTGCTTCATGTTCTGATTTTAGAACTCAAAGCTCACGTGAAGTGTTACTCCACTATAATCACTTTTACTTGATCAGCAGCCCTGAAGTAACTTGCAGAAGTATCAGGGTAGAAGGGAAATAACATGATCTTTGGAATCAGATAGACTTTGGGTCCTGGTGTGAACATTGGCAAGGTGGAAAACCTCTCTGAATTTCAGAGTCTTTGTCTATAAAACAGAGGTGGCCATTCCTGCCTCGCACAATTGCAAAGAAGGTCAAGGAGGGAAGCACGCTGCAGTCTGTGTAGTATATTACTCATTATCTGCTACACAAACAGACTTCTTTGCTCCCCTCTGGAGGCTGTAATGTGCTCAGCCATTGCCCATGGGGCTGTGCCAGAGCTAGATGCCTGCCATGGCTCTCCTCAAGAACTCTCGATGGCTCCCCACCCCCTCTTTGGGACGCTGCAGCTGCAGCTACTGTTTATCAGACCCAGACCACTTAACATGCAGCTCCAGCAATGTCAAACCTTTGGGCATGAGCCGGGGCCAGGCATCTGTCTCCCCAAGACGTGGGCACAAGCAGCAGGAGGGCCTGGCAAGAGAGGGCAGGCTGGGCAGCCTGAGGACTCCAGCAGGGTGGCCCGAAGGCAGGAGGCCTTCCAGCATCCCCGGGCATGGCCTGTCCCCCTTGTCTCTCCTGTCCTCTGTTTGGACGGAGAGAGACTCATTATCAAGTTAGACGCCAGGCATTGAGAAGAGGAAGCTAATTATGCCAGAGCTGGCTAATTAATGCTGCCTTTCCTATTAACATTCTCTAGAGTGCTCCATTTCAATTAGACGGTCTGTCCAGGAAGAGAGGGGGCTGCCGACAGCCCAAAGAAAGTGAGGAAGAGAGGGTGAGGGGAAGGAGGGAGGCAGAGACAGAGAGACAGGAAACGGGAGAGATGAGAGACGGAGACATGTGGAAAGAGGAGACAGAGAGGAGAGTGGAATTGGGTGGGGGTGGGAGACAGAAATGCAAATGGGGAAACGAAGAGAGAAACAGAGTGGGGTGAGGGGAGAGGCGGAGGGCAAAGCAGAAGACTTGAAAGGGAGAGAGGCCTGGAAGGGGTGGGAACAGCTCGTGTAATATGCAAGATTCCTATGATGAAATAAGCAAACTTTCCATTTGCCATGCCCTAAGGCAAGCCTGCCGAGGGGATGCTATCTGCTCCGGGGCCCACTTTGTATCACCAGAAGCTCCTGAGTGTGATCCAGAGGCAGCTCAGACTCACCCCACGTCCAGAAGGCAGAACTAAGTCGGCCTGTGGAGGTGGGGGCGGGTGGGAGCCTCGGCCCCACTCCTAGCCTTGGAAGGAGGATGCCGATGGCGTATGGCAGAGGGACTGGGGCCCATCCACCCTATCCCCAGCTTTCAGGGTGTACGGTTTACAATATGTTGTGTGGGGGGGGCGGTGGTCCAAGGCTAGGATTCTGGGTCACGGCCGCACTCTCTGGGTGATTTACGGCATCCTCTAACCCACTGCTGCTCCACCAGGAATGCCACTCCTTTCTCTAGGTGTCCGAGTCCAAGGCATCTTTCAAGGTCTTGCTCAAGTCTCACCTCTGACAAGAAGCCTTCCCAGATCTGAAGCCCCCAGCGGCCTGCCTAAGCTTCTCACCACACTTCGGGGGTAAAAATTACTTAGGGACAGGGAGGGTGAGGCAGAATGTTAAGAACTATGGCTTTGGAGGCAGACAGACCTGGGTGCCGATCACAGCTGTATGACTTAGGGCAGACAGGGTAGCCTTCCTGAGCCTCGGGTTTCCCATCTGCAAAATGGGGCTAATGGTACCCTTCACAGAGGTGTCTGAGTGAGGTATACAGCAGGCCAACCACAGTGCATGGGGATAGACTGCTACGGTTCTGTTATACTCTGCTTCTCCCCAAAGGCTGCGAACTCCTGCAAGACCCACATGGCCCATCGCGTCTGCCACAGATGATCACAGCAGTCTCTCTCATTTCGTGTGCTCTCTCACGGTATGACTGAGACTTCTCCCATCCGGAAATAGTGTCTGCATTCCTTCCCCTTGAATCCAGGAGCGTGGAGGGCGGTGGTGGTGGTGAGACCACAACAGAAGTGGTGCTCCGAGACTTCTGAGATGACGGGAGGGGCAGCTTCCCCCAGGCTCTCTTGGGACACTTTGTCCTTGGAACCCAGTTGCCACGCTGGGAGGAAGCCCAGACTAGCCCAGGCAGAGAAACCACATGTAGGATGCTAACAGCATCAACCACCGGATATATGGGTAAAGACACTTCCGGTCAAGGAGTAACCCAAGCCTTCAAGTCTTCCCAGCTGGGACCCAGGTGCCGTGGAGGAGAGCTAGGCCACCCTCTCCTGTGCCCCGTCCTGACCCACAGAGTCGATGAGCATAACCATTGGTTGTCATACATCCCTAAGCTTGAGGATGATTGCTGACATAGTAACAACAACTGGGACCATTGCATCAGAACCCTGTCCCCTACGTGTGACTCCATGCCCTGCAGACAACATTTGCTGGATTTAAGTGACCAGAAAACTGGGCGCAGCCATTCTGCTTCCCATTGTGAGCCCCACAGCTGGGTAGACATGAACTCCAAGAGAGCAGGGACTTGGCTGTTACGTTCCCTGTTACGTTCCCTGTTACGTTCCCTGCTGGGTTCCATGTGGCCTAAATTACTCGGTGCTGGGGGACAGGGGGTGGTGATCAGTGCTTAGTAGATACTGTTAAATGAAAGAAGGCAAAGGAATCTCTGGAGAATCTGAGTTAGATATGAGGTAGGACTTCCCCCTGGACAAAGGAGAGTCACCCAACAATATAAACACTTGGCTGAGAGTGTGGTGACTTCTGCCGGGGGGGAGGGAGGCGCGGGGCTTATCTTGAAGAGGATGAAACAGACAAGAAGTGGGCTGGATGAGTTGTCTATGGCGCCCCCTCCCACCCCCACGCCCACCTTCTCAGTCCACCCCTAAAAAAAGCTGCCATGTGGGAAATGACACCAGATTGGTGGTTGGCCACCCTGTCTTCAGGCCTGGCTCAGCCACCAACTTTCTGTGTGGTCCTGGGCATGTCCCTCCCTTCTTGGGGCCCTGTCCCTCCCATCTGGTATTGGGATGGTAAAGATCCAGGTCCTTCTAAGGGTGACATCCCTACAAATTGCTGAGAAGCCCTCGTCTGTAGGCCAACAAGGGTGGGTGAGATCTGAGAGACAACCCCGCCCCCCCCAACCCAGGGAAGCCCAGCCGGTAGGTGGGGGTTGATAGCAATGCCTCTGTGGGCAACTACCTCCTCGGGCCCTTCCACAGGGCAGGCAGCAAACTGCACATTTATGTTCCTTTCTCAAATGATGGGAACTGATTAGCTTAGCAAGGACCTCCAGCTGCTCCATGGAAAGGAGCTCAGGACAGCTCCACAGTGGCCATCACAAGCCGACTTCCACTGTGCCTTTATGGTCTCCCATTAGGGTGGGCCCTTGGGGGGTGCTTCCGCTCAGTAACTAACATCCTCTCTCTCGCCCACTCTCTGTCACACGCGCACACACACACACACACACACTCACTCTCAGAGATGCCCAGAATTAAACTCTGGGCCTCCCAGGAGCCCATGAGCCAAGGGGGACACACAGTCACAGGACATGCTCTCCCTGCTCTTGGGAGAAGCGAGAGGGGCAGCTGCCTGCAAGGAATGGTAGATTCTCGGGGCCCGGGGAGGAAGAACCTGGCCCAGTTTGAAGGGTCAGGCGTGGGGCAACCCAAAGCCACATTTGAAGCATAATCCCAATTTTATAACAGAAAAAAAAAATTCCACATGTAGATGATTTAAAAAAAAAAAAACATTTATAGTGGTTATCTCGGTCTGGGAGGATTATGAGTGATTTTTATTTTCTTTTTTATACTTGTCTATTTCCAATTTTTCTGCAGTGATCAGGTGCAGCCTTACTTTTAGAGTGAGAAAGAACTGTTATTTAAAAATAGAATATGTGTGTATGTGTGTGGAAGGGATTTTATAACAGCCTTCAGCTCTTTGAGGAGTTACTATAATCAACCTGGGAAGAGGGTCTGTCCGCCAAGGAGAGAAAATGAGGAGGGGTGAGCGAGTTGCAGCAGGAGAGACCCTGGTTAGACAGCAGAAGGACCTGGGCAATGCCCGATGAGTGAGCGAGTGTGGAAATTTCCTGCTTCCCTGAGACAAACAGAAGGGTCTTTAAAATGAACAGGGAGTAGATCATGGCTCCCTGGGCCCCGAAAGGACATCAGAGCACAGCCAGTCCAACTCTTTCATCCTCCAGCTAGGGAAACTGAGACCCAATGAAGAGAAGGGACTTACCCAAGGTCTTATTTCAGTGCAGAGAGACTCTTGGCTTGGAGTGCTCAGTCTGCTCCATTGCTGGATTCTGGGGTGGGGGGTTGGAGGGGTGGGGTCGGCAGTCCCTGGGAACAACCAGGTATGTGCACCCAAAGATCCAAATGGGGAAGCTATTTTTAAGGTCTAGGGAAAGAAACATTCTTCAAGTCCCAAGTCAGATGGACTCCCCCACCTGGATAGAATTGGGCTTTGGTGGGAGGCAATGTTGCCTCAAAGACACCCACAGCCCCCTCCTTGCTCTCCTGCAGAGTGGCTCCCAGGGATGAGACCCCACGCCAGAGGCTGCCTGCAGCTCTGATTACAACTTCCCTCCTCCCTGTGACGGGTGACAGAAACCTTCCTTCTTCATTCCCTTATCCCAGCCAGACTATTAAAATGTAATAAAAAAGATCACATTAGACATGCAGATTCAACTTAAAATACGTATATGTATATATAATTTAATGGCAATTAGGAGCTAATCAGCTTTTTCTTCCTGTCTCAGGGTGTTTTGCCTCCTTGCTGCAGCAGCACTGGTCCTCGGAAACATCTCGGGGTCTTTGATTCTCCTACCCTTCAACTGAGAGATTTGGGTGCCAGTTCAAAATGAGATACTTTGAGCGGAACAGTCCCCATTTTCCCCTGATGCTGGAGCGGGGACATTGTGTCCTTCTCTGCTTCCTGATTCTGGGTCTGGTCCTTTTGTGAATTCAGCTCATCTGAGGCAGAGAAGGGAGGATGAGAGAAGGGAGGTCCCTTCTGGGCAGTGATGTCCTAAGTCCTCCTGCCCCATCTTTTGAGAATCTGTTACCCTCCATTGGCCCCAGCTATGTGCCAGCCAACCCGAATCCCAAGCCCTTCTCTGAGACCAGGGCACTCCACCTCAGTCCAGGAGACTGTAGAAGTATTAGAGACAAGGTGGTGAAATTGGGGCCGCATCACACAGATGGGGTGAAGCCAAGAGCCCAAATGGCTGCCCCCTATTAAGATAATCATAGTCTAACAATCAACTGTGTGTCTACCATGTGCGTGTGCTCTATCTACCCTCCCTTGTATTCACAGCAGCCCTGCAAGGGAGCCATTACAAGTGTCCCCATGTGATAGCCAATAAACAGAGAGGTTAAGTGACTCCCTTGTGGTCACACAGCAAATACGGGGTGAAACTAGAGTTTGAACCTCAGGTCTTCGGATTCTGAAGCCCAGGATCTTTTCTGCATTCCAGACAGCCCTTAAGTTCCTTGAGAACTGAGATGTCAATACCCATGGAGGAAACCTACAGCTCTTTAGCAAGCCTAGACCGGCACCACAAGACCCCAAATCACTCAGGAGTCATCAGTTCTGCTTCTGGTACACGATGGCTCAAGGCTTGACTTAAAGAAAGTCCTCATCAGTCTCGGAAGCCTGGTCTTCCCTTCAGTGGGAACGTGGGTTGGTGGTTAATTTTATGTGGCCGGGCCATGGTATCCAGACATTGGGCCAATGTGTGGGTTGGACACTGAGTAAAGCAAAAGGCCCTCCCTAATGTGGGCCTCGTCCAATCAGTTGAAGACCTGAAGGGAATAAAAAGGCTGAGTGAGAGGGAATTTCTTCTGTTGGCTGCTGGAGCTGGGGCTTTGGTCTTTTCCAGCCCTCAGACTCCACCTAAAACATTGGCTCTTCCTGGGTCTCAACCCTGCTGGATTTCAGGCAGGAATTTACACCATTGACTCTCCTGGGTCTCCAGCTGGCCAACTACAGACCGTGGGATCTCCTAGTCTCCATACTTATGTGAGCCAATTATTTTATCTCTATCTATCTATCTATCTATCTATCTATCTATCTATCTATCTTATCTAATCCATCCATCCATCCATCTATCCATCCACATCATACTGGCTGTTTCTTTCTAATACAATTTCCCTGAAGGGAAAGTGGGGGCCGTGCTTAGTAGCTAGATCTAAGTGGGAGCCCCAGCTTAGCAGCTAGATCTTAGGTCTCCTAGAGTCTTATCTCAAAAAGCCCCAAGTCTTACCCAGCATCTCAGATGAAAATGGCTAAAGAGCCAGGGAATGGCCTCCAAATCCTTAGAGAGAGGGGCGTGGTTAGGTGGCTCTCAGGGTGCGTCTGAGCCCTTCCCTCGGTGAGAAGACCCTAAATCTCCCACCCCTACCCTCCCTGCCCCAGGCCCGGGGGAAACCTGGCTTTGCAGTAAGCACCTGCACCTACACCCCTTCAGACCGCCTGCCCCCCAAGAAACACCAGCCTTATTAGCTAAATGTGCCAGCAGAGGGCAGGAAGTTCAGAAAGATGCACATGGCCGCTTCCCACAAAGAAAATCTGGGCTTATTTATCAGGAGTCAGGAGGGGTGGGAGAGGGAGTCAGCAGGGGCTCTGCGGCGAGCCTGTCTAGCCCCGCATTCCCCGGAGCAGGGCGGGCTGCGGAGATGGAGCTCGTGAAAGACAGCTGGTCTCCCCGGGTTGACAGCTGGTGAGGAAACTGGGCACTGACTCGTAAGCCCAACAGCTCAATATATATCCGGCAAACAAGCTTTGCTCTGGTCAATATATCACCCGGGGAAACGTCCCAGCCAGCACCAGAGGAATCCAGTATTGATGGTCACAAGAGCACCGCGACCCTCTCCCGTTCTGTGTTCTCTCCAGGGGGCTCAGGGGGACAGAACTCATCCCCCCATCACTAAGAAGGATATGGGGGACTGAAAGCCCCGGGGCCTGATGCTGAGGGGGTGGTGGTGGGAAGCTAAGCATGGATTTTGCAGCCGGATAAACTTGGGTTCAAACCCCAACTCTGCCACCTGCTGGGGGCCTGGGGTCTCAGTTTCTTCATCTGTACAATGGCAATGGTGACACCCTGCTCGCTGAGTCACAGCTGCTAGAATGATCGTGATGAGCTTCAGAGATGGGGAGAGCCCCAAATCCGGCCCCTGCTCACGGCGGGGCTGGAAGTTGGCCGGAGCTGACTCATTCTCTACCACCTTGACCCTCAGACTTTAACATGGGTCAGGCGCCAGATGCACCTGTTAAAACGCAAACTTCTGGGTCACCTGACTGGACACCAGGTCCAGTCAATCAGACTCTCTGGGGACGGGGTGGGGGTGGGGTGGTGGGGGATGAGGCCCAGGAATTTGTAGTCCTGCCACCTCCCCAGGTGATTCTGCTGCAGGTGGTCCAGGATCCTTCTTTGAAAGACCTCACTGCCCTGGTCACCCTCCCCCGTCCCCAGCGACTTCTTCCAGCAGGTGGTCTAGCCATTGGTGTTTCCCCAGCCTGGGGCTCACACTTGCCTCTCTGTAGGCTCCCCACATCCCTGGTCCCGAGGATGGATTGGGGCTCCTGGGTCTCTGGCCAGGGTTCACTCCTCCAAGCCCCTCTTCCTCCAGCGGTGGGGAGGGAAGGAATGATGGCCTCTGGGCCAGGAACAGGACTCTACGTCCAGAGAGAGGGACCCAAACAGGCTGCCCAGATCTGCCATCCAGCTCTTCAACGAGCAGTGAAAGCAAATAGAAGGCCAAGGGCTTGCTGTCTGGCAGAAGCTATGCGAGGGGCTTGGGCAGGGGGCTCTGCATCCACCAAGCACTGCCATGGCCCAGCGCTGGTCACTTGACTTATTTATGGCATCTCTGATCCAGCCTCGGCTCTAGGAGGCAGTGTGCATGGGTGGGGGGGCTGAGGTCTGGGCCTCTGCAGACCAGTAGCAGAGCCCCATGATTTTAGCCTCTGTGCTCTACTGCCAGGGGGAATTACACCCAGACTGACCCACCCTTGCCCGCCACCCCCACCCGCCTCTTGCCGCCTAGGAGCTCAGGCCTCACGGCCCAGACCCATCAGTCCCGCCCCCTAGAGACTGCCAAGCAGCCTTGGCATCTCTGAAGAAAAGGCAGTGAAAGCTTAATAAAACGAGTAACACTTACAGTGCCCATAAAATATAGCCATCCCCGCCCCAACCCCCATGAGTGCCCCTTGTCTGAAGGGTCAGAAGGTTCCTGAAAACCCTCACTACCTGCCTTAGCTGACGTGGCCCCTCCCACCATCTCTTCCCCACCCCCTGTCCCTGGCCGTTGTGTGGACTTCAGGGTGAGCCCGGAGGGCCCCCTGGGCCCGGTAGCCAGTCAGCTCCCCAGCCCCGGACCGCTGGGTTAATAAAAAAATAATAATAAAAAGATCCCCACAAAATACGACCAATAACCATGGCCATAAAAGCCAAATTGGATTCCTTCGTGGATGATGAGCTTGGGGTCCTTCTCTCTCTCTCTCTCTCTCTCTCTCTCTCTGAGACCTGATTAACGAATATGTAAAACAACCCCCCCCCCTACTGTCTCTGGCTCCAGCCAGCTTTCAAAGCTCAGGGAAGAGGAAGGAGGCAGAAGCAGGGGAATGCCCATCTGGGGCAGTAAATGCGGCCCCAGGGGCTGGGATTCTGGATGTCCCCTGGCACTGGCCTGCTGTGTGACTCAGAATAAGTCACTTATTACCCCTGAAGGGGTTCCTCCATCTGGGGAGAGATGCTCTCAAACCCTCCCCTCCTCCTTTGGACTCTCAGCCTCTGCTCTAAGACAAGGAGACAGCGGCTGGGGAGAGGGCTCCCTTTCATCCCATTCAGAAGCTGTTGTGTAACAGGGGGCCTGGGGACATGCAGGGAGGGACCTGCTGGGACACCAGCTAAGCGGTGTGTGCTGGGTGCCATCAGCTTCGCTGGGACACAGCAGGTGGCCACTTGTCAGTTCTTAGCTCTGGGGCAGCTTTGGAGACCCTACCCCTCTCCTCCCCCCAGACCACATCTGTGGGTCCGGGGACATGGCAAGACCCTTCTCCACCCCACACCACAAAAGACAAGCTTGGGAGTAAACTGGAAGCTGAAAGATACAAAGCACATAATGTGAACCGCTCAAACCCACAAAAGGCCATGACCAGTGGTCTGGGATGGAGCTCTAGGAAGGCTGGACTCCAGCCTGACTGCCCCGGGGAAGAAAAGGGAGAAACCTCAGGGTGAATGTCCCCTCTGAACCCTCTGGTTTCCCCCAGCCCCTGCTGCTGGGGCTTGGGGCTTGCGGAGGGCCAAGGAGGCCAGCACCGGATGAGAGAAGTGAAGTGCAGCAAGGAGATGCTGGAGTCAAGTCCCCAGGCCCTGGTGTCCCCAGGCCAGAGCCACTCTCCTGGCCCCTCCCCCTCCCATCCTGGGGGACCGAAAGGTCTTGTGCCTCTGCAGCAACTTACAGCTTGTAGATCATTTTCACATGGGTTTTCAAGTCTTAGGAATTATTTCTAATTTGCAAACAAGAAGACGGAGGCTAAAAGAAGTAAAGGGGTTTATTTGAAGCAGATTTCTGATAAGCCTGACACTCTTCTCACTATACTCGATTTTATTTGAGTCTTACATGTCTGAAAACTCAGTTCCCCCGATCCCCACTGGTGTGCACACATTGAGCTCCTTCCTCTCTCTCTCTGTCTCTCTCTCAGGGTCTGCTCCCAGGGTTTTCTGGCCACAGTCTAGGCACAGCTCTGGCCCCAGGGAAGGGAGTAGAAAAGCATCAGGGACTAACAGTAAGTTCATCAACTTGGGTGTTTGGGTGGAAACGTGCAAGGACTTCCTGGCTGCACTGATGGACAGCGCAGGTACCGATAGTGGGGGTCTAGGGGTCAATCTAGGAGGGGTACACACATGAGGCCAACCCAGAGGCCCCTGACAGGGTGGGGAGTCTGACACTGGCTCTTAGCCTCAGCCCACACTCCGTGAAGGTGCGGCTGCCTGCAGAGACGAGAATCGAGGGTCGGAGCTGAGCGGTCAGAGCAGAGGGCCTGGGATGAAGAGTAAATCTCCAAGTATCCTCCCTCCTCGACTCTGTTGCCTTTCCCATAAAACCCCCGGGAGATTCAGGGCCCCAGGAACTAACTGCTGCTCCCAGCTCCAGAGGCCAAGAGAGACCCCAGTGAAGTTACCTGGGCTCAAGAATCTCAGTCCCTCTCTGCCCCACCCCCACCCTGCTCAATGGCGCAGTGTTATCCCAAGTCAGTGGGGACTCTCCCTGAATTCTGCCACAACAACGGGGCTCTGTCTCCTTTCTGCTTGTGATCTCGGGCCAGTCTTCCTTCCCGCGTCTTCAGTCTGCCCTTTGTCAAAAGGAAGGGCTGGACTCAATGAGCCTTCAGACACACCGCCCAGTTGTCATTTGGAGTCCCCAACGGGGCCAGGACCCAGAAGTGTGACAAGAGAGAAAATGGGGCGGCTTAGGGCTTGGGAGCAGCTAGGAAGGTGAAGAGCGTTGCAGATTTCTCAGGGTGCGGGGACTGTCACCTCCATCAGCTTTGCAGCCCGCTGGTTCCAATCCCTGCCACGATCAGAGCCAGAGGGGCCCTGTGACCAGAGGGTCCAGCAGAATGGGGGGCTGGGGTGTGCAGTGAGAGGGCAAGGTTCAAGGACTCAGGCTCTCTGTCCCGGATCCTGTGCTGAAGGACGTTCCAGGGGACAAGAACAGGTCCCTTCCCTTTGTCAGTTCTTGGGGTCAGGCTCTGCCAAATCCAGGACCTGGCTGTCCAAGTCTACTTCCCATTCATTCACTCACTCCGACATTCATTCATTCATTCATTCATTCATTCATTCATTCATTGTTTTCCTTCACTCACTGGGTGCTCGCTCTGCAAAATAAAGACTTGCTGGTAAATCGCCTTTATCTTGAACTCCTTTCCCCTCCCCCGCCCCCCAAGGCTCTACAAACCTTCCCACCCCAGATCTATTCTTATGCTCATTCATGCCCAAGAGTGCCTCTCGGCTGATTTGGCTGATTCGTTCCAGCTCATCACAAACTCCTGGCTCTGCTACTCTGGAACCTCCTGCTCAAAGCCTCCGGAAGCCTGGGTCAGGAAGTCAGGAACCCTTGCAAGGAACACGCAGCACCTTCTCCCCGCAATGCTCTCCACCAGCCAGCTTCTTTCCAGCTTCTCTGCTGGAAGAAGGGAAGGTAGGGTCTCCTCCTCTGACCGCTGACACTGTTCCAAAGCCAGATTTCTCTCTAGCTTAGCCTAATGTGCCCCAGGCGTGGAGGGCAGAGAGGAACCGAAACCAACATCCTGCCTTTGGGAAGCCACAAGATGATGCTTTAAAGCCAGCAAATACTTTTCGACCAGGGATTTCACACATGCGGTTGTGTCCAGGGGGATCCAAGTCCCAGCTGTGTCTACATGGAATGAAAAGGGGGAAACATCTGGAGGAAAGCCAGACAAGGCCTGCCGTCTGCCAGATGCGGTGCAAATCTGGACATCTGAAACATGATCTGTGTGGCTGCTTGGCAGTCAAGAAGCAAACGGTCTACCCATGTCACCCTGTCAACCGGGACACTGCCCCATACCTACAAACTGCTCAGATTACTGAAGGGTCCAGAGGCACTTTGGTTGCAATCTTTAGCGACCTAAATCAAGTTAATACAAAGCTCTGATCATCATATGGTGGCTGGTCTTACCCGAGGCCAGCCTGCCCGCATTCCTCTGTTCCCCCGCAAGCTGCTTCGTCTCTCTGCGTTTCACATTGCTGATCCTTACAACGGAATAACAATAGTGATGCCCTCATAGGGCAGGGATGAAGATGGAGTTGTAATACCTAAAGAGCTCTAAGCCCAGTGCCTGGCAAGTAGTAAACATTCCAAGTAGGTGGGCTGTTCTTAGAATCATCGTCGTCGTCATCGGAGGCGTCGCCTCGCAGAGCTCTCCCAGCCGAGAACATGAGAAATTCTCCGGGACAGTGCAAAGGCCAGCATGGGGGAGAGGGACACATGCTCCTCCCCAAACATCCCAGGAACACCAGTTTGCCAAGCCCTTTGCTCAGCTCAGCCCCATCTAAGCTGCCTTCCTCAGAGACAAGAAGATCCCCACATTCTCGTCCGTGATAGGAGTGGCCTCCAGCTGGCAGTCATGTCTCCTTTATTGAGAAGGTTTGACAAAGGACGCACTGTCCAGGTGCTAGTATGCGCGTTGGATGCCTGGGGCAGATGGTTGGGTGGGTATGAGCTCTCCCTACCACACCCCATCTCCCACCAAGACATCAAGCTGGGAAGGTCACCCAAGTACGCTGCAGGCACCGCCCGTGGGAAACTTTTCTCCTGACCCTGGAATGACTGCTTGCTTGGAGCATGTCCTCTGAGCCCCAGAAGACCCCTGGGTCCCTCTTCTACATCTAGTAGGGGACCTAGAGGAGCCATCGCTTTCACCCATCACCTCTGCTCCAGGTAGGAGATGCTGGGTGGGGACGGGAGACTCTGATGAGCCCTACAAGGACAGAGACGGGCTTTTCCACTTCCGAGCCCAGTGCCTGGCACACAGTGGGGCTGCCTGAGCAGACATGTGTGGGATGGGGGACTAAGGAGAAGGTTTCTGATAGAGGAGGTTTAAGCCTCTGGACACTATCTCCCAGGACATCACTCCCTGGTTCCAAGGAGCATCCCCTATAAGAGACCTAGATGGCATCTGCTGGCATCTGAATCCAAGCCACTCCTTCTCATTGTCCCTACCACCTCCTCATTTCCAGTGGTCACATTCACTGCATAAAGCAAGACCAGAGATCTACCACGTGATGGCTTTTTCTGAATTTCCCAGGTTCCCAGTCCGGTTCCCTCGGAGGGAGGAACAAAGGAAGGAAGCAGGATGCCAGCATCAAGGGCGCGCTCTAGGGGTTCCGCCTGCCCGGTGGGTTCTCCCCAGAGTTCAGGGAGAAACATACCCGGACCCGACACTTTGGTCAAGTCCCCCAGGGAATGGTCCCAGGACCCTGAACCAGGCTTGTTCCTTCCAGGTTTTGGCAGAGACGCAGCTCTTTCTGGCACAAACGCCAGCAAGTGTAACCAGGCCTAGAGGTATAGTATAAGTAGCTAGCTGCGGCCCATCAGCTCCTCCTTCCCCTTGGCTTTGGTCCTGGATTTTCCCCTTCCTGCCGCCAGAATAAGCCTGTTAGTGGGGGGCTCTGTGGGCTCCACCTACCTGCTGGCTAGCTGTGTGACCTTGGGCAGGTGAGTCAACCTCTCTGGCCTCAGTCCCTTCAGCTGTGAAGTGGAGTAAAAACACCTACCTCTGGCTTGTTGTGGGGATTCCATCAATTAGTGCGTGTGATGCATTTAGCACAGTTCCTGGTACGTGACAAATATTCTGTATTTTTATGTTGATGTCTAGATGGGGGCCTGGGCATGTCAGCAGGGTCAGGTGGGGGTGCATTGGGGGTGGGGGCGCACTGTGCGGAGAAGAGGACTTGGTGGGAAATGCGGCGAAGGCCAGCTACATTTCACCCCTGTGCTTGGGAAGGAAGTATTAACATTGACTGCCTGCATGGCCTCAACTCCTCCCCTGGGGCCCCTTGGAGGCTTCCCACACACACACCAGCTTGGCCCCCTGGCATTCAGGGTCTGCCACCAATGTGTTGCTGCATGATGCTGGGCAGCTCGCCCTCTCTGAAGTCACTTCCCCATCTGCTGAGGCCTCTTAAAGCCCTGACATCTCGCAGCGGTAAATCATTTTTCCTGGTCCAAGCATTATAGGGGGCTCCCATGTGGGCCCGTCCACAGGCAGACAGGTTTGGCCTCTCCTCGGTGTATGGCCTTGGGCAAGCCTCTTCACTTCTCAAACCTTGGTTTTCCTGTATATTAAATGGGAATAATAACCCCTACTCCATGAGGTGGTTACAAGGTTGAGTGAAATAGTCTATGTAGGTGCGTAGTGCGTACTCAACAAATGGCAGCACCGTGACCAGCATTGTTATGACCAGCCTGCTGCTCCCATTGGAAGGCAGAGGGCCCGAGGCCATTAGCCTTGAATGGTGCCCATTTCCAAAGAGCTTTGATGACCACACAGACACACACTAATTGCAGTCCTCCCACCCATGTGCCTTCCAGCTGGTGAGGAGCAGGAGTGGCCGTCTGGTCTCCCTGTGGCCGGGCAGGGAGCTGGCTCGCTGCGGGAGGCTCTGCCACCTTCCCTGGGCTGTCCTGGCAGTGTGCACGCCTCTGGCCTTTGTTGAGCAGCTGGAGTGTGAGCCACACCGTCTGCCCATGAAATGCAACTTTCAGAAAACACGCATATTTGTGAATTGGTGCATGTTTCTATTTTGGGCTGACACTGCCCTCTTTATTTATTTTCCCTGGGCTTTGCATTTGGAACCCAGCTCAGAAGGGTGTTTTGACAGACTTTGACACTGCTCCTGGCTCCTCTGGCAGGAGACATGCTCTGGTGGGGGAGGGTGGGCAAGGGGGAGGAGGATTTAAAATGACAAGCTTTCTCTTGGCTAGAACCCACCAGCAATCAGACACCCCTGCCTCACTGATCCAGCCCTCAGTATCTCCCTATTTGGGTGGGGGTAGGAGTAGAAGAGGTTCAGGTGGAGAAACAATTTCAAAGAGCGGGGTGGGGGGGAGGGGGGACACCAAAGAGGCTAATCATTATCAATACCAATAATGTTATTATCAACCACGGCTGTCACCACCACCACCACTTTTGGGTGCCTATTTTTATGACTGACAGTGGCCTGGAAGACTGCCCTCAGGGGACCACCTCATCGACCAGCATCTCACTGTGCTCATCTGTAAAGGCGATTTTGCAGGTCTCAGCTTGTGAGGCTGTAAGAAGTGGCCACTCAGTCAAATGGCAGCAGTGACTATCTTCCCTCCTGGCCTCAGATCTTGGCCAGCTGCCCATGAACAGCTGACTTGGTCCAGGTCTTAGGGATTTGGGGCTGATTGCCAAGACCCTGCCCACCAGACAGGCCTCTAAAGGTGCTCTCAGCTAGTCTCTTCCCTGTGGTCATTTACAACCAGCCCAGAGTTGACCTTAGCTCAGGGAGGAAGGACCTTAACTCAGACAACTCCATCTGCCTTTGGATGACCAGAGGAGTGAAGGGGAGAGGAGGAGATAAGAGAAATGTGCTTAAACTGTTAGAGAAAAGGGATTAAACCATAATTCTAAGGCTCTGAGGGTCAGGAGATCCTGGCTGAAGTTCCTAGTAGGAACTCATTCATTCATTCATTCATTCATTCATTCATCAAGCATCAACCACCAGAACCAGTGATTCATGCAGAATCAATGTCCGCCTCAACGAAGAATGTGCTTCAGCAATGTGACCTCAAGAAAATTACTTGACATCTCTGGTCCTAAAAAGTAAATTACCTGAACATCCCTCATTCAGGGGACAGGATGAATTCACCAGTGGTGAATGCCTTGTGCAGGGGGGAAAGGTACTATAATCTCTGAGGTTAGAACCCTGATTTTCAATCCCACCCACATTCAAGAGTGAGTTAATGTTTCCCATTATTATGACTAAACAGGGACCCTTGAAGTTCACTTCAGCCAGCCCTGTTCTTGCACAGATGGGAAGCCTGAAGCTCAGGGAAGGGAAATAACTTTACCAAAGACACACTGGGAGACTGTGGCCAAGCTGAGACTAGAATGCAGGACTCCCTACTCCCACTGCAGGGCTCTTTCCACCACATGACACTGGGACTCTTCCTTTTTCCAACAGTTTTGGATTTTAAGGGCAATAGCAGAAGAGGTATCAAAGGGCAAGCCAGAACATGGGTACCAGATCCTTCAAAATCGCCATGAGGTGGGGGTCCTCTGTGATTCCAGAACAGAGGAATCCTGGCCCCTTGGAGAGACTGTTGGGGCTCTGGGGCATCGGCCCTAGACATGTTCCCAGGAGGGGCCGGAAGCTGCTAAGGCCACGGGCAGGGTGGGGGGGTGGTGTCAGACTTTCACAGAGAGGGGAGTGGGGGCATGGAATCTGCCTGGGGAATGGAGTCAGCACCCTCTAAGGTCAGCTGTGTCCATACTGGAGCAAAGACTGACTGGGTCAGACCCAGGCTAAAGGAAAGTTGGTGAGAGAGTGAAGACAGCTGGGAAGGAGGAACTGGGAAAGACCACCCCCCCCCCCAAAAAAAGAGGGACAGGGAGATAGATACATGGGGGAGGAGAACAGAGCAGGGAAACAAGGAGAAAGTGCAAACAAAAAATGATGCAGAAAGAGGGGCGTGTACCCTGGTTGTAGGACATTGGTCTGGAGTAGGGTCTGAGGAAGGGAAGCAGGCATAGCGGTGGTGAGCTGAGCAAAATGGACTCTGAGCCTAAAATCCAGATTCTGTAAGGCCGGGTTCCTGCCCATAGCTTTCAATGGGCCACAGCTTCCTTCCATTTGCCAGATGCCTGGCTTCCTGCTCAGGTCTGCACTGGGTGGGGGGGGGGGGGATTGCTTCCCCCCACCAAGGAAGTGTGTGTGTGTGTGTGTGCGCGCGCACGCGCGTGCCCCCGTGTGTTGTGCGGGGAGCCTGAGCAGCTCTGTGAATCACTGGTTATCTCTGTGAGCACCCAGAGAGGAGCTCTGGAATGGGGCTTAGTCAGATGTCCGGAGACAGCAGGACCTGGAAAAGAGGCCGTGCAGATGGTAGTGCTTTTGGGAAGACCTGAGTTTGCCCACGTGTGAGTGGATGGATCGTCCCTGTGTGCATGGACTGTGAGTGGATATATATTTGCATGCGTGGACTATGAGTCTGTGTGCGGATTGTTTGCAGGTGGTCTGTAGGTCTGTGTGAGGGTGCGCGAAGACACTGGGTCCGTGGGCACCCGTGTACTCGCGGGTTGTGTGTCTCCAAGGCAGGCTTGCGGCGCTGTCCGCGGTGCTGACCCGGGGCGTGGACGGGAGGGCACCCGCGCCCACCCTCAGGGGGACTGTCGGAACCTGGCGCCAGCTGCGGAGCGACAGGGGCCTCAGAAAGGAAGTCTCCAAGTCTTCCTTGGAGGCGCCTTTCCAGTCCAGCTATGGGTCTCCCGGGGGAGTTGGGAAAAGTTCTCCCAGCGGCGGGGTTGGCTCATGAGACTCTGCGCCACTCGCATCAGGAATCGATTACCCCTAGCCTCAGCGCCACCATTGCCCCCCTGCTCAGCCCACCTCCACTCTCGCTCGCGTCTCGGCAGGGCCCGGGTACCCTATCACGCTCGGCTTCCCTCTGCCTGCCCAGTCTGCCCCAGAGCTCCCGCGCGCCGGACAGGACCTGCCGCCAGGTTAATTGCTTTCCAGCACTCGAGAAACGTCCGGCGAGAAATGTTCGGCCGAACGCACGAGTGCGCTAAGGTAGCGAGTGGATGGAGAAGAGGTCATTAACCTTTTCCTCCCTCCGCTCTAGCCCGACCGAGAGCCGGATCCCGGGCGGCTTCTAGACCGACACTCAACTTTTACGGAATCAGTCATCCACCCTCGAGTACGAGCGGAGGGCTGGAGGTCGGAAGCCTCCGTGGAGATCAGAAATTTCGCCAACTGTGGATGTCAAACTGACCCATGTAGAACGAAGCTGCTCCGGCCCCGGGAGGAGTTGGTGCGGAGCTGGGGCCCGGCCGCGGGGGACAAGCTCCCCGCTCTTCCCACCGTCAGCTGGCTTTCCCGGGGACGCCAAGGCCTGCACCCAGAGCTGGCTAGAGAGCTAGAGAACTTCACACACATCCCCGCGCAGGCCGGGGTGGAGCGGCGCGAAGGGCTTGCCCCTTTCTCTGAGCAATGCATCCCCCAACCCCGACCCGGATGGCGCCCAGCGGTCGTCGCACTCACCTCGGCTGGCCAAGCTGAGCTGGCTGAGCCGCGGGCGCGGGAAGGAGGCGCACGGGAGGGCCTGCGGGCTGCGGCCACCACGCCGTGAGGACTTGTCCCCTCGCGGAAGTCCCAGGGAGAAGCTCTTCCGAGCTGCAGGAGGCCGGGGTTCCCCGCTCCACTCCAGAGAGCACAGACCGCGAACAGCCTGGTGCAGTTCCTGATCCCCAGCGCACAACCCAAGCACTCAGCGCCGCCGCCGCCTTTTATTCGCCGCCCGCCTTTGTTTGGGTCCCGGCTCCTACCACGGGGTGTGGGGGTGTCCGGGGCAGGCTCTGGAGCTGCACTGCTCTCCAGACACTGGCGCCTCCGGCCTCCGCGCCGCCTGGCTTTGCATCAGTGGCCGATGAGCGCCTGCCGTTCGCCGCCTACTGCTGTCTCTGGAGTCCGCCGCCAGGCGCCGCGGTGGCCGCCTCTCCCCCTGCGGGAGCCGAGCTGTGGTACAACCGGGCTCCCAAAGCCGGCGGGCGGGGCTGCGAGCGGCGTAGCGACCCCTGGGGGTCGTTGCACGACTCTGCAAACGGCCCAGGCCGTGACTCCTGCCCCGCCCCCAAGTTTCCTAGGTCCCCAGGTCTCTCTCCCGCCTGCGCTTCTGTCTCCCCGTTCACACTGCCTTGGCAGATCACCAGCCTCCTGGACACTCGAGGGCATCCCCGGGTCTTCTCCGGAGGGAGCTGCCAAACCCGGGCTCCTGGCGCCGTCCCTTCTTCCCTCCTTTATTCACCTTTCTGGCACCAGAGCCCGGAGCCATGCCAGCTCCTGGGACCGGGAATCCCTCCAGCTTTAGCACGTGGTCTGCCTGACACCCCTGTCCGAAAGGCCACAAGGAGAAGGGAGCGGGCAGCAAAGGCCAGTTCCTGGCCCATTTCTCTCCATCAGGACTCAGAATGCATCGACATTGGTGTCACGGGGTGGGGGGCGGGGGAGCCGAGGGGGTCGCCTCAAAAGCGGGGTAGCCACAGGGCCCCAGCTGCAGAGTGGAGAGGTTCTACTTACGGAAGCCAGGAAGAAGGGAGGCCACCGCCACTGTCGTGTAAGGGGTGAGCGAGTTTATCACACATCCTCAGAGTGTGTGCAGAGAGGAGCAGGGAAGACAAATATGGGGGAAACACAACTCTGCCTGCAGCAAGTCCCCAGCTTCTGGGAGACATAAGAACGGGAGAGAGTTCTAAAATGAAACACCAAGCCCCACACCCCCACACAGGTACTCAACCCATGCCAGTTTCTCCAGCCCTTCTCTTTAAAAGAGGAAAACTGAGTTGAGGGCACCTCTAACTTTAGAGTGCTGAGTGGAGCCCCCGTCTTGTGGCTCACCTGTTGTTCCTGCTCTGTGGTGTCCAGTCCCTGGGAGCTGTACCCACTGGCTCGCTGCCAACTGGACACATTGGTATTTATGACCCTGGATGCCTTGAGAGCTCATCTGTGCAAAAGCAAATGGCCCGAGCCAGTGTCCCTGCCCCAGCACTCACTCCCCATGTGCTCAGGATCCTCAGGGGAGCCGTTGCCAGACTGGCCAAGCCTGTTAGGAGACTCCCATCTGGCTTCATCTGGACTTGAAAACATTTAGGGTTGGAAGGAGCTCCTGACTCAAAGGGTGCCACCCTGAGCTGTGAGAGGAGGGGGACAGACAGGAGGCCTCTCCTGAGAAGTGAAGAGTATGTGTGTTGCTGCCCCCTGAGGTGAGTGGCCAAATCTGACATAGGAGCACAAAGGAACAGACCTAGCGCCACCGTACACACTTCAGGTCTCTCTTGCCATATCCCAGAGGGAAGCCAGAAAATGTGGAGCCATGGGAGTGGGTGGGAGGAAGGAGAGCAGAAAAGATTGGTTTTCAAGGGAGCAATAAGGGAGATACAAAATGTGTTCCCAAGCCCAGCTGAGAGCAAAGGGTTTTCTTTGCTGGGTGAATGGCTTACTCTTCCCAGTTGGTTTGATGGCTGCTTCCAGGAGTCTCCTTAAAGTTCTCCAAGCCTCCTACACTGTGGCTCTCGGTCTGACAGATCCACAGGAAATGCCATTGGGGAGCCCCCAAGGTGGTGTGTCACCCTCAACCCCCACTCCTCTGGGAACTATTTTTAGCAGATGGGGTTCCTAGCTTCATGCCACCTAGCGAGTCACTGCTGCGGCCAGTGACTTGGCCACACCCTCCTTCAAGCCCTCCCTGCCTCTGGGGGTCTCCAGATGATCTCCAGTGGCAATGGGCTTGCTCTGCCCTTGTCTGGGGATTTCTGGGTACTGAGGATGCGGAGGCAGAGGCCCACGGAGTGGGGGAGGAAGTAGGGAGTGTGGTGCCCAAGAACACTGAAAGGATGCAATTTTCCCAGGCCATCAGCAGAGTTTTAAAAATGCAAATGGAACCGGGCCTTTGAAATATGCCTGCCATAAAGTGGAACTGGTGGTGGCAGCGGGAGCTGGCGCGGGTGTGGAAAGTCATGAGAAGCCTCCTCGAGGGGCCTCATCCTCAGACTTCCTTCCCTCCACTCCCCACTCTGCCTGTAGGATGCATGTTTATGGGGGGACTGGGGATGCTGGACTCAGAGATCCCTGCCCAACCTCAGGGCACCCCCCTGAAGCCTCCTTTACCTCCGTGATCTGTCCAGCAGAAAGGAGGCAGAGACTGAGATTCTCCATCTCTCACAGTCCGTACCCTCCCTTACCTCCGTATCCCCTCAACCCCCAACCCCCAGCTCCTCTCCCCTGCTCCAGTGCTATCTGCGGGAAGTTCTTCTTAGGTCTGATTTAAAGGCCTCTCGGTGCCGATAAGCGGCTTCCCTTATACTCTTTCTTCACTAATCGAAAAGCTTCTTTTGTAAGGGGTTTGGGCTATAAAGGGCTGCTTTGTCCTTCATTCCCATCCCTTTATTTCTGTTTTCATTTTTTCTCCAGCTGTGTCTGAAGAGGCCCTCCAGGCCCTCTGAGCCCAACCTCTGAGTCCACCACTCCCAGTAAAGCCATATTTCTGCTCCACTCCTTACCAGCTGTGTGACCTTGGGAAAGTCACTTCACCTTGCTGAGCTCAGTTATTTTGTCTATAAAATGGGGGTGGGAGAAAGATTTATCTCATCATAGTGATTATAAAGAGTTCATTAAATGAATAAATAAATCTCAGTGTACAATAGCATTTAGCACAGTGTAGGGCACAAACCAAGCTCTAAATAAATATTAGGTGGTGGTGCTGGTGATGGTGATGACGACGATGATGGCAGCTTGCTGAGCAAGAGACGGCCTGGAGGTGTGATGTTGGAGGTGACCATAACTCTCTCACTTCTTTGCCCCACCCTTGATGAGATGAACTGTGTACAAACCAAGTCTCTCACCGGATGGTTGAGCAGCTCAAGGGAAGAGTATATGGGGAGGTTTGGAATTGTTTATCCAAAAACTATGGAAGATTAAGACAGTTGCTCCATTGTTCCAGCATTAAGGCATAGAATAATCACATTTAAAAGTAATTCTCTCTTTGGTCTGCTACCACACTGACTTTGGAGCTCTTGGCCCCAACTAGTCTCACTTCTCCAAGAAACCATTGAGTAGAAGCAAGTGGACTTGAGTGTGCTGGAAAGAGCTCTAGATGTAGAAGTCTTTTACTAACTCTATGATCTTTGATAAGTCACTTCATTTCTCTGAGACTCAGTTTCCTCAGCCACAAAATGGGAGTATAATGATCTGTGCCTATAATATGCCTGCAATTATCTTTTCAGCTGAGGTGGAGCACAGATTTATAGGCAACCATCTGAAAATTAGTTATATGTATAGTTATACATTGTTATAGTTATATAGAGAGATAGGTGAAATGATCAATCCCTCTTTCCATGACTTTCAGGGTTGACTGCACTTCATTTGATATAATGGATGCAAAAGAGCTCAGGAAACTTGCCCAAGTTCATGGTGAATCAATTTCTAACTCAAGGTCATATAGAAAGTTAGTGGAAGAGTTGGGTTGGACCCAGGCCTCCCTGGGTTCAGTCTTGAGCTCCTACCAAGGCACTATCTTTCCTCCTTCTCCCTGGAGTGCTGTTCAGGATGTGAGTGTGAGTTTATGGGGAGCACAGGGTAGAGGGGTCAATAATTCAAGAGAAGAGAGAAAAATCTGGAGAAAGGTGATAGGGCCAGACTGGGATAGGGGTGCTACAACACACGGCCTGGGGGAGGCTGGACAGATGGCAACACTCTTCTCCTGCCTCCAGAATTCTGCAAGCAGCCAGACCTAGCACTCCTTTCCCAGCCTTGCCTGCCTCCTCCAAGGAAGCGAGCTGCCTGTGCCAGAGTGAATACAATCCAAGTTATTAATTGCCTGCAACAATTAGCCCTAGTGCCTGGGCCTGCAGACACCCAGGCTCTGAAAAAAAAAATTACAGCTTTATCAATATTCACTCTGCTGCATAATCCTCCCCCAACACCACCCTGATCCCCATCCATGTTTCTAGGGGCCTTGGCTCTGACCCCAACATCTGGAGAAGACCAAGTTTTTTTGAGGTCTTCAAGAGTGGAAGTCATTCAAGGGTTAGACCTTAAGGGGCATTACACATAGCAGGGTCAAAGCACTGGCAGGAAGGAGCAAGCCCCTGCCAAAGATCTAGCTTGCTGTGTGGCACTAGCCAAAGACTATCCCACTGTGTGGGAGAGAGTACAACCTCCAAGTTGTACAAAAACCAAGTTGAAGGTTTTAAATAGATTCCCTGAGGGTCTTATTGTTAGTCCTGGCAAGGGAGAGATCAGAAATGCCCCCAAAGTTCTTTTTTTAATCAGTTCAGTCACATACTAGCTTTGTGGCTTTGGGAAAATCCCTTCATGACTCTGAGCTCATTTCCTTATCTGTAAACTGGGGACAGTGGTCACACCTCTTCATGGAGGGAGATTTAGGGAAATGCTGTGCAGAAGCACTTAGCAACATGGTGGGTGATATGGGGTGAGCTGGAAATAAATGGTATTTTGTTCTGTATTGGCAGAGCCCTGGCAGGAGATGCCATGCTGCCTGTGGGTCCCCTGTCTGTTGGCAGGGGGGCAGATGTGGGAGGCAATGGGGAATGAGGTAGTTGGGGAGTTATAAGACCTGGATGCTGAACCCAGGTTTGCTATAACTTCTACTGTGGTCCTGGTGTCCTTTCCACTCTGGCCTCTTGTTCCGACCTGACAAATGAGGGCACAAAGTCGGTGAGCTCTAGAGCTCCTCTAACTGATTTTTTTGGAAGAGTGTGAGCAGAAAGAATGAGTTTAGAGTGGGGGGAGGCCTGGGGAGTGTAGAATCCCCAATTTTTCAGGAGTGAGTAGCAGCAGCAGTAAATGTAGTAGAACTGCCAAGAGAACATGAAACCAGTCACGTAAATAGTTAAGCCTAGAGTCACAAATCTGTTGGTTCGGCATCAGTAAAAGAAACCACTTACCTTTTATCAAGACAGGGAATAAAGATCATCACCTGGTTCAGAACTACTTGGGAAAGGCTGGGTGGAAGTCCCCAGCACAGTTCTCACTGGTGGAGTGTTTCAGGACCATGAACAGCGGCAGATGCCAGCCTCCAAACCCCTGGCTGGGCCATGGGTGAGGGTAAAGGGAAGAGGGACATGGATTTGGCCACTCAGTTGGATCCTCAGAGATGGTGTGATGATGCTGACGTTCAAGGATAACTCAGTTACACATGGTGGGGGTCTCTGAGTGCCCAGCGGGATTGCCCAAGTGTTAGAGAGTAGGGTCATGTATGGGGCCTGTCTCCCAGCCTCTCCCTACGAATATCTAAGGCTCCTGGTGCACCTGCCTATGTGTGAGCTCTTTCATGACTCAGCATAGAATTCCAGCCCCATCTCTCCTCACCGCCATGCCACCCTACCCTGACCCTTTGTCCCTCTGGCCTCGGCTTCCTGGCACAAGTTGGCAGTGCCTCCTTTTGCCTCAGCCTGGCTGGCCCACTGGCACCAGGAGCCAAGCCGCCTTTAACCCTGACCACCAGACCCCATCTGGGCCTCAGCAGTGACAGCAAGAAAGAGCTTTTCTGGCATTTTCCCAATCAGAGATCTGTGCAGCTCTGACGGGCTGCCCCTGTGCCAGCTCTTATTCCGGCATACCCAGTGTGAGCAGGGTAGGGAATGTTCTGTGCCAGAGAACTCTGTGGCCAGGGCCCCTGAGCTGGAATGAAGGGCTGGTATAGAGATCATCAGTGCTCAGGCAGTTAAAATACCTTTTAGGCAGCAAGGAATGCTACTGACAACATCCGCATCATTAATAATTAATGGATACCGTTTGTTGCTTGCCAGGTCCCATATATGCATTACGTCATCTAAACTCACAACCAACCCAGAAAGTGAGCCCTTTATCATCCTCATTTTCAGGTGAGAAGATTAAGGCTCAGAGAGTAAGTTGCTTCAGGTCACACAGCAGGTAAATACTGAGGACTCAGCTCCAGGAAGTTTGATTCTATAGCCCAAATTCTTTACCATGTTATTATTGCCATTCTTGTAGATGGAGAAACTGAGGGTCTGAGAGGTGAAGGACTTGGTTAAGGTCACAGAAGAGTCTGAGATGGAGAGGATTTGAACCAAGATTTGCTTGATGTCGGAGATACCACATTTATCTGTTCATTCTACTGCTCCCCAATGAACTAGGTCCCTGTTGGATGCCCACTCTCAGAGTCCCCTTCCTAAGTCTAAAACACAACGAAGCTAATCTCCCTGTACTTCCTTAGGGAAGTCACTGCCTCTCTCTGAGCCCCAGTATACTAAGGGCAATATGCTAAGACAGAACTCATATTCCAATTTGAGAATTGTTTTGTTTGATAACATTCTCCCATGGAGACTAGAAGGGCCATCCTGCAAAATGGTAGGATAGTCCCCAGGACCCAGAAGGGCGAGGTCATACTCTCCTTCCAGGACAAGGTGCAGGGGCCAGGGCTACTGGCTGTAGACACATTACATGATTGCCATCACCTGACACAAAATGCCAGGCCAACTCCTAGCTTCTCATTTATGAGAAGACAAAGGCCCAGGCAGGTGACTACAGTGATGTGGTTGCCTCCTGACAGCACTAGGCTTTGGCCATCCCTCCAAGGCTTCTGTGTCCTTCCCAACACCTCTGAGTCTTCATTTTGCAGCTGGGCACGTCTGGGGACAGCTGTTCTCACTGGCATCCAGGGCCACATCTGGCAGATGTGGCAGCAGGATGCAGGAAGAATACGTGAATAGTCTTAATGACCATGCCGGGGAGCAGCCTGGGCTGGGTTTGCATGCTGGTTGTTCCTGCGGAGCGGGGCTGGTGGCATGTCCCATACCCTCCTCCTCCTCTTCATCCTCCCTGTCCTCCTCCTCTCTCCCTGCCCTTCCACTGATCCTCCTCCTCCCCTCTTGTTTTCCTTCTTCTCTTTGCCCCCACAGCCCCAAACTCATCCAAACTCCTTGCCTTCCCTCCTTTACACTTATTCCTTCCCTTGATAACAACCACAGTCCACGTTTGCTGAGCACTTATTGTGCGACAAGTCCCATACCAAGCATTCTTCCTGCACCATCCTCTTCGATCTTCACAACGGGTCCTTGGAGAATAATCATCTCTCTTTTTCAGATAAGGAAAGTCAGGATGTAAAGCCCACACTCTCCTGTCCCTTTGTTCTGCTGGGGACATAGCACCTCATCCCACACGGGGCGAGAAGGTCAGAGGTAGTGTGATCCATTCTCTTTGGTCTTGGATGGATTGTTTGGTGATATGTTTTTTGTCTTTTGATTTTCCTTTAAAGCTCTAAGTTGCTTCCATCCCTCCACCCTGGATTGCTGTGTTCTCTGCACTTTCTAATCCTTCCCTTCCCACAGTGTGTATGGGCAGCCCAGAGTCAGCGGTTCACCATGCTTGCTAAGTCAGGAAAACATAACCAGAACACTACACCCACGTGGGACTAGGTGCTTTCAGGCCAAGTGCAGAGGACTCCCCTCATCCTCTGGGGATTTTGTGATCATGGTCTTTCCAAAGCTTTTTTTTTAAGGAGGGAGGAGCAAAGGGAGAAGGAGAGAGAGAATCCCAAGCAGGTTCCAGGCCCAGCATGTGAGCCCCATGTGGAGCTTGATCCCACAACTTCAAGACCATGACCTGAGCTGAAATCAAGAGTCGGATTCTATACTGACCGAGCCACTCAGGCACCCTGTGATTATGGTTGTTTCCGTCTATGGATAACTAAGGCCTGAGATGAAGGTGGCTAGGAACGTGGGGTCTGGGGTCAGAGTCTTAAGTCTATTTATAGCTATGCCACTGGCCAGGTGATGGTGGTCACACTGCCTGAATTCTCTGAGTCAGCATTCTCACCTGTAAAACAGAGACAATACTCACCTCGAGGAGTGGTCGTGAAGATAGATAAGATAGTGTATATAGGGTGTCTGGCACCCAGTCCGCAGGCCATGGCCTTCTCCATCTCATTCTGGGTCAAGAGAATTAGAGAAATGCACTCCCTCTAGCTCAGGGTGGTCCCCCTAGTACTCATTCTCTAGATATTGCTCTTCCAAATATTTTGGGGGGTGGATTTAGGTAGCACGGTCATAGTCAGCATTTTTGTATGTGTCCCATGAGTGATATGTGAATTGGTTGTATCATCTCATATAGAAAGTGTGGGTACCGAGTGTAAGTTCTAGAGCCAGACAACGGGTGTTGTCAGACAACTTTGGGGAAGTCACCGAACTTTTCTGTGCTTCACTGTCCTCATCTGTCAAAGGAGCTTATAGCAGCACCTACTTCCTAAAGCTGTGATGAGGAGTTAGGGGAGCATGGAAAGTACCAAGATCAAGGCTGAGTCTTGATAAGTGCTTGGTATAAATGTCATACACTATTATTTAATCTGTATACCAATTTCAGAAATTGTATATTATCATCCTTGTTTTACAAGAGAAGTAACTGGTAGAGGTTAAGTCACTGGTCCAAGGTCATATAACTAGTAATTGGCAGAGTCAGGATTTGAACCCAGTTCTGACTGATTCCCAGGCTTCTGGGTTTTGCACTGAAGCCACATGTCGGGGAGGGAAGAGCAGAATGGGGCTTCGTGGCTCAATCAGCTCCCCCGATGCTGTGACCCAGATGAGCTCACTTGCCACCCTCTTGCTTCCTCTTGTTGATCCCATTCAGTCATTTATTTCAAAGAGACTCCCGTTTAACTCTGACAGATTCCCTGGCTACTCTATTCCCAAACCTGCTCACTCCACAGGGCTTCCAGGCCATGGGAGCCCTGCAGAGGCCCTGAATCCAGCCTTGCTCTCCCTCAGGGCTGTCATGAGCTGTGAGAAGCCAGGAGAGCTCCCAGGCATCCAGGAAGCCCTTAGGACTCCTTCTGCTCCCTGCTGGAGGGTCTGCAGATCCAAGTGCTCCATGGCTCCCCACTTGCCCCTGCCCACAGGACACAGCCCTGATCCATTATGGAGCCCATGGCCCTTTCCTCCTCAATGGCCTCTCTCCAATCCTGTCATTGCACCCCCTCCCCACCCCTAGGAGCTTCAACTCCATTTCTACCCCAAGAGCCCGTGATGGCTCAGACATGCCTCTCAGCCTTTCTCGCGTCACTCCATCTGTCTGAAAGGCTCTTTTTCTTCTCTACCAGCTGAAATATTACTCATCCTGAAGGCCCAACTCATCCCTTCCATGATGGAGCCACCGCCCCAACCCTACACCCACTCTTCCCCCAGAGTCTTCAGCTCTCTCTCTTCTTTGCTACTGGAACAATTTCACACATCTATTTCTGCATTTGTCACAGTCTGACTTGTTTTCTATATAGAGTCTGTTGCATGAGGGCACATGAGGCGTGAGGGTACATGAAGACTCTACAGAGGGGACCACTTCCCAGGCGAGGGCTGGGGGCATGGAGGGCAGATCCTAAACAGCAACTGAGCCTGGAGTTCCAGAACCATCTGCTCCAGTACCTGGCTACTGAGGCCAGAAGTTGGGGTCAGGTGTTACTTCCCCATGATCATATGGCACTTAGTTGGGGAGCTATAGAACATGGGCTCCTGATTCCTGATCCTGTGGGTCCCCCAAAGTCCTCGTTGTACCGCTGGGCTGAAACACATTCTCTCTGTTACCCAGACCCTCCAATCCTCCTTGCTACCTTTATTAGTCAGCTATTGCCATAATAATGCTGTGTAACAAACCACTTCAAAGTCTCAGCAGCATTTAACATTAATACATGTATTTTGCTCACAGGTCTAGAACTTGACTGGAGAACTCTGCTTCAGGCTGGTCCAGCTCATGTCTGCTCCATGTGTCCTATAACGGGCTGCAGTTACCCTGATTAGGAACACAAGCACAACCACCTAAACACATCTCAAGGCTCTTCTCTCATTGTATTTGCTGCCATCCCAATGACAAGAGCAAATCCCCTGACCAATCTCAAAGTCAACTGGTGATGAAGGAGACTCGGCTCATGAGGTAGCCCTGGCAAGGCTATAAATGTAAAATACCAGTCTGGGAGGCTGGAGAATTAAGACCAATAATTCAGTTTATGCCTCCACCTTCCCTCCTACAGATTCAAACTGATCGCTGACTGCACCCCCCACCCCAGCCACTAGACAGGTCTCTTCAACTTCCTTCCCTGCAGCTACTATCCACAGAGTTTTCGGCTGATGCTCCACCTTCCCCATCTGAAACTTAGCCACGCTGATGCAAAATAGCGATAGAAAAGAAATGTAAAGAGAATACTCAGGCTCCAAGAGTTGAAGGTACAGGAAGAGGAAGGAGACACTTAGTTTGTTTAACTTTGGAAGGGTGGAGAGTGGAGGAGATCTATCTTTACCCCCATCTTCCAGCACTACCGATTGTTCCAAATCTGAAAGGTGAGCTTTAGGGACACCTCAAAGCTTTGAGTCAAGTTCTCATAGGACCACTCATCTGCTTGGCTTCGGAACCTTGGTGTAGGGACACTTTTAAACAATTTTTTATCTATTTTCATCAGTTCACCATTTTTTGATAGCAGCTCACCAATTTCTAATGGAGAACCACCATTTCTCATTTAGACCATGTGATTTGGTGGGAGGCATGCACATGTGACCCAGGCCTGAGCCAATCAGAGCATCCCATTGTCTCCTTGGCTACAGTGATTGATTCAGGAATAGACCCCTGGAAAATCCAGGTCAATGAGAATTCAGACCTGGACTTTTGTCAAATTTCTGGGCATGACATGAGGAGTGAGAAGAAGCCAGGAAGGGACTCTGCTTTTCCTGCAGGACTTGAATCTGAGAGGCTATAGATTCTGTGTTACTAATAGCCATCATAGCACCACATTGCTTCCAAGAATAAAGTATGCCAACCTCACCATGAACTGAGAGACAAAGAGAGACCTGACTTAAGCTCCTGGATCAAGCTATGCTTGAGTCCTACATCGAGACTTTTCAGCTCTTAGATCAGGCAGAACAGGTTTTCTGTCACTTATAACTGAAGGAGTACTGATTAATAAACCATGAAATCCTATAATCATGAAATTTAGGGCAGCTAATGCCAAGGATACTTAGATTAATCTATGTGTTAGGGTGCCTGGGTGGGGCAGTTGGTTGGGCCTCTGATTCTTGGCTTCCGCTCAGGTCATGGTGTCGGTGTCATGGGATCAAACCCCGTGTCAGGCTTCATGCTCAGCATAAAGTCTGCTTGGGATTCTCTCTCACTCTCCGTTTGTCCCTCCTGCTCGTGCCCTCTCTCGCTCTCTTTCTCTAAAATAAATAAATAAATCTTTGAAAAAAAAGAATAATAAATGTGTTGAATCTCAGAGTTGAAGTCCTTAGAGACTAAGCTGAACTGAAAAGAATAGGGGGAGGGCCTCCACGCTGCGGGTGTGGAGCAGGGGAGGGCCCAAGCTGTCTTTATGCCCCCCACTGGTGCCAGTGCATCTGTCCCATACCAGGAGCTCCACAGTTCCATGCTCTAGACTATAGCTTGGCCTGGGTGAGCCAAGTGCCATGAGATGCACGATCCCAGCTTCCTTGTTTTATCAATGGCCCTTCGTGATTGTGTTTCTACATGGCAACCTCTTATCCTTCCATCCAGGGAGGAGACGGGGTCTGAGCCGGCCTGGAAGAGTGCAAGCGGTATGGCTGCGAGAAGCTGCTGCAAACAACAGTACCGCTCAGAGGGAGAGGTGGATGGTGAGGACACCCCTAGAAGAGCTGCCTTGGGCCAGCAGAGAAGCCTGCCCCAGACCGGACTGCTCTGAGGTAGGCGCCTGGCCCAGGGTGCCAACCTCCGTCTTGGCATCCATGCCCACTCTTCCTGGCTGACCTTTCTGAGCAGATATTTCAGGAAAGGGAATGGAAGCTCACACCTCGCTCTGGCTTCCCCACCTGCTGAGACAATCTTCAAAGGTGCCAATGGCTGAACTGGCTGCTGGGCCCCTTCTCTCTGCCAGGACCCGGGCTGCCATTGGCTGTGTTCCCCTCCAGCCCACAGGGCCTCCCAGCTGGCCACAGCTCCTGGATCCGGCTTCACTTCTGGCCTGGCCACTCTTCCTCAGAAGGCAAATGGCTCTTGTGCCCTGCATGGAGGTTCCTGAATGTAATAATTTGGGTTCAAGTTTCACTTTCTCCAGTGACTTACTACTTGTGTATATTGACGTCAGTTCGTCAATGAAAACTGGAGGCTTCCCCAATAGTGGTAAGTCTCACTACACTTTTATGAAATGGGCCTGCACACTCCCATTCTACAGGCAAAGAAGCCAAGGCTATGAGGGTCCCTGATGCCTCATAGGGACCTGAGGCACCCTGATTCAGCAGTCTCATTTAACAAATACTAGTTGAGCAGAGTCTACTTGTCAGGAACTGTATTAATTTCTCAGGACATTAAGGTGACTAAAACAAGGTCCTGACCCACAAACTGCTCAGTTGGGGCAGATAACACACTTGCTGAAGGGCATAGAGCAAATCGTCATCCCCTCTGCACACAGTAGGTACGCAATCAATGCATGAAGTGGCTGAAATGCCTTGTGGGCAACTGACAAGGAGCAATCATGGGCAAAAAGACAGCAGGATGCAAAGGATCCATCAGGAGAAAGGAGATGTCAATTTCCAGCCCGGAGGCTACGTTTGCAAACAAAAAATCTATCATATCTGACGCTGTTTGCTAAAGACTAGAATGGAGATGAAGGAAATGAGCAGTGGCGGATGGTGTGCTTGGCTCCTGCCTGACAAAGCAGCTGGGGGCCTGCAGGGCTCTGGAATGGTCCCCAGATCCCCCCAGGCAGGGCTGCAGAGAGGATGGAAACAATGCAACCGGGATGGCCTGCTGGTAACACTGGGAATGGGGAGGGAGGCTTTGCAAATACGAGGATGAACCCTTGGGAGGGACCAGCCTCAGAGATGATAGCAGCGGGCTCTCTTTCTCCTCTGGACCTTACTTCTCAAAGTGTGGTCCGTGGACCAGCAGCACCGGCAAAACCTGGGCATTTGTTAAAAATGCAGATGCACTTTTGCGTTATGCAAATGCAGGTGCATTTATTGCATTATGCAAATGCAACATCTGGGCATTTGTTAAAAATGCAGACTCTCAGTCCCATTTCGCACCTACTGAATGTGAGTCTGCAATGCCAAAAGGTTCTCCATCATTTCCCAAGGCTGGCCGCGTATTAGCATCACCCAGGGAGGTTTGGAAAACCCCAGCGCGTGGATCTATTCCAGAGAGTCTGATTTAATTGGACATGTACACATGTGGCCTGGGCAGCAGGAGTCCGCTGGGATATAATTGACATGTAACATGGCCTAAGTTTAAGGTGCGCATGTGATGACTTGATACACCTAAATCTTGCACAAGAGACACCGTAGATTTAGCTAACACCTCCTTCACATCACATCATTATCATCCCCTTTTCGAGCAGGACTTTTCAGTGTCCAAGGGGTGATCCTAATGTGCAGCCGAGGCTGGGAACCATGGCTTTAACCTTACAGAGGACATCCTGAAACTTGGCCTTATAGGCCCTTCGCCACAAGCCTGGTAGCTCAGGAGGGCCTGGTTGTCCCCATCTTTCAGAAATGGCTTTGTCCTCATTTTCCAGCCTAGCAGGCTGGTGTAGAATGGTGGTTCTCCAAGCCAAGTTCCCCGACCAGCAGCATCACCCCGGGGCTCATTAAGAATGTGAACATCTGAATCAGAGACTCCGGCGATGGGAGCCAAAGTCTACATCTTAGCATTCTTTCCAGTGACTCTAGGGCAGGCTTGGGGTTGGGAGAGGAGCTCTGGCACCTGTTCCTGGCTCTGTGTGTCCTTGGTGGGGGACGCATCCGCCTTGGGCTTCAGTTTCCATGTGTGTCGACGAGGGAGGGGTCGTGGCACACTGGCACACTGCCCGTCTATCACGGCACTGCTCCCCACTGTGCCCGGATGGAGCCCGGCCTTCTCTCAGCACTCCTCCCACGCCCACAGGCAGTGTGGTCCTCCCGCGTGGCCGGGGTTGGCGCTGAAATTTAAGTCTCTTTACCATCCCAGGTGCTGGCTGGTCTCTGAGGCCCCTCCATGGGGTTAGTGGCAGGTGTGGACCCTGGACCCTGGAACCCAGTGCTTTTTCTCTCTTCCTCCTCAGGCTCTGAGAGATGGAGAAGCTGGCGCTTCCGCATGGGCCAGAAAGATGTGTCAAGGGGGCAGGCAACCTGTCCCCACCATCATGCCCTTCTACACCCCCACACTTTGTACAGCTCATTCCCACGAGCTGATGTCTCCTCTGGACTAATCCTAAATGCACCACTGAGGCCCAACTCAAATGTCGCCTTCTCCGTGAAGTCCTTTGTGCCTCCAGGCGGGGACAGCTGAACTACCCAGAGAAGGGAGTGTGTCCTGCCTACATCTTCAAACACATCATGCATCTCCAACACAGTCTGCCTCCCCCCGGTGGGCTGTGGCCCCTGGAGATCAGGAACCTGTCAGGTCCCTTGGCCTCCTTGGAGCTCAGTTTCCCAGGCTGTAAAATGGGTAACAGGAGTACTTACCCAGTAGCTGGGTGGCGAGGACTGAGAGGGAGACTGGAGGTGCCCAGGCGGAGGACTGCCCATGTGGCTATCCAGCTCTCCGTCATCCCAGGCGGAAGAAATGGGGACTGCCTTGACGTGCTGCTAACGCTAAGCCCTGGGCTTGGTAGGGATAAATGTTCGAGACCAATGGGATAGAATGAGGCGCCCAGATTCCCAGTGTCAGGAGCAAGATGTCCTCAGGGGCCCCAGGACGCTCCTGCTAATAGCACCTTTTGTACCTCCCTCCATCGGCCTATCGGCCAACTTCCCACCTGCCAGTCGTCCGGCGCTCAGAGTCCGCCGCTGGGGCTGAGAGGTGCAGAGTCCCGAGCTGCCAGGCCGTCCATCCTGACTCCCTCCCTGCGAAGTGGGAGGGAGGAAGAGAGGGAGGTGGACAGGCGGCAGTGTCGTACCCCGGCTCTCCAGCCAGGAGCCAATGGGCAGGCTAGTGGGGCAGTGACTGCAGTCAGACTATTGGCCCCAGAGAGGTGGGGAAGGCAGCACCGGACTGTGGGCACGCTCACACATCCAGCCGACTTCCAGGGACCTGGAGACGCTCCCTCTCTCAGCTTGCCTGCGTGGCCCCACGTGCTGTGCCCAGCCCTGCTCTGAGGGAGGACGAGTGAGCGAGGCCCATTCAGTCCACATTTATGAGCACCTACTGTGCATTCAGCCACGGGTGAGACGCAGTGGGGGCAGCAAGGAGAAGGCACAGTCCCTGCTCTTAAAGGGGGATGAGAAGGGGAAAGATCCTGGCATAGGATGAGCACTGCTGTATGCCCCGTCTTGCGTAGGATGATGTGCATTGAGCACCTTGCCAGCCTTTGAGGGAGAGGAGTGTGTATAGAACACCTACTATGTGCCAGTCTCACGAGGGGACTAAGTTCTATGCATTACTGGGTGCCAAGCCTGGGGTCCTGAGAGAGGGGAACGTGGCGCGAGCACCTACCACGTGCCAAGCTGTGTGCAGAGCCTCATCCGCAATGAAACCTTACGCCAGTTCAGGGAGTGGGCTTTCATGCCGGGGGCTCCCTCCCCTACAGAAATCCAGCTCCTCCTCCTCCTCCAAGGCCCAGCTCAAAGGCCGTCTCCTAGGGGAAGCCTTTTCCTGATCTATTGGGTAGAACTCTTGGCTCCTTTCTCTGCCGTCCATCAGCAGCACGTCAAGGCAGTCCCCATTTCTTCCACCTGGGATGACGGAGAGCTGGACAGCCACGTGGGCAGCCCTCCGCCTGGGCACCTCCAGGCTCCCTCTCAGTCCTCGCCACCCAGCTACTGGGTAAGTACTCCTGTTACTCATTTTACAGCCTGGGAAACTGAGCTCCAAGGAGGCCAAGGGACCGGCCCGAAGCCACACAGCCAGCAAGTGACCGAGCCAGAGCTTGACCATGAGCCTGGGCATTTCCATGGCCATCGGGCGAACTCCCTGGGCATGGGTGGGGGCTGTGGCTCCCCCTGCGTCTCCTCTCCCAGGTCGTGGGTCCCTGGGCGTGGCTGCCCCCAGAGGATGTCCACTGGCCATTTTCACGGCAGTGAACAGATGTGTTGGTCCTGACTCGGCTGCCCCGCACCCCACGTCCTGCTAACAGCTCCCTCGGCAGGCAGATGCCCCCTCCTCTGGGGCTCACCAGGACAAGGGGCATCGTATTCCCCAACTGGGGACATGCTGACATTTCCAGGGAGAAAAGGCCAATCTGGAGAAGCCGGGCTTTCACCTCCCACCCCGGGAACTGGCGGGCTGTGGTTGCCCATGATGCTCTCCCTCCACTTCACAGAATGATTGCTGAACAGATTGCACCGGAAGGAGAATTCCTGGATTATGGAGGCATGATTCTAAATGGCTGTTTATCTGTGTTTTGCTTCATTTCTTAAAAGAAAAATGATGAGAATTTAAGGATGTGAGTTGAATGCCGGAAATGGAGGCTGTGTCCATCACCCCAAGGAAGATGGTGGGGAGCACCGTGGAGGAGAGGCAGGGAGGTGGAGTGAATGCCACCAGCTGTCTGCTGTCCTCCCTCGTTGTCTGTCACAGCTGTACACATGAGGAAACGAGGGCCCAGAGAGCTCAAGTGAGTGGGCCAGGGTCACACAGCACTGGCCCGGAGGCAGCAGTCGGTCTGATCCCCAGACTAAGCTTTCCTGCTTCCCATGGTGAGTCGGCACACTTTTCAGCTGCTTCTCTCTGAGACTCGCTGGACAGCTGCTGTGCTGGGACAGAGGACACAGGAACCCCACAGATTCAGCCCCAGACCTGAGATGCCAGGCTCTGCCTGCTGTGGGCTGTCGGATCTGGGAGGGGAGACACAGGGGGAACCCCAGCCCGCATCTGCGCCCAAGGAGTTGGCAGTCTCAGGGAGAAGACGAAGGGCCCCTGCACGGTGAAGTGTGAGAACAGTGCCACATCCTTAGTCCAAGGACACATCTGTGGGCCCTGGCTTCCACAGCACTGGTGGTCTGGGCCTCTCCTTGGATCCCAAAGTACGTGATCCTTTCCCTGAGGCTCAGCTGCGGGGCCCTTCAAGGCAGGGGTAGGGTCCTCATTCAGACTGCTGCAATCGCATCGCCATGTCTGTAATTTATCAATCATCAGACCTTGGACAAGTTGCTTAACCATTCCGAGCTCAGTTAGTTCATCTGTAAAATGGGCATCTGTAAATGTTCATCTGTAAAATAAGAGACCTCCCTTGTCGGATTCTTGTGGGGATGAAATGAATTAATTCAAGTCAAGGGCTTAGGACAGTGAGGGCATTAGGATCTAGTAAGTGCTCAGTAAATACAGGTTGATAGTATTCTTCATTCAATAATTTATTTACTCAGCACCTGTGCCCTGGGGATGCAGAGATGAGACACAGACCCTGCTCACTCAAAGCCTAGAAGCTAAGAGGCTGAGGAGGAGTGGCAAAGGGATAAAGGACCCCCTTTGCCCCCCACCGGGGGCTGTGAACTGCAGTGCGGTGACCAGGGGGCAGTGAGAGAGCCAGGAGGCAGAGGGTCAGTGAAGGCTCCCAGGAGAGGTCATAGCTAAGCTTAATCTTGACGGATGAAGAGTTATTCACCAACGAGTCCACTGAGACTGACAATCATGGGGGACAGGTGGACAATTAGACACAAGCCAGGCATCCCGGCAGAAGGAACAGCGCACACGGAGGCCCAGAGGAAAGGGAAAGCACGGCACATCTAGGGAATTGCACGTAGCCCAGGATGGCAGCTATCAGGTGTGTGTGACAAGCAGCAATGAGCAATGAGTAAGAGAGGGAGGGGCCAGCCCCCCGGGGAGCCCTGGGAGCTCTTATGGCTTGAACCGTATCCCCCAAAAGTTGTGTTGAAGTCTTAACCCCCAGGACCTGTGCATGTGGCTTTATTTGGAAATGGGATCATTGCAGATGTAATTAGTTCAGACGAGGTCACACTGGAGTGGGGTGGGCCCTTCATGTAACATGACTAGTGTCTTTACAAGAAGAGGAGAGAGGCGCAGGGAGGACAATGCCAGGTGAAGGGAGACATGAGGGAAGAAGGCCGAGCGAAGCCAGGGGCCGGCGTGGAGCGCCACCGAGGGCCAGCGCCAGCAGAAGCTGGAGGGGGCAGGGTGAGGTTTCCCTCCAGCCTTCAGAGGGAGCATGGCCCAGCTGACCCCCAAATATTGGAATTCTGGCTTCTAGAATGGTGAGAACATACATTCCCAGCTTCTTAAGCCCCCGTCTCGTGATACTTAGTTACGGCAGCCCCAGGAACAAGGCAGGACCTGAGCCACATACAGCTGTCAGGGAAGGAAGGGCTAATCCCAAAGCACCCGGCCACCCCGGGCTGCCCAGTACACAGGGGCACCTCCCAGGGGCCTGGCATTCTGTTCCTTGCTGGTGGCACCCACATCACCTCTGGCTTCCCCCACGGGGCCACTTCCTATCTGACCCACACCACCTGTGCCTCCTGCCACTCAATGGCCACAGCCACAGTGGCTCATGGCTCATACAGCCGGGCTCGGGGGGGTGGGTGGGTGACAGGGCCTGGCCCCGCTGGCATGAATCATGTTTATTGCAAACAGGAAACAAAGGGAAGAAGGGAACAAAGCCCCGGCGGGGGAACCGGGCAGGCAGGGGTGAGGCTCCCAGCCGGCAGTGGGGGACCGGCCGAGAGGCGCTGCCCACGGAGAGACCCCTTAATCTCCTGGTGTTTGCTTCAGGACCGGGAGCGAAGAGCTGGGCGCTCTGCTGAGGTTTATCTGCACGCCTCAGCTGGGAAGCCCGCTGCGTGCCAGCTTCCTGGGTGCGTCAGAGATCCGCGAGGCTCAGGAAGGGCTGGGAGGCAGCCGGAGGCACCAAGAGCAGCTGCCGGCCCATCCGTTACCCAGCAAAGGCCTGGCTTTCAGCGCCATCCATGGGTGAAATTGCGTTACATTCTGCCTGGTAATGAGGGGCTGTGGGCCCGGGCGCGGGGCCAGGATCTGCTCTGGCCCCCAGCCCTGGACCCGGTCACCCCCAGCCCAGACTGGCCTGGCCTGAGAGGAGGGCGGGCACAGGCACCAGGAGGGCAAGGAGGGGAGGGTGGAGGCAGAGGGTGGCACCGAGGGGACCAAAGGCAGACGGAGCTCAGTGAGCACCACTGTGTGCCCAGACACTAACACGGAGTTAGTTTCCTCTGGCTGCTGGGACGGATTGACGGATTGACGCAGACGGGCCGGTGGGGGGGGGGGGGAGGCCGAGGACAACAGAAGTGTATTCTCTTAGCATTCTCGAGGCTGGAAGTCCAAAATCACGGTGTTGGCAAAAAATGGTTCCTTCTGGAGGCTCTGAGGGAGGGTCTGTGCCCTGCCTCTTCCCTAGCTGCTGACAGTGGGCCTTCCTCGGTGTCCCCGGTCATCCTCGGTGTCCCTGGGCTCGTCGATGCCTTGTTTCAATCTCCCCCTCTGTGCTTGCGTGGCCAGATTTCCCTCTTCTTATGAGGACACCTGTCATCGGGTCAGGTGCCCCCGTCAGTCACTATGACTCTTTAGCCTGATGACATCTGCAAAGACCCTCTTTCCAAATAAGGTCCCATTCACAGGTCCCGGGGACTTAGGACTTCAACATACCTCTTGGGGTGGGGGCGGGGCACAGTGCAACCCACAAGGAAGCTCACGTTCATGGACAGTTTATTTGATGCCCCCCACGCTGCTAGGAGCCATGCGTGAGCTCTGATTGGACCCTCACACCGGAAGTATGAGGTTGGTCCCGTTACTAGGGCCACTTTTGAAACCAGACTATTTAGGAAAAAAACTGAGGCTCAGAGACACGGAGCTGGAACGTGGCGGGCCCCCAATCCCCCCAGACCCAGGAACGTGCTGCACAGAGTCATGCCGTAGTAGGGACATCACAGCAGTGACAGTGGGGCGAGAGGGGGGATGTGTGTCTGGAGCTCTGAGCTCATTTGCTAGGGACATGTGATACAGATGGAGATACAGTATCCTCTGCTGTGAGGATAACCTGACCTTCCTCCTTTCCCCCCATCCCTGTGCCTCCCCCTGCACCGCCTTTCCCTGGCCAGCCTCCAGGAATAGAGCCCTGGGCTTTGACTTCTGATCCCCGGGCCTAACACGGGAAATACTCCTCTGTAATCAATGAATGAAATGAGTCACTGAGTCAACATGTGGAAAAGGAACAAACGAGAGAGTCGCTAGTCTTAGCAGCCCCTCACTGGGCACCCCCACTCGCTGTGGCCACTCCTGCCTCCTCGTTCCCCTTTGGACAGCCCAGCCCACGCCCTGCAGGGGAGCTCTGCCCATCACCCCCAGCAGAGAGATCCTGGCCCAGAATGCCAGCTCCAGCGGGCACAAGAGTCCCTTGAACCCTGTCCTCTGCTTCTTACCTCTTCCTGCAGCCCCAACAGTGGGGACACCTGACAGCGGGGGGAGAGGGAGAGGCTGTGCACCCGCTTGGTCCCGGGCAGATGCAGTCCTCACCAGGGGAAGCGTCCCAGCCGTTCTCCCTACCCCGGACTCACCGTGTCCTCATCTGCTGGGCAGGCGCTCCATCTTCCAGGGCCCCTGATATTTAAGGAAATTAAGGTCAGGTCTGGCTGCTAAATATTTGTCTAAGCCGAATAGAAAATGGTGCCAGAGAAGAAGGCCTTCAATTTTATGAGCAAATAAATCATATGATGGGAGAGTGGGCTGGGAAGTGGAGGGGGGGAGCAGGATGCTCAATTATTTAGAGCAAAAAGTGCCTCCTAAAGGCCAAGGGGCCTGTCCCTGTCCCCCCAACCCTTTTAAAAGCGTGGGTCCTTCATTCCGCTCCGTGGGCGAAGGCAGGCAGCAGGTTAAGGTTATAGATCAGTCGCCCTTGAGATGGAGAGATGAACCTGGACTTCCCACGTGGGCGCAGTGTAATCACAAGGATCCTCTGAAGTCAAAGAGAGATGCGGGAAGTCAATGTCAGAGTGACCCAGCGAGAGAACGAAGTCATGCTAGCCGTCGCCGGCTTTGAACGTGAAAGGATGGAACCCAGCCTGGCCCGCACCTTGGTGTTGGCCCCAGGGAACCTATCTTGGGCATCTGACCTCCAGGACCATAGGGTAATAAGTCTGTGTTGTTTCAAACCACTATGTCTCTGGGAATGTGTTATGGCAGTAACAGGGACCGGACGCAGTTCCTAACGAGTGATCGATGCTATCACTACTTGGTCGTCACGCAAGAAAAATATGTTGATTGAATGAACAAAATGAACGCTGGCCTGGGTGTCGGGAGTCCTGGATTCCAGTTCCCGTCTTGCCCCTAACTGGCCGCCCTGCTTGGGACAGCTCCCCTCTGCTCTCCAGCAAAGATCTGGATTACAAATGATCTTCAAAGTCTCGCCTCCCAATTCTAAACGTTTTCTTGTAATAATTGTCCCCTGAAAGGTTCCTTCCCCCCACCCCTACCCCCTGCCCCCCGCCTCCTCCTTTCCACCTGCAGTCTGCTCCCTGCTCCCTCCCGGGCAGGGTCCAGACTGGAGCTGGCAGAGCCAGCGGCCCCTGGAGGAGGTAGTTAATAAAGGCGGAGGAGAAGAATCAATGTGCGCTGACATCCCTATGACAGATTGGTGAGAGCGACAGATTTAATATCCTGCCGTTTTCCTTCCCCAGCCTGGGGGCCGGAATTGATTAAATAAATTAAAGCTCCGCAGCTCGGGATGCTCTGGGTAAGGTCGTCTAGTCCTCCTGCTGTCGCTGTCCAGCCACACAGCTGACCCCACGCGGCGGCTCCAACCACCCGGCGGTCCTCAACAGCCAGCCAGGAATGGGGTCCTGGAAAGGGCCGGTGCCTCGGCCCCTGTTGGGACAACACAGGGATGCGGACGGGCCATGGGTCAGGTGGGAAGCACGGGCTGGCAAGGGATGGGATGGGGAGGTGGGTGAGGAGAGGTAGAACACAGGAGGCAAAGGTGGCTAAGACCCCACCAAGAGTCAGGTACAGGGGCTGCAGCAGAGAGCTGGACAGGTGTGTTACCTGCTGTATGCCTGGGTACGTGCCCAGGCTGGACAGAGCAGGGGGAGCCCTTGGCAGAGGCCAGGACAGCGGGGAGGGAAGGGCCTGGCCGAGGGAATGTGTGGCCGTGCTGGAGCTGGGCCACCCCCCCTCCCTCCCCACCTGCTAAGCCCCTCTCCCCAGCACCCCATAGCGGCATGCGCTGACCTCCCCAGCCTGCTCCTTTTCAGTGCTTCCTATGATTGCTCAGAAAAGGCAGGCTTCTCTAAACAGCCTCCGGAGTCTGGAGGATTAGTGGGTAACTCAGGTGTTAACGGTGACGGCGGAATGCATCCCGAGGCTCGGCCCGAATGATTGGCTCTTCGGGGCCGGTCCACGAGCCAGCTCCCCTTCCCGGCTGTGGAGTAAGAGCTACCTTTCAGGCCACGGAGTCCAGTGGGGGTCCCCTCCCACTTCCCACGGTCTCTGCTTGAGGCTCAGCGGCTCGTGATGGGGGAGGTATCTCTGGGTCACCTCTCTTCTCGCAGGGGTCAATTTTATCAAGCTGGTTGAGTCAAGGGCAGATCCCCACTTCACAGATGAGGCCAGAAAAAGGAACCGGCTTACCCAAGGTCAAGGTTGCAGCCTGAATTGGAGCCCGAGAGGCCTGCCTGCTGCCCATATCGAAGTCGATCCACATCAGAAGTACAGGAGGAAAGACTGGCTAGGGGCGGGGACGGGGCGGGTGACAGTGGGCAGGGATAGCGATGACATTGGCTCTGGACTCGGGAGCAGGAGTTGAGAAATGGGAACCAGGGGCACCCCCCTCCCTTCCGTCCTTTGCCAAAGATGTCACCGGCTTCCTTCAGCCCACGGGACCGGGCAGAGGAAGAGATTCTGGAGTCCAGTCAACCGTGGTTCAAGTCCAAGCTTTCCCACCAACCAAAGAGCCTCAGACCAGCCCATCAGCCTCTAGGAGCCTCAATTTCCCCATCTATAAAGTGGTGATGATGAAGGCACCAGGTCCCCAAGAAGCGACCCGTCCAGGGAACGTGCCGAAGCTGCTGTTTGAAGTCAGGTGTGCCTGGGGCTCACCCAGGCCTGCGATGCCCCCGACGTCCGGGGAGGATCGCCCTCGTCGAGCACCTGCGCGGGCCAGGCACACGGAGCATGCTCGGCAAGGGTGAGTCGTGTACAAATCTGGGATGACACACCCTCCCCAGTAATTTTCTGAGGTTCACTTCACTTCTTGAGTTCATGCAACAGAGTTCGAGATGTTGGAGGAACCAGCAGTTCACAGATCAGCCCTTCCCCTTTTTAGGGGGAATTGGGTCAGCACCCCTCAAACACACTGTCCCCAGCCACTGAGATCTGCTAGAGAGGGGCTTGTGGCGATCGGGTCGGACGGCCCCGCCCAGAGCTTGCTCTCCCTTCCCTCACCCGGCGCTGCACGGGGTTTGCTCGGGGCTCAGGCGGGCCGTGGTTCTGGCTCTCCACCTTGAGCCGGTTCTTTGGTCTCCGGAGGGCTGTTTTCTCTCTCTTGCAGTTGAGGTGAGATGAAAGGCGGCCAGGCAGCCAGGGAGTCCCCCGATGTCCCCACTTAGCTGTCAGCCTGTCTACCAGCTCAAACTCTGGCTCCTAACTGCAGCCCACGGGGCGGCCTCTCTCTCTCTCTCATAATTAATTCTTGCTCCAATTTAAATCCTTCCTGGGGAATGTTAAGCAGGGGGCCCGCACGTGGATGGATGCCGGAAAGGAGGCAAACGAGCGTGCAGAAGGCAGGGCAGGACGCCTAGAGGTGTGGGTGGGAAGACCAGTGGAGGGCACCTAAGGAGGAGAACGGGCTTGTGCTCATTTCCCAGACGCTGCTCCGGAGGCCAGAATCAGACTCTCCACCGCCCCTCTAGCCTGCTCTAGCCTGCCGTCGCGCTTGTCCCATTCCAGACCCAACCTAGCTCTCCCCTTTGGTTCTCCCTTTTTCTCCAGATGTGCCTTCAAACCCCAGGTTTCCAGGTCTTCCGGCTGAGACCACGCCCCCATCCCAGGCAGGGTCCCACCCCCACTCCTGAGCAGCCCGGGGATGAGCAGGTGTGCCGCCAGGAGCTTTGCACCACCATCTCACCCAACGCTAAGTGGTAGGTGTGAGTTCAATGCTGGTTTCCAGAGGGGGGAGGCGGAGGCTCAGAGAGGAGCAGTGACTTTGAGGCCGAGCAGGGATCAGGAGCCAGGGTGCTGCTATCGCCGTGTCCAACACCTGCGCTCTTCTCCCTCCAGGTGTTGAGCCTTTCCAATCTGCCTTCCCCCCACGATCCACTTCTGCTTCCCTGCCCCAGCCCAGGTTCTCAGCCTCTCCTGGCAGGAAGTGCAGCGGCTCTGCCCTCTCCCCACCCAATTGCTGGTCAGCAGAGCCTTGTCCTGGTGGAGGAGAAGCCACTCTGGCCGGGGGATGCGTGACCCGGGGCCTGCCCAACATCGTGGCTACAGAGCTGGGCCACCCAGGACAGGTGGCTTCCCTCCCTGCCCCCCCACCCCATTCAGAGAAGGAAACTCACCCATCAGCACCTGGTCCAGGGTAATGACACCTGTTTCTATCTTACTCAAAAGTGCTATGTGCACGGGCGGTGGCCTTGACCAGCCCAGGGGAGCCCCTCAGAAAGGCAGAGGGGTTCGTCTCTTCTGTTGTTGGGGGCAGGGGACAGATGGGGCTTGGAAGGCGCTGGAAGGCTCTCAGACAAGAGGAGGCGGCCGGCTTGCAGAGAGGACGCACGGCTCAGGCTGTCTCCTCCCACTCGTGACAGCACCCACCCAAGGGCCACCGCCACCGCCAGCCTCAATGCACAAGGAGAGTGTATCGGTCCTGCCGGGATGCTCTGCCCCACCGAGGTGCCATCCGTCTGTCCTTGTCCTGCTCGGCCACGCCACTAGCCCAAGGCCAGTGAGGGCGGGGCTAGGTCCGGCCTCCTCTTTGAACAGATGGGAACATCGACGAGGCCCCGAGAGGACCACACCGGCCCCCTCCAACTCTCCCGAGAGCCTCAGCCCCGTGCCCAAGCCGCCGCGTCACGCAGACCTCTAGCCCCTCGGCCCTGGGTGGGTGCGCGGGTTGTGCCGAGCGGGGCTGGTGTGGGCAAAGGAGTCTCCGTGGCAGAACTATTTTTTAAATGCATTTTATAGTAAGTGTGAGTGGTTTTATTTAAGCCCAAGCAGGGCGAACGGACGGCAAGAGTGAGCCTCCCCTGGACTACACCCCGCCCCTCTTCCTTTTTTTTCGTTTTATCGTGGTGAACTATGCATGACAGAAAACTCACCGTTTTGACCACGTTTAAGTCACAGCGTGGCCATGCTGTTGTGCAGCCGCTGCCACCGCCCGTCTCAGGGACCCTCTTCATCCCACCGAGGTGCAACTCCGCCCCACGAAACAGTAATTCTCCATCCCCCTGCCCCGGCCCCTGACTCCCACCATTCTGCTTCTGTCTGAATTTGGCTTCTCCAGGAGCCTCGGAGGGGTGGGGCCATACAAGATTTGCCCTCTTGTGACTCTGCCTTCTTTGGTAGGTGGCCCTCTTCCCTGTCCCTTGCATGGCCTTCTGTCCCTCCACAGATCGTGGTGACGATTCCCCACCTGCTTATAGGAGCCCCTCATCCCTCCTGAACCTGGTTGCCACGCTGCGTGGCTGGGCCACTGTGGATCTAACCTGCGCCCTGCTTAAGGGCATTCCATCCGGCCCCCGCCCCGGCAGCACTGGGCGCACATGCTGAATCTCTCTGTAGGTGCGTTCCTGGGAGTGAAACTGCTGGATCAAAGGGTCGGTGCGTTTTTAAATCCTGAGAGATGCCTCTCATTGCTCTTACAAGAGGGGGCTCCGCCCATGACAGACGCAGCTTTGACGGCTGGAAGTGCCACCTTCTGGGTGGGAGAACAGGGTTAAGGGATTGAGCCCTACTTGCTTCTGGGTCTCCAGTGGTTCTCCCTGGCTTTGAGGGGACCAAGGGGTGAGTCTCCATCCACTGTTCTCCTTGCAGATGTGAATGCCTCTGGAAGCTCTCTGATTCTTGTCCCCGAGCCAGAAAACCAGGTCGGGGAGACAGCCCCTTTCCCAGTTTGCCCCAGGGGGTCTCAGCCTCTGAGACCTCTGTCACAGAGGGCTGGCTGCAGTCACAGTCCCCTCCATCCTTCTAGGGCATTCGTCCAAGAGACTTTAGATAGAACCTTTCTTTCCCCGAGATAAATTGAGAAAATTCCCAGCCTGCCATTCATTCTCCAGGCAAGCTGGGAGTGGGAAGGCGTTATGGGCCCGGGGGAGGGCAGAGGCACCGAAAGACACCAGCCTTGTGGAGAGACATGGGTTGGAGGGTTCATGTGCTGTGATGGGGCACAGGGACTAGCAGGGGAAGGGCCCCAGGGCACTCGCTCGGTTCCCAGCAGAGGGTCCTTGTTAGCAGGGTCCCAAGCAACAAAACAAGATTAGCAGCTTCCCCTCCCCAAGCCTTCCTTGCATGCCAGCCTTAAGTTTGCATTTTCTCACTCAACTCTCCCGCAAACCCTAAACCCCAGAAATGATCCCATTTTCCAGATGGGAAACTAAATGACTCGCCACGGTCACCCAGCTGGTGTGGGGGCAGGGCAGGATCCTAACTCAGGCCTTGCTGGCTCTATGGCTGACCTCTCAGCACCTACCCTCCAGCCAGGACCCTGGCTTTCCTGGCAGAGACCCCGATCCTGCTTGTGTAGGGCTCCATGGCCCAACCCTCCTTCCCACCCAGACCAGCTGGTTGCAGCTGGTTGCAGACGGGGATGGGGAAATTTCCGGAAAGTCCCTGCATGGTTCTCCTGGCTGGCACGGCCACTCGGCCATTAGCTAACCCATCCCAAGGCAGTGAACAATGCAGATACCTCTCCTGTCCAATGCGACCCACCAGTCCAGCAGTGGAAGCTTCTGGAAACCAGTCTCTGGAAAGTCAGCTTTGGCCTCCTCTCCCTACCTTACACCTTCCCCAGCCTTTTGCCCCCAACTAACAACCCTACACGGACCTGTGTAGCGTTTCTTCTCTTCTACTCTGTAGGGTTTTCTTCTCTCCAGACAAGCAAAGAAACACAAAATGCTGATTTCCCCATTGAGGTCTCTCCCAAGTGGGCTGGGGGTCTCCCATGAGGTTGGGCCAAGGGGTCAAAGGCCAAAGATTGTTGTGAGCTTCCCAGAATGTGAGGCATAGCTGTCCCCGTCCTCACGGGGCGGGGGGACATATTAGGAGCAAGCTCCCTAATTATGACGATGGTTAGGATGACACTGTAGAGACGTTTGCCCCCTCGTAGGCATCTGGCATGGCCCCCGTGACCAGTGGGCATGGACCCCAGCCCTCAGGCCACCCCATGCCTCCCAGCCCCATAAGTCACAGGCCCCAGGGATCTGTCTAGCTCCTTTTCCCTGCCCTAATCCCTCAGTCCTACAGGATTCATTGCTGACAATAATTAGGTCTCACAAGGATAAAACTTAAACAAGTCCGAAGCCTTTGGGGACGGGATTAGCACACTAACTCTGTTTGTGGTTTAAATATTAATGTCAGAGTGTAATTACTACCCCTTCTGTCGAAGGCAGCAGTTTGGAAACAGTTTTAGCCCAGCAAATGGGACCCATCTATCCTGGATGGCAATGTGCATCGGGGAGAGTTTGGCATTCTGGAGAATTCTGGAGCATTTAGAACCCAGGGCATTTAGAACAATGGATATGAATTGACAGCCTGAGGGCCAAATCTGGCCTGCATACCTGTTGTTATTTTTTAGGTATTTAATTTTTAAAAAGATTTATTGATTTATTTGAGAGAGAGAGTGGAGAGAGGCAGAGGCAGAGGGAGAGAGAGACTCTCCAGCAGACTCCCCGCTCAGTAAGGAGACTGACTCGGGGCTCGATCTCATGACCTTGAGATCATGACCTGAGCCGAAGTCAAGAGTCAGACGCTTACCCGACTGAGTCACCCAGGCACCCCTGCCTACCTGTTTTTAAACATTGGTCTGCACTATGTGTAAGCATAAAAATAACCCAGATTTCGAATTTCTCTTTGGCAATGGAGAAACTGGCTGTGCTGGACCACAATCCCCCATGGGGACAGCGGGCTGGAGTGAGTGGTGGCCATTCCTCTGCAGACGGGCACTCCCGCCCGCCCTGCCCCGCCCCCTCGGCCCCTTGGCTTCACCTGTGTGGGTCCAGGCAGTACTTGAATTTGCAGCTCCCGGTTTAGACTTTTGGGAAGTTGAGAAACGAAGAGGGTTGGAACGGCAGAGCAAAGAACTAGGAGCCAGGAGCCCAGGCGGGGGCTAGCTGCTGACCCAGGAGAAGGGGCGTGTGGGGGAAGGGGTAGTTCCTACCCTCGCCTGCCCTGCCAGCACACAGACCTCCCTGGGCGGGAAGCCCCAGCTCCCCCTGTTTTAGGTGATGCCCAAAGCACACTTGTCCTAGCAGGCAAGCCTCCTCACCAGGGACTGCCACCAGAGAGGGCGGGGGAGAGAGTCTCGGATCTTGCTGGATGTTTTCACAGGCAGTTTGGTTCCTGCCTTGCCACCACTGCTGTCATCCCTGAACCCTCCTCGCCTCCGGCCCGGAGTGAGAGCCAGACGCCATGGTCCCTGGATGGGGCGGCTGCTGGGTGTCCTTGGACAGGTCCTGTGTCCTGGTGAGCTTCTCCCCATCTGGACAAAGGTGTCCATTCCACTCTGCCTCCCCGACTTCACTCTGGCCCAAGGCGGTTGCTGAGAGGTGGCTCAGGTTGTGGGGGGTGGGGAGTGAAGCGGGGGGTCACAATGTGCTCTCCTAAGCAAGAGACCCTGTTGGCCCGGGGTGCACTCTAGCCTGACTGCAGTAGGGGAAAGCTCTGGACCCCAGGCTGGAAAGGAGGCAAACCCCTGCCTCGCCTCTTACCCGCTACGTGAGCCCAGTGAGTTACTCAACCTTCCTACACCGGCTTTCCTACTCGGTAAAGGAGAGAAATGGTGCCAACTTCACAAGGGTGTTGGAAGGAATAAATTAAGCCCCAGGCTCAGCACTCCGCACGGTACAGGTGCTCGGTAAATGCTGGACAGGATCTGGTGAAATGAACTTAGCAGAATCGAGTTGTTGTGTGAACGGAGAATGCCCGGGGCGAGGGGGAGAGGGCTAGGGAAGCTGCGGGGGGGTGGGGTGGGGGGGTCGGGCGGCAGGACAGGATGGCAGTGCCAAAGGGGCTGTGGGAGCCGGGGCTGTGCCATGTCCCTGGTACAAGCCCTAGGGGACCAAAGTCACCTGAAGACACCTACTCTGCCGGCCTGGGTGCAAAGGGGGTTTGTTATCCAGTCTTAAAGGTACCTCGTGGCCCCCAAGGGCAAGAAGAGTGGGGGCGGGGCCGAAGGGCAAAATGGTAGATTCCAGGGGCTGCTTCCGTGTCTTTCTCTGGGTACCAATCCTTCTCTTTGTCCCTTTCACTGGTCTTCGTCACTCTTTCTGCTTCTATATCTCTGTCCCTTTCTTTTTTTCTCTGTGTCTCTCCGGGCTTCCCTGCTTCTCCCAAGTCCACTGTTTCCATCTCTCTGTGTCTGTTTCTCTCTTTGTGTCTCTCAGTCTGCCCACTCGGTTCTTCCGTCAGCACACAGTTGTCCCTTCGTCCCATGCAGACGGTTAGATGTGGCCACTGAGACCCCAGCTTCCCACCACATCTAGGTTAAGGGGTTGCCCCTGGACACATCGGAATCTCTGGGCGCCCCACTCCAGATCTCCGCACGGAGGATGCTTGGGGCCCAGCCTGGTTTGGACCATTCCACCCAGGTGGCACAGGGTTAGTGCTCAGATGGCAATGCACTTCTCAGAGAAGAGGGGTGGGGCTGGACCCACCCAAAGATGCATTTTCTCCAAGGCCTTGGGAGACTGTGGTTGGAGGTTAAAGTTAGCCCCCAGTGGGTTGTTAGCATGGAGAGTGACCCTGACATTTGGGTGGCATTGACTCTGGTACCATAGGGCCAGCTGTCCTGCTGTGACCCCCTGAGCTGAAATTAGGGAGGTGGTGCTCAGACCTAGAGGGGGTGCTGCCCCCTTGCTCCAGGGCAGTAGATGGGGCTCCTGGAGACATCCAGCACTTTCACTGCCTGACTCAGGCCCAGGCACCTCCCTGCCAGGCAGGACGGCATAGAGGAAGGGAGGGCGGGAGCCGGGCAAATGGCATGGGGCACATTCTCTGGTATGTAGCTGGTGTTCCATAAGTGTTTGCTGAACGGTTGCATGAATGAATGGCTAGGCGGGCTAGCGTCACAGATTTGAATCAAACAAGGAGAGATGAGGCACAGAGTGGGGAGGCAAAGCCTAAGATAGCAGAAGCAGAAGAGAAAACCCTGGCAGAGGAGATGGGGGGGTATGCTGGATGGGGAATACTGAGGAGACAGAGAGAGGGAAAAAGGGAAGGGGGCAGAGAGTGGGGAAGGACAGACTGTAATTCATTTCACTCCATCTCTGTTCATTTTGGACAAATAGAGCAGAAACTGCAGACCAAGGAAGGAGGAAACAGGGCATGAAATTGCACTGTGCCTTGTAATAGCTCTGCCAGCCGGAGGCCAGGGGCTAATAACCCACTGGGGCAGCCTTCACCCGCCCAGGAGCTGAGAGGTGGGCATCCCAACCCTCACGCGGCCAGGCCAGGCACGGTGCAGTAGTGCTGGGGGAGGGGTAGCTGCTCCCAATGAAGCTTCTCTCAAGTTCCCTCACCTCCCATCCACCCTGAGTGGCAACAGGGTGCTCCAAGGAGCCAGGGAAGGGACATCAGAGGAAAATCCCTTTGAGTTTAAGGGATTTGGTGAATTAATACAACCTGGATTTAGATGATCAAAAGCATTTCTGGAGAGGCGGCCGTATGGAAGTCGCTGGAAATTATTGGCCAGTTGTGAGCTACAGGGAGCCTTCCTGCCCCTCTTGCAGGGACCTGCTTGGAGATGGAGGGTAGAAGAGGGATTGGACCAGGGGGGCTCCAGAGGGCAGCAGGATCTATAGATCTATAGCCTGTTCCCTGATGCCCTGCCTGGGCCAGCTTGCTGGGGTTCGGATGTGAGGGTTGAGAATAAGAACAAACTCCCTGATGACAAGCTCAAGGGTGTCCAGCTTCCTGAGTGGGTCTTCCTCTGAGGCAGCATGGAGGGGTGTATGGTGGGAGGAGCCCCAAGCATCCATCTCTCTCCAATCAGATATAGGTCGGGGCAAATGGTCTAGCGGGCACACAGCTCCAAGATATGCCTCTTCTAATCCCACATACATCTCTCTGTGGGTTAACTTTTTTCCAGCTCAGCTCAACCCAAGGTTTTCCCTGCATAGTAAACCCTTCTGGCTTTGGAATAATTAGCATCAACCCGAATAGCAAGTGCCACCATAAGTCTTATTACATCCTGAATGTCAGGCCAAGCCTTTGACATGCATTAGCACAAAGGGCCATTGATTTCTCGTAACTCCTCATATCACCCTCATTTAAAGAGCCCTGGCCATTGGCTCTGGAGTTTATGATCTTCATCTGGACTAGTGTGTTGGATGACGGGGGCGGGGGTGAACTGATTCATGTTAGTGAGGTAGACTGGTGGTTTGAATAATGAGTTGGGAGGTTGGATGATGAGTTGGTGGATTTGGAGTTGAGTAAGTTGGTGGCCTGGATGAGTGGGCTGGTTTGATAGGTTGAATGGTGTGTGGAAAGGTGGTTGGTGATGGGTTGGGTATTGGTTTTCTGGGTTGGTTTGGAGGGCTGTGAGGCGTTTGGGAAGATGGTTGGTGATGGGTTGGATATTGATTTGGTTAGTTGAATGGTGTGTAGAAACTTGGCTGGTGATGAATTGGGTGTTGGTTTGTTGGGTTGGATGGCTGGATTAGGGCTGGACAATGGGTGGCTGGATGAGATGGATGGTGGATTCACTGACCCTAAAGCATGGCATGTGTTTTCCAATCTTCAAATCTCAGCTTTGCCATTCTTCCCACCAAGAACTCTTTCCCTCCTCTTCTCCCCTTCTATTACTCCTCTTTCAAGGCTCAGCCCAAATTCTGTGCCATCTTCTCATACCACCATGGCAAAAAGCAAGTTTATCTCTGCAAATAGACCAAGATGCTCTGTTGGTACCACTCACCTTACATCTTGTCTTCTGATCTCTCTGGCCTTCGTTCCATCTTCCTGCCAAAAGAGACCAGAAGCTCTTTGAGGGCAGGCACTGGGCTGCATTCATCTCAGTATGAAGGATCATGCCTCTGTAGTGCCAAATACATCCAGGACGGGGGTAAATATCTGGCCAAGAGAAGGAAACACCAGGGGCTTCTCCCCAGGGACTCCCAGCCATCTGCCCTGAACTCTCCAGAAATCAATCCCTGGACACAGTAGTGCCAATGTTATGGCTCTGGGGCCATGGCCTCTAAACTTCCCTATGTGTCTCCTTGCACATCCCTCCCCTGCAAGGCACCATCAGCTGGGGAGCTCCCAGCCACGGAAAATGGGTTTGTGACATTGCAGTATGCCCAGACAACAAAGGCTACACAATCAGCCCAGGGACCAGCTGCCCCAGGAGCTGGTCTGAGAAATTTCTAATTTCTTTATTTTCTAAGCCTCTGGGCCAGTGTGAAAGGCAAAGCCTGTGACAGGGAAGGTCTAGGCCAGAGTTTCTGGCAGCCTCTCACAAGGTCAGTTGTCACCGCTGTGGATCCTCATTTTCTTCTGCTGGTGACATTCAAGCACAGCCCCTCCTGTTTGTTTACCCTCTTTCAGGCGCAGTGGGGGTGGGAGCACTGGAAGGAGAACCAGCCACCCCTTATCAAGGCAAATACTTTTTCTGTTAATTGGTATTTGCATGGCAAATCTTGGGTAAAGACGGGATCATTTGCATGTTCTAAGGGTAATGATATTTGATGTTGTCAACTTATTACAACCTTAATCACCACTCAATTTCCTGCTTTCCAAGCTCCCAATCACGCTGCCACCTAAAATAACCACCTCTTTGAGACTCTGGCAGAGCCCTACTTGGAGGGAGCCACGTGGGGATCCCATAGCTGGGGACTGAATGACATTCTGACCCTGTCATGGTGCTCCTCTTTCTTCCTCCTCCCTCTTTCCCCTTCTGACCCTCTCTTCTCCCTCCTCCTCCTCCATCTTCCCCCTCCTCCTTCTTTTTCCTCCTCTTCTTCCCTCTTCCTCCTCCCTCTTCTCCCTCTTCCTCCTCCTTCTCTTTCCTCCTCCCTCCTCCTTCTCCTTCCTCTTCCTTCTCCCTCCTCCTCTCTTTCCCCTTCTCTGCTTCCTCTCCTTTCCCCTGTCCTCCTCTTCCTTTCTTCCCCTCTCCTGTCCAAAGTGCAGGGAGCCTCACTTTGCTAAGTCCATTTATTCTCAGTGGGAAGCGGGACACAGGTGTCCATTGCAAGGACAGGGAAAGAAACCCCCTTGAAATGTGCCAGCATCCAATTTGGCTATTTGTTTCGAGAAGCAAGAGGGGACTTCTCTCCAAGGTCACATGGGGACTCCACTTGACCCCATTATATAAACAATAAGCATTTTATAGGTATATCGAATAATAATGTTTAGTGGGCACTGTGTGCTGAGCACTGGGAGCAGCCATTCTCTGGGATTTCTCACTGTCCCCATTCCACTCAGAGTAAAGCTGGAGTCCTCCCAGAGACCCCTGTGACCCTGCCTGATCTCCCCTTGTTTCCCGTGCCCTTCCCTCTCCCTCTCTCTGCCCCAGCCACGCCCGACCTCCTTGCTTTTCCTCAAACAACAGGCATGCTCCTTCTGGCTTTGAGCTGGTTGTTCCCTTCAGCCCAGACACTCTTTCCCTGGATGTCTGCTCGGCCTACAGGGCTCAGTCTCTCCGTGCAACCTGACCCCCTCCCCCATTAAATCCTGCCACTGGCTGCTCCATTGTGTGTTGAGTGTGTACACATGCACGCACACGCACACACACCCACACACACAACCCCACCCCTGCCTCCAATACTTGAGATCCTTCCTGTCCCGATCTTTCTCTTATCCTTCAAGCACACCATACCCTAAACTCCCTCAGTGGACACGTAGTCTCTCCCACCACTAGACTGAGGCTGGGATCATATCTGGCACTCAATTGATACTTATTGTTTGAATAAAGGAATCTTCACAATAACCTTAGGAGGTAAGCATGGTCATTATCTTCGCTTTGCAGACAAGGAAACTGAAGCAGAGGGAGGTTCAGTATCTTGCCCGGGGCCACACAGGCGTGAGGCGGCAGGCCCAGGATCTGCACCCAGTTTTCCTGACTCCAGAGCTATGTTGTTATACCCCCGCCCCCCAGACGCTGTCCAGGGTCCTTCCCCTGTTTGATTGGGGTTGATGCGAAACTGTCCTGCCCTGTCTAATGATGCAGTCCCTGTTGGTGGCCTGGCCGTGGGGTCAGACAGAGCTGGGGGCAAACCTGGACTTGCTATGTAACACAGTTGCATACCCTCAACCTGCCTCAGTGTACCCATTCATGAAATGGCACCTGCCTCCTAGAGCTGGACGAGGATTCTGAGAGCTAATGCTTCCAGTCTAGGCAGCATCTACAGATGGCAAGTGTTCAGGGAATGCTGGTTGCTCTTCTTGCAGGATGTCTAATAAGTATTTCTCAGCATTTCAAGGAAGCCCAGGTGACCCTGCTGGGCTACCCGCAGGGGATGATGACTCGGGCAGTGGGGAGATCCAAAGTACTGGTTGGGGAGCCCACGTGCAGAACGCAGAGCCATGGGTCGGGCTAGCTGATTCGTTGGGTCCCAACCCCAGGTTTGAGGCCCCTCTTGGGTCCCCGTCCCTGGGGAGGTGTGCCCCAGGTGGTCTGCTCCTGATATCCTAAAGTCCCCAAGTTTGCACAGCATCTGCTTCTTGTTATAAATTCGGTTGGCACTATGTCCTTCCCTGGGTGGGAGAGAAAGTGGGAAAGAAACGCAACCCTGGGACACGCTCGGGGAAGGGGTAGTACATGGGAGCCACAGTGACTCAGGGGGCTCAAGGAGGGGGCAGAGGATGAGGGCTGAACCGGGCCATAGGTATCTCTCCCAGTCTACCAGCCTACAAGCAGGAGGAAAAGGGGCTCATGTCTTCCAATCTTGAGAGCTTTCATATACATCCAGCCATGAAGCTCAAACTGGAATTTTCCAGAGGTCAGGAAATTGGGGCAGGACAGGGCTCCAGAGTGGGAGCTCCCACCTGAGACTGGCCCCATGTAGCCCCATCATTGGAGATGAGCCCCCCTTGGGCGACGGGACCCTTCTATTCCACTGATCACAGCTGTGAAGAGACGGGGACACCCCCCAGGTGCTGCTTCCCCAGCTCCCCTCCTGGAGACAGCCTTGTGCCAGCAAAATACCCCCCCACACACACCTTGGGGAACCCCAGCCCCTAATCAGCATCACTGGGTAATCAATGCCCTCATTTTTTGCCTCTAAACAGCCACGGAAGATGATCATTAAATACTCATGTAATTCAACAAATTGTGGCTTTTTAAACCATCTCGAGGAGGAGAACCTGGGCTTGCACCCAGCCTCGCTCACTCCTTATAGATTTCTGCTGCTGCATAACAAATCACCTTTAGCTCGCAGAGAAGCTCAGCGAAAGGCAGCTTGGCAGCGGCTCGGCAGAAAGGCAGGGAAACAGCCCTCGTGCCGGGAGGGCTTCCCAGGAAAGCACTTTGAAGGAAGGAGGTGTTGGGGGGAGTTGGGGGACCAGCTCTGAAACGATGAATTAAACATTCACAGAGCTCTTTCGAAGCAGCTGCTACCAAAGAGGGGAAATGCTTTAATTAATAAAGCAGTCAGGGAGAGGGAACTGTTTTCCGACACTGCACCCCGGGGCTCCAAGAGCAAGATAAACAAAGCAGATGCCGCAGTCCGGGCGCCCGAATTGGGAGGGTGGAGGCCCCCACATCGGGTCTGGACCGAGCTGCTCAGGTGTCCATCCAGCCCAAGGATGTAGGGAATGTCCTCTCCTGGCCTCAAGGCCCAGCCCAGAACCGAGGGCACCTGCCCTGGGGAGAGCCTGGAAACGTGGCAGGAGGAGCACTGAACTGGGAGTCCCCTGGCTGGGAGCCCGTTTTCAGTTCTAAGTTGCTGTGTGACCTTGGGTAAGTCACTTCCTCTCTCTGGATCTCGGTTTCCTAGTCCAGGGTTCTCAGACTGGGTTGTGAGGAGCCATTAGGTAACTTGAAAGGTGTCTCTGGGCTGCCTCTGATGGTGGGGGTGCAGGCAGTGGGGGGCTCCGGGCCTCAAATCCAGATTCAGCCAGAACAGCTTTGCTTTTGTCTGCTAGTATATCCTGGGCTTCAGGTAAGATGTTCTTTTGAAGAAGGAACGCGCAGGTTTAAAAAAAAAAAAAAAAAGGGAAACCTTCGGCTTAGATGTTTTCTCCTATCTCTTTAGGAGCCGGGGCCTCAAAGCTGAGTGATTCTAGCCAACAGTAGTCATGACCAGGCACCTAGAATGTGCCAGGAGCTAGGGGGCTGCAAAGAAGAGTCACAAAGCCCTACCCTCTTTTAAGGGGGTTTCTAGTCTAGTCCAGGTGTGGCCGACATATGGCCCAGATGCCACTATTCCTGTCGTTACACCCATGGAGGATTACTATTGATTGATTAAGACCCTCCCTCCTGCAGAGGTCCAACGTGACCTCAAATCCTTTCTCAACCCAGTGCTCTGGGCACCCGCTACCGGTCAGGTGGCCCCAATACCTGAAATGAAGCCTTTCCCTGCTAGTTCTGGTTGGTTCTAACCAACAGTGGTTTCCCCAAATGCAATGGGCTGTCTCCCTTGGGGGTGAGAATCCCATCCCATTAAGGCAGGGCAGTAATGAGAAAAAGGGACTGGCTGGGTCGCTGCCTTGGGTGGACAGGGCAGGCTCCTTGGAGGTGACCTGTAAGGAAAAATCTGGGTCATGGGACAGAAGGGACATGAGGAAGAACATCCTGGACAGAGGGAACAGTCAGGACAAAGGGCCTCAGCACACATTCCCGGGCCCTCCCCCCGGGTTCCTCCCGTCCTGAGCCAGCCATGGATCCACGGATCCCCGGAGGCCATGAGTCCATTACAAGGGGTCCACACACACATTCACGTACTGCCTCCAGAGTAAAGAAATAATGTGTCTCGGCCGTCTACGTAAGGTCACTGTCACGGGCAGGGAGATGCTGCTTGTGGTTCATAAAGGATACATTTGTGCCTCGGCTGGGTTCATAGTTCCTTGTTGTCACATAGAATGTTCTCAGTCAATGAGTGGGAAAGCACAGGTAACATCAGATGGGACCCCATGGACCAGTTGCACGTTGAATCAAGAGGCTTCATGGACTGTGTTCGTTATATGCTATTAGGCCTGGAGAAAAGCTGTGTACAAAGAACCATGTACCGTCAGAGCCCGTGTTTGTAAATATACAGGGAGAAAGGACTGGCGAACCACAATACACAATAAATAGCCAAAGGATTTACAGGCTACTTAAATGTTTCTCTTTGCGTTCAATCTCTTTTCTTAATATTCTACCATGAATACGTGTCACTTAAACTGATTTCTATAAAAGGATAGAGGGCCTCGAGATGCAAAGGAGCGAGAAATGCAGGATACCAGCAGAAAATCCCACTCATCCTTCCTCGGGTCCTGCTGTGGGCGCCCCCGGGCCCCGCCCCCTGCTCCAGGAGCTGAGTGGGAGGGAGGGGTGCAGGCCCTCAGCTGCCGGCCAGGGGGCACTGGGCCACAAGGTCACTCCGAGGGGGCTCTCGGAGGCAGCCCAGGAAGACAGGAAACCCTCTGGCCACTGTGAGGGTCTTGGGCCACCAGCCTCCTCCAACCCCCCCCCCCCCCCCATTAATCTCTCTTAGGCCCAAACTGGACTTCTTGGAGGCAAAAAGGCTTTGGTTCACATTAAAAAAGAAAAAAAAAAAAAAAAACCCTCTGTGTTCTCATTCCGATCTGGGGAATGAAAGTCTATATAAAACAGCTTCTTATCGGCGGCTCCGACTTTTTATACCTTCAAGGCCCTTTATTTCACTCTGCTGGCAAATTCCTCCCGACAATTACTGCCTTTGACGAGCCTGCCGGGCTGCAGCAGGCGGGCGGGCAGCTTGTCCTTCACATCCTGCCGGTGGGAGACAATGAGCCGGGCCCCCTTCCAGAGGCAGGACAGAGGATGGGCGAGGGTGGGGGAAAGCCCAGTGCCCGGGCCCCCACCAGCCAAGAGGAAGACCACTGGCTGCTAAGAAGCCAGATGGATCTGAGACTTTCTGAGACAGACTCTGAGCCCGGGGGCGCTTAGGAGGAAAGAGGTGCCAGGGTCCCTTGCCCTGTGCCCTCCTGCCCACTGTGGACATGTGGTCTGGCTCTGGACCTCTGGGCCCGGGGCTTCAGGTGATGGATGGGGTGCCTCAGTTTCCTTGGGCATCAGTGTTGGATGTGGGCCTGGGAGGGATGGAGGAAGTGCCCTCCATGGGCAGCCGCTGGGAGCACCAGCCATCTGCTCCCTGCTCCCTGGGGAGCTAAGCCAGGCTCCCAGCACCTGCCTCCAGGAGCTGCAGGAGAAGGCCCCGGGGGAGCGCAGCCGGCAGCCAGGCCAGGTTGGAGCTGCAGGTGGCGGAGGGGGTGACAGCGGACGCGGAGATTTGTGCATTCCTGGGTGAAAGGTCGGGCCCTTAATGGATGCCATGCCCTTCAGTCTGCTTTTCCTGGCTCAACAGCCTGGCAATCATTCTCAGAGCATTGTCCCCTGCACGAACTAATTCCAAGGCTACGATGGGCCTCCTGGCAGGAGTGGGTACACCGGCGGGCTGGCCAGGGCGACAGGGAGCCACCCCCACAGTGCTCTGGGCAACCGGCCCAGGGGTCCGCGGAGCCTGAGGGTCTGGTCAGGGGCCAGCCCTGCCCTTGGTGGGGACACCAGCTGGCTTTCAGGGGAACTTGCTGCTGAGACCCCTTGACAGAGTACCTGCCTGCCTTCAGTCCCCATCCGATACCCAGGGCCGAGGGCTTGCCATGGCCCCCCAGCCTCCTCCACCGGGCGCACTGGATATACAGACCAGAGACTTCCATACGAGCCAGTACTCAGCCTTCCTCTTGATTAGCCCCTCTGCATCGTCTCAGGTCCAGGGCAGAGATGAGCCTTTCATCCATTTGCCAAATTTTCGCCGGGACCTGCGAGGTGCTGGGCGCAAGGGACACAGCGGGGGGTGGGACAGAGCAGGTGGCTGCCCTCCGGGGTCACACCTCATTTACCTCTGAAGACCCTGCCGCAGCCCCAGGGCCGCCACCAGGAGGGACTCCCGGCACCCTGGCTGAGGAAGACCAAAGCCCATCTCTGTCCCCGCAGTCGGTGCACTGGGGGCTCCATCGAAGCTCGTCCGCAGTAGAGGAGAGCTGGGCCAGCTCTGGGGCCGCCCCTCATCCCAGATGGCGGGCTCCCGGGGCCCCGGGGTCTCGGCCATCTTGTCACCTTGCATTCCTAGCGCAGCCCAGGACCTTGCTTAGTGCACAAGTGGTTGTGGGGCACGAACCGTGTGCTAGAGATTGTTTGAGACGTTGGGAATGTGCGACAACAGAGCAGAGGAGGTGCCTACCCTCATAAGGTCCGTTCTCCTTGGGGGAGAGAAACAGAAAACAAATCGGTGAAATGATACGGGTTAAAGGCACTAAGTGCTGTGAAGGAAAACAAAGCAGGGAGCAGGGAGGCAGTGGGGCCGTGGGCAGTGGGGCCGTCCTCGCTGAAAGGCTGACATCCGAGCAAAGACTTGAAAGACATGACACGCCTGCAGGGCGGCCCGAGCCGGGAAAGGCTAAGGGGTGGCACGCGGGCCGGTGTGGCCGAGGGGAGAGGAGAGGAATCTCCATGAGGCTCTAGTGGGACCAGCAATGGCCCCCCAAAAGATTCGTCCACATCCTCATCCCGGGGGACCTGTGACGGTGACCTTAATTGGAAAAGGGGATTTTGTGTGTGATTAAATAGGAATCTTGAGATGAGGAGATCATTCTGGATTATCTGGGTGACCCTAAGTCCAATGACAAATGTCCAATGACAAATGTCCTTATAAGAGACAGAAGAGGAGAAGCCATGTGGAGACAGAGAGAGACAGAGAGAGGCAGAGAGAGAGAGAGACATGTGGCCATGAGCCCGGCAAGGCCTTGCCCCTGCAGAGAGTGGGGTGCACTCAACACCTTGATTCTGGACATCTGGCCTCCAGAACTATGAGAGCACAAGTGTGGTCATTCTAAGGCCCCATATTTGTGATAATTTATTACTGAGTCCCCAAAACCCTACTACGGAGGCCACAGTAAGGGCTTGGGCATTCACTGGGAGACAGGACACAGGAGAGGTTTCTGAGCAGAGGGGACATGTGGGCTGAAGTCTGTGTTACTGAGTACAGAGGGTGGGGGAAGGCTGGGGGGAGGGGAGGGGAGGGGAAGAAAGGGAGGAAAGCAAAAGGGAGAGGAGAGGAGGGCAGGGGAGGGGAGGGGAAAGGAGGGTAGGCAGTAGTGGGACAGACGCGTGCTAAATCTGCCTGGAGTATCGAGGGTAAGGCACAGGGACAGTCTCTGTGGGGTGCACAAAATGCCCCAGGACTGTCCCCTGCCCTCTCTGAGCTCCCTGCCCGGGACCCAGCTCAGAGAGGGAGCTAAAGACAAGTAGCTTGTGCAGGGTGTGTGTGTGAGTGTGTGTGTATGTGTGTGTGTGTATGTGTGTGCTCTCGAATGGCCACACCACCACAAGTAAGAACACGGCAAATAGCGTAGTGATCGAGTCCCACGTTCCTGGAACACTTGCCTCGAGCCAGGCTCCTGGCTCAGTACTCTTCATGCACTGTCTCATTTCGTACTCATCTTGTAAGTACTACAGGATGTAGGTACCGCTGTCCCATATCACAGGGGGAGAAACGGAGGCTTGCTCCAAATCACAGAGCTGGTGAGGGGCAGAGCGAGGACTTGAACCAGCTCTGTCCGGGGCCAAAGCCAAGGTCTTCTTGCGTCTGGAGCAGCAGCAGAGGGAGAGCGGGAGGAAAGGAAGCAGAGGAGCTCGACCAAGATGGTCCAAGCAATAAGAGGGCTGGCAGGACTTGAACCCAAGACCTCCGTGGCTCACAGAGCCCAGCTGACGTGTGCATGCTGTCCAGCGACAGCAGGTACCTACCAGACTAGCAGGAGCCACGGGGGAGCTAGCCAGGGGTGGGTGGAAGGCGTCTCCTCCAGCCACATGGGACTCAGCCCTTGGGTGACAAGAGGGGACTGGGCATGTGGACCCGAGCAGAAGAGGTGACTCCTCCAATGCAGCCCGCCCTCCCCACTGCTGGTCCCCAGCCGCCTTCGCCTCCACCAGGCCTGGGAGCCCGGCCAACGTGGCCAGCGGCCCTCAGAGGAAGACCAGCAGCAGAGCCAAGAGCCATCTGGGTCTTGACTTCCACGGGCTCCACATCCCCACCTTCTTCTACATTGACATTATCCTCGCAGCCTGAGCAAAATTAGCCACATGCTGGCAGCTTATTTTTAATTGTTTCCAAATACGCACCCTAATTATTATGCACTTCTAAATAGGAAGTGATGGCAGGAGCAGAGAGTCGGTTTCGGTGACACGAGGAATGAGGGATGACACGTTCTCGTTCTCGGCAGCTGCCTCGGGAGCCCTAGCCCCCGCCTCCTCGCCTGGTGTTTTGTCTCTTCTTGTAGCTGTTCTAATAACTACATCAGGCCGGAGAGTGGAGCGGGGAGCTGACACCTTCCATAAAACAACCGTGGAGATCGGGCCCTAGGGAGGCCCGGCTGATGGGCAGGAGAGAAATGGAACATGGCGCAGCAGCGGGCACTGAGTCCAGCCTGCTGCTTGTGGGAGCACACGCGTGTGCCCGGCCAGGCCCCGTGATGTCCACAGGCTACTGTCATGGGAGAGCGTGTCGGCAGCGAGCGTCGGAGGGCAGGACGGGAAGGCGGAGAGAGTAGGAGCCTGCCCCACGGACCTGCACCCCAGCGGGCTCCTGTGTGTGTGCGTGTGTCCATCCGCCTGTTACACACACACACACACACACACACACACACACACACACACACACCCTTCCTTACTTCACTAAGCTCGTATCCCTAACCTCATAAGTAACCATCTAGTAAATGTCACATAAAACAGTGAGCCTTAGTTCCCAGGGGGAGGTGAGACCCTTTAGAGAATCTGGGAAAAAAGCTATAGATTCTCTCCCCTGAAGGGCGCGCACACGGCCTATCTGGCTTCCCCAGTGAACTTGGAATTGGCGACATGACACGGTGGTGGAAAGCATGGATTGGGGACCATCCGGCTGAGCTGGGATGTTGGAAGGTTGACTCCATCATTTACTGACAAGGAAAAATTGGAAGCCCAGTTCTGTAGCTTCTCCAGGCCCCCGGTAGCACATTTGTAACTGGGGGGAGGGTGCGGGAGGCCGTAATATTAATGCCTTTCTTAAGATGCTGTTGACAAGCCAGATGCGCTCATGTGGGCTGGTGTTTAGTACAGATCTAGACAAGTAAGAAGATGCTCTGCCAAGGTTGGGTATGATCAAAATGAGGACCCTAGAGAGAAGCATTTCAGTCCTGGTTCTCCCGCTGACCTGCTGTGTGACCTCGGGCAAGTTACCCTCCCTCTCTGACCTTCAGTTTTCCTCTATCGAGGACATTCTGGGGATAAAGAGAACAAGAGACCCCCCCCCCCCCCGGGAGAATTCGCTGATCTATGGCTCATTGCTTGAGCATGTGGTACAGACCCCAGGAAGGAGAGTTACAAGCTGGGCCAGTCAGGGAGGGCCTCCTGAGGAGGGGGACTTGAAAAGCAGGAGGAAGACCATGGAGAGAGGATCAGACCTGAGGGTAGTCGTTATGCGTTTCTCAGCTCTCCCATCCCACTTTCCACCTGGGGTGCGTGTGGGAGAAGGGGGTCCATGCCTTGCCTACTACCAAGTCCTCAGCACCCTGCAGGGGCTGGGCACCTAGGGGGTGCTCAAGAAATGCTTGCAGAGAAGCAGGTAGGCACAACTGTGTTCCCAAGCCCCCAGCCCCTGCCTCCCTGAGGCCACTGGGTGGGCCTGCTTCTCCCCTCCCCATCCTTCCCAAGCAGAAGGGAGCCGATCAGCTGTGGATGCAAAAGGTTGAGCCAAGTTATGACTTAACAAGCAGTTAAGATAACTGATTTAACTTGCTCTTCTGTGTTATATTCAGAATGAATGCTGCGGGTTGTGGGACCAGGGGACCTGGAGGCCGATGTACGGAAGAGACATTTCCACCACCCCAGCCCCGGTGTGGGCCTCTAGAAGCCGAGGCTCGGGGTCTGGGTGGGTCCTGAAGGCAGAGGGCCCATTCATGGGCCCGGGTACCAGGAATGGGGGACAAATGCCTGGATAAACCTTCGTTCCAGCCGGAGGGTAAATCTGGGCAAGCCTCAACTTGCCCACATGATGGCCAACGGTGGGGGGAAGGGCTGGGGAGAGTCTCTGAACAAGACTTCCACCGCAGACGTGCCTGGCACGGAGGGGCCTGGAGGGGAGGCTCCCTCTCACAGAGCCTCAGTCTTCCCGACTCTAAAATGGGGATGAGTCACTGTAAGCACTAGAGATAGTCCTCGTAGCCTGGCACTCAGTAGCTGTCATCTGGCCCCTCGGGTGTGTCGTCGGCGGTGATGAGCGACGTAGGTACTCCAGACCCCGCTGGGTGGGTGGGGACATGGAGGATAGCAGGAAACGGGGAGAACTCCCATTATTGACGTTTTACAACAACCCCGAGAAGGCCTGGCTTTAGGGTTGTGTCCGTTTCCAACAAAACCTCCTTTTGGATTCCTCTCAATTGTTTATCTTGGATCACACATACTGTTTATGTAAAACACATTGACCCCAATCAATGCTACCTTGGGGGGCGAGGAGAAATGCAGCTGGGTGGCTCAGTCGGTTAAGTGTCTGCCTTTGGCTCAGGTCACGATCCCACAACTCTGGGATCGAGTCCCATGCCAGGCTCCCTGGTCAGTGGAGAGCCTGCTTCTCCCTCTGCCTGCTAGTCCCCATGCTTGTATTCATGCTTGCTCGCTCTGTCAAATAAATAAATAAAAATCTTAAAAAAAAAAAAAAAGCTACCCTGGGACCCTTACAGAACCTCCTGGTGGTGAATCAGCTTTTATAAAAAGGTAGGAAAGTAAACTAAGCCGAATGTATTCACTGTTCCCACGTGGGTGACCTCGGAACTACAAGGACATGGCTGTGAACAAGCCCTTTATTGGTGGGACGACCCCACTTGGGCTGGTTTTCCCGGGACTGAAAGTCCCAGACAAGATAGGACAGTCACCCTATTTATAGACCACTGGCCGGGTTGTGATGGACGTAGAACACACACGCCGCGGATGAATGAAAAACAAAATTCTCTTATTCTGAAGAGAACAGAAGCTGTAGGTTGGCTGAGCGTTCTAGTGACGGCCACACACAGAGACTCAAAAGGTGCCAAATCTCAGACACCCCAGATGGGAGCAATGTCTGTGTTCTCAAGGCACCTGGAAATGGGGCTCTGGCGACATGATGAGGGGAGTCCCTGGAGAGGAGCTTGAGTAAAATAATTTCACAAAACGCACTGGGTGGAAAATCCAGGTTCCTAAATTAGCACACCCGATTTCAGATACGAGCTTTTAAATAGACACATGTAATTAAACTAATAAATTAAATATTATGAGTAGATATTTAACCACTTTTTCCAGTGGCATATGAAAATATAAATTCAAGTTGGCCCAACAAACTATTTTAATATTCTCGTTGAGAGCATGGAAAATCCACTGATATTCAGAGTCCATTTGCTGGCTTGGGAGTCTCTTCAGCACGTCCCACACCACCCACCCTTGGGCGACCGGGTCGCTGTGGATAATTGGATCCATTCATATTGGACAGGAGAGGGGATTCATTCGGACATTCGTTAAACAAATATTTATTGAACACTGTGTGCCAGAGACTTGGCGTATGGCAGTTAAAACAAACAAACAAACAAACAAACAAACAACACAAGAGTCCCTGCTTTTGTGGAGCTGACATTCCAGTGGGAGACACAGACAATCACCTCACAAGTAAACAAAATATACGTTGTGTTAGTGGTAAGTGCTGAGGAAAGAAAACAGAGCGTGGAAGAGAGATGGGAATGATGGTGGAGGCTGACATTTCAGGAGGAGGCCAGGGAAGGCTTCACTGAAGAGGATCATTTAGTAAAAAAACTGAAGGAAGGGATGGAAGGGGCCCTGTGGACTCCTGAGAAAGACAGTAGCAGGCATCAGGAGTGGGAGCAGCCAGTGCAAAGGCCCTGGGGCAGGAACGTGTGAGCAGGCAGAGGTGGGGCCAACAAGGGTCAAGTGGAAAGAGATGTAGTCAGAGAAGAGAGGGGAGGTCAGATCCTATGAAGCCTCACAGGTCATAATAAAACCTTGGTTTTTATTCTGAGTGAGATGGGATGCCATTGGAGGGGTTTTTAGAAGTCACATGATTTGATTTATGTTTTAACAGGATTCTTCTGGCTATTGGGCAAAGAACACAGCCAAGGGGTCAAGGGCAGAAGCAAGGAGACCAGTCGGGAAGCTATTGCAATAAACAAGGAGAAAGATGATGGATGCTCAGAGGGCTGTGAGGTAGTAAGACGTGACCAGACTCTGGACACATCTGGAAAGTAGAGACGATGGATTGGGTATGGAAGGTATGCGAAGGACGGGAGTCCAGTGTTACTGGCACACTTCTGACCTGGGCAGCTGGAAGGATGCCATCCATGTCACCTGGGATGGAGAAGAAGGGGGTGGAGTAGGTTTGGGGGAAGATCAGCTACTCAGTTTTGAGATGTCTTTTAATCCTGCAAGCGAGATGTCGTGTTAGCAGCTGGAGATGACTGTGCAGTTGAGGAGATGTCCTGGGGCAGAAATTAGACATTTGGGGTCATCACGAGGTGCTGGGAGGTCTGGGCTCAGAAGAGGACATCTCAGTGGCGTGAGCAAAGAGAAGTCTGCAGATTGAGTGCTGGGGCAGGTCAGGTTGATGAGGAAGACCAGCAGAAGAGGCAGAGACGAAGCACCCAGAACCTATAGGAGCAGAGCCAGGAGACAAGGTGTCCCAGAAGCCAAGAGCACGGTTCAAGGAGGGGGAGGGAGCCGCTGGCATCCAAAGCAGTGCGCAGGACAAGTACAAGGAGAACCAAGAACCAACCACTGCGTTTAGCAATGAGGAAGTCCTTCATGACCCACATGTCTGTGAATCATCAGGCTTACACATTTCACAGCACACACCCTCCCCAATGTCCATAACCCAGCCGCCCTATCCTTCCCCTCCCACCACCCCCAGCCACCCTCAGTTTGTTTCGTGAGTCCAGGAGTCTCTTAGGGTTTCTCTCCTTCCTTATCCCATCTTGTTTCATTTTCTTCCCCCACCCCCACGACCTCCTGCCCCGCCTCTCAAATTCTTCATATCAGAGAGATCATATGATAATTGTCTCTCTGGTTGACTTATTTCGCTTAGCATAATACCCTCTAGTTTCATCCAAGTCATTGCAAATGGCAAGATTTTGTTTCTCTGGATGGCTGCATAGTATTCCACTGTGTATATATATATATATATATATATATATATATACCACATCTTCTTTAGCCATTCATCTGTTGATGGACATCTAGGTTCTGTCCATAGTTTGGCTATTGTGGACATTGCTGCTATAAACATTCGGGTGCACGTGCCCCTGGAAAGAATAATTTTGATGGGACGACGGGGTGAGAGCCTGACCGGGTGGATTTAAGAGGAAAGTATAGCAAGACAACTCTTTTCAAGGAGTTTTGCTGTGAAGGGAGAGAGAAATCTGGAGGCAGAGAAGAGGAAAGCATGGTATAAACTGGGAAAAATAATGACATGCTTTACGGTGCTGGGAAGGACCCAGCAGAGAGACAAAACAGATGATGTAGGAGAGAGTGAGGGGAGAGCATTGGAGAGGGAGAGAACATGAGTGGGCGGGGTAGAGGGTGAGAGAGAGAATCACAAGCAGACTCCCCACCGAGCACGGAGCCCCATGTGGGGCTCGATCCCAGGATCCCGAGATTCTGACCCCAAGATCACAACCTGAGCCGAAACCAAGAGTCGGATGCTTGACTGTGCCACCCAGGCGCCCTGGGGCTTGCAAGAGTTTTAAAAAAGCAAGTTTTGGGCTCAGACAAAACCTCAGTCCCGAATCTTGCTCTCCCACCCACCAGCCCGGTGACCTTGAGTAGGTTTCTGGGCAGAGTTGATGGACTTTCTCAACATCTCCGAGCCTCGGTCTTCCTCGAAATGGAGACGGATGGCGCCTGCTTCGCAGCTTGTGGGAGGATTAAGAAGCTCGTGGTTCGCGTAGACTTCTGAATGTAGGATCTGGGATGTGGCCAAGGGCTCCAAAGGGGTTAAGTATCCTCATTATAAGCAGTTCAATAACTCTCCCACCCAAGCTCACCCAGAGTTTAATAAAATCCCGCACGGAAGAGGCGGTGGAGGGAGTGGTAAGATCACAGTGGCCACACCCCATGATCACTCACAATTGCCCTGGCCATTTGTGACCTGCGGGCTGCCTCGGTGATGAGCCAGCCCCGGGGGCGAAGCGGTTCCCAGATAGAATGCCCTGCCTTCTTCCCCGCCAGGAAGCACGCGGGATGAGTGACAGCAACCTTATTAGGGAGAGAACGTTAAATCCACTCTGCTTGATCTTTTTTAAAAAAAGCAAATTACTCACAGGGGTTGGTACTTCAGTGATTATTAGTGACACGTTGCTTGAATGCACTCACGACTGAGCCGCACTCTGCAGTGGCAAGCAGACGGCGGTGCTGATCAGGGAAAACCAAGCCAACCAACCCAAAACCTGAGAGGAGCTCGGGCAGTCAAGGCGGGCCTTCCGTGGAAGGCAATCCTGTAGTGAGTCTTTAAGACAGGAGGGGTTTGGCCAAGTAGAGAGGGAAGATCTTGTGGTTCTGGGGTGTGTGTGTGTGTGTGTTTTCTTAGCAAACAACTGAGCAAATGGATTTGATTGAATTTGTCCTGTTTGACCACCTACGAAGGCAGCCAGAGCCACTCTCCTCTCCCAGGGGATCTAGAGCATCTCAGGGACCCCCCACTGCCAGGGGTGCCAGGGAGCTCTGACCTTTCCCCTCCCGTATTAATCAGCAGACATTATCATCGTCCCATGCCTATCAAGGCACTAGGCAGAAGGGACTTGGGGCAGAGACAGAATTCCATCAACCCACGGCTACCATTTTGGAAACACGACATCATTCACCTCCAGTGACAAGCCCGGTTAACCTGGGGGGATGCCCACCGAGGGAGGAAGAGGCATGGAAGCGGTGACAGTAGGAGCTGCGGCAGCAATGACATTTAGGAAGTCCCACAGGTGGGCAGGCTCCGGGCTGGCTCTGTTGAGGATGGGGGGGGGGTGCTCCGCATCACATAATCTCAATTAACCCTCACCACAACTTCCAGGTCGGTGCTACTGTTCGCCGTTTCACAGCTGGGAATAATGGGGTCAGAGACCTTAGGTGACTGGTCGAATGTCACAGAGTCGGCCAGGACTGAACTCCGGGGCTGTGCCATGCATGGGGCCAGCCGACCAGACTCCAGGGACAAGGAAGGTCCTACCTGTTTCCTGGGGGAGGCAGATACGGGAGCTCAGGGGACAGCTTCCACCAGGCTGTCCTCAGGGAGGAAGGGGGAAAGCAGGGACAAAGGGAGGATGCCTGTTCAGAGACAGTGTAGCCTGCCGAGAATTACAAGCAGACCGTGTGGACAGACCATCTGGGCTTTAATCCTGGCTCTGCCATTCCCTAGCTAAGCAACCTTGGGTAAATTACTCTCTCAACCTTCTCATCTGTAAAATGGGGACAGCGGCACGTACTTTACAGTACCATTGTAAGGGTGGAAGGACATAAAAGGCACAAAACAGAACAAGGCCTGGCATATGTGAGCAATTAACGGATGTGCGATATTGTCATCCCGTCTCCTTGTTAAGCTCCAACCCTGAACTCCAGGCACGTCGTTTATCATCCTCACAGCTTTCCTGCAAGGTTGGAGCTTGACAAAGACACAATGATGCCCCAACCCTCCCCCTCCCACAGATGCCCATGCTCCAATTCCCAGAACTTGTGACTATGTTACCATCTGTGGAAAAAGGGTTCTTTGAAGATGTGATGACGCTGAGGGCTGGGGAGATTCTCCAGGTTATGTGGGTGGGCCCCATCTCATCACGTAAGTCCTTAAAAGGGAAGACCCTGGAGAGCCTGGGTCTGGATGTCAGATTCTTGGTTTCAGCCCAGGTCATGATCTCAGGGTTGTGGGATGGAGCCCCATGTTGGGCTCCACACTGTGCTGGAAGTCTGCTTGGGATTTTCTCCCTCTTCTCCTCTCACTTGTGCACTCTCTCTCTCTCTCTCTCTCTCTCTCTCAAAAATGAATGAATAGGGGTGCCTGGGTGGCTCAGTGGGTTAAGCCTCTGCCTTCGGCTCAGGTCGTGGTCTCAGGGTCCTGGGATCCAGCCCCGCATCGGGCTCTCTGCTCAGCAGGGAACCTGCTTCCCCCTCTCTCTCTGCCTGCCTCTCTGCCTACTTGTGCTTTCTCTCTCTCTGTCAAATAAATAAATAAAATCTTAAAAAAAAAAAGAATGGATAAATCTTATTTAAAAGGAGGGGGCAGTGGAGGAGACCCTGCCCTAGCTGTGTGAGAGAGAAGCAAGATGGGACCAGAGCCAAAGACTGTGGATGGCCCCTTGACACTGGAAGAGGCAAGAAGGCAGATGGCACACAGTCATGCCAACACCTTGACTTTAGCCCGGTAAGATCCACGTTGGACTTCTGACCTTCGGAATTACGATAAGGGATTTGTGTTGTCTAAAGCCACTGAGCGGTGACGCCTGGGTGGCTGGGTCGGTGAAGCGTCTGCCGTCAGCTCAGGTCATAATCCCGGAGTCCTGGCATGAAGCCCTGAGTCAGGCTCCCTGATCAGCGAGGACTCTGCTTCTCCCTCTCCCTGCCCCTCCCCCTGCTTGTGCGCTCGCTCTCTCTTGCTCTCTCTCTCTCTGACAAATAAATAAATAAAATCTTTTTAAAAAATAAATAAAGCCAGGGAGTTTATGGTAATTCGTCACAGCAGCAGTTGGAAACTGATCAAGGCCGGAGGTTTCACACAAAGCCGGAGGCAGCCAAGTGACCCGCTGGGCGCCAGGCCACCCGAGGCCCCTGAGCTGCGTGGTCCCGTTGTGCTCTCTGCGATGCTGGGGATGTGCTCTGTGTGGTCTGATGGGCCAGCCACTGGCCACGTGTGATGGGTGAGCGCTTGAAATGTGGCTAATGCAGCTGAGGAAATGAATCGTTAATTCCCTTTGATCTCGAGTAATTTAAATTTAAATAGCCACATACGGCTGGTGGCTGCTGTAGTGGACAGGGTGAGACAGAACCTTTCCAGCCTTCCAGAGAGTTCTACCGGCCAGTGCTGCTTCGAAGCTTCCATCTACAACTCGGGGAGAAGAAACCGGGTCAGCCGTGGGGGGCATGGAGCCCTCATGCTTTGCTCACTTGAGAAAGTCCGGACCTCCGCACAAAGGCTTCCCTTTGCTCTCTCCATTGGTCTGGCTGATTGCTTGAGGACTTCCCTGTGTCCTTGTGCCCACCCCTCAAAGCCTGAACAGAGCCCCACTCCCCTCTGCTGCCTATGTACATGTGGGTACCTTACCACCTTCCAGAACAAGATGCACATCTTGGCTGCAACGAGGCTGGGCTGGTCAGAGGAGCTCGGGCCACAGATGTCTCAAAGACAAGTCTCTGGCAAAGCTGCCCTCGACCAGGGCTGCCTGTGGTCTGGAAAAATCCAGGTTACAGTTCCTTTTGGAGATGAGCTTCATTCAGATGGCACCAAGCTCCCAGGAGAGCCCCTTGATTTCTCAGAGATAGAGGAGGATCCCAAGTTGCCAAGAAGCAGTGTTATCTTGTCTTTTCTGAGCTATCTGGGACACTTAGGAGGCCACAGTGGCTGGGGGGAAGGGTCTGGGGCCCTAACACCCCAAACTGTCAACAGGATGCTCTCAGTGCTTTTTTGAGGGGGTATCAATCAATAGCATTTATCAGATTGTCAAAGGGGGGTGTAACCCTTTCCTGTAAAAAGGCTAGGAAACACTTTGTTTTCTCGCGGCCTTGAAGAGACCTCTCTCTCATCTTCCTGCCCCCCTTTCTCAGCAATCTTACCTTCTATAAATATCTACCCAAGCCTGAGCCCCACTGGGACCATCCTTCTCTCTCTCCTCCCATCCCCTCCTCCACCTGGGCCTTGTTCTCCTGCTCCCTCCCACCCCCCAAGCAAGGCTCATCAATTCCAAAGGAAAAAGCCAGGCATCCGATGTACTTCTTGGGGGAGACAAAGCAGGATGAGAAGGGAGAGAGCGTGTACAAACAGACTGATCTCCAGAAGAGAGGAATTACACGAATTACAATTGATTTTCCACTGTTAATGAAGCATGAACCCGTGTGATTGCATCTTGAAAAGATTTATAATTATTCATTGAATCTTGGAAGATAATTAAACTTCATTAAACACGGACATGACAAGCCTTCAGAGCAAGCCGAGACCTCCGTGCAGGGTTCCAGATCAGAGAGAGGATGCAAGGCTGGGACCTTGTTGGGAGGGGGCAGGAGGGCTGATGGGGAGGAGGGAGAGGAGAGGAGGGATGTCTCCAGGAGGAGGTTCTTGCTGATTAAGCAGACACTCTTGGGTCTTTTGATTCCTCTCCCTATCCTTTGGGGACCCCTCTCCAGCCTCCTCTGCCCCCCCTCCACTGCTCCATACCCTTTCTCTTAGCAGGGGAGGAATGCCGGGAACAGGGGTACATTGGCTGTCCCATTCAGGGTCCCTGCGAGCCCAGGACATCTGAGCAGGGCACCAGTTGGGGAAGCAACAGGACTCAGCAACAAGAGGAGGCGAAGAAGGGGGAGACTTCCAGGTCGGTGGGTTCCAAAGCAAAGGCAGGAGTAAAGAGTGTGTGTGTGTGTGTGTGTGTACGCATGTGTGCGTGCAAGCACATGCAGGGGTGTGTGGTGGTCTGTTCCATTAGAGCACAGATTTGTGCATTCTGGAAAGCTATCTGGCAGGAAACACACCAAATTGCTCTCAGTGGTCAGTTACCTCTGTGAGCAGATGAGAAGGGGGTGGGATAAAGGAAGGAATGACACTTGTTCTCCATAACATGCTTCTTTAGTGCCCGGATTACATAATGAGCATATATCAGACACAGCACATGTAATTTAAAAAAATCATAATGCATATGGCCAGATCTCTTCACCAGGTGTTTCTAGTTAAGAGCCATGCTTTTGGCTCGGGGTGCTGAGAGCTAAGCGATGACTCAGACTGTCCAGGTCCTTCCTTAGGGAGTACCCAGCTGTGGGGGTTAGCACATCGGGCTGGTTGTAAAGAGCATCACCTACCCAACCCCTGTGGGCCCAAAGGGGTCAGCCCCAGCTGGGAGGCGGGCCTGGTTCTGAGCTCCCGGGGGATGGGTTCCCGGTCCTTCAGCCTTTCATCCATTCCAAGTTGTCCCTCCCCATCCTGAGGACCTCTTCAGCCCTCCCCAAAGCCTGACCGCTCTGCTAGGCTAACCCCACTCTCACAAGGGTGCCACAGGACCCTTCCTCCTGTCAGGTGCACCATTCTCCTCCCCCAGTGACTCACTGTTCCCTGCCAACTCGACAGAAGGAAAGAATATTAATGAGGCTGCCCTCACCGTATCCTTTTTATAGAGCTGCTTCTTGGCAGGGAGGAGGTCTTTCTAAGGACAGGCTGGGAGGGAGTCATGCCCAGCATAGCTCTGGACCAGGTTGTGTGGCAGAGCTAGGTGGTTGAGGAAGGAGGTAAGGATTAGGGGATGGGAACGTCTTCAAGGCAGGAGGTAGAAAGGTGGGGAACCACCCCTTAGCACCAAGATTAAGATCCTAGTTCCTAAGCCAAACAGAGTGGTTTGCAATTATGGCTCAACTACCTGTCTTGCAACTATGTGGCCTTGGATGAGTTAAGTGCTCTGTGCCTCAGTTTCCCCATCAGTGTCTCCCTTATGGGCTGTCAAGAGAAGCTGAGAAAATGATACACATAAAGTCCTTGGAACAGTGCCTGGCACAACGGAGGTGCTGAGTAAATGGCAGCAGGTGTTAGTTTGTAGGTTTGGAAGGATTTCCCCAAACACCATCAATCATGTTTTAAGGCTCTTCATGGTGCGTACCCAAGAACAGGCAATGTGTCTTATTGACGTCTGTACTCCTTCTGCCTCATCGAGGACTTGGCCCCTAGCAGGTGCTCAGGGAAATAGTTGTTGCATGAATTAGGGAATGAATGAAGAACAAATAAAACATAGAACTGACTTCTAATCTCAAGATACCAGCTCCATACGGGACACTTACAATTGCTGGTTGAACAAATTAAAATTTTTTTAGTGCATGGATAGGCTGGTGGGAAAATAAAGAAAATATTAAGAGGTCAGAAAGGATAAGAAACGCAGTTCCAGAGAACTGCATAAGTGCCTCCCTAGGGGCATCAGGTTAACCAAAAGCCTGGGCTTGATGCACTGTGTTAAAGGGGACAGGAGACAAGGTCTGAGCCCAAGCAAGGTGGGAGATCAAATCCACCACCCCTGCTTCAAGTAGGGTTCTTCCAACATAAACGAAGAAAAAACCCTGCTGTGGCTCCAGTGGGAACGGGAAAATGGAGAGGAAAAAATCTCCCTCTGTGAGAATTCTTACCCACAAGCTCGCCCTCACTTGGGCTTGGGACCAGAAATCATGCTCCACATGTGGCCTAAAAATCCAGAAGCAGAGAATTGGCCCGCTGTTGGTCATGGCACCTGACAGAAGCATAAACAGATCTTCTCTGAAGAAACACCCTCTTAAACCCAGTTCTGAAAGAATTCCTACACAAAACAAGTTTGAAGAAACATGGTTGCCAAAAAACAAAACAAAACAAAACAAAACAAAAACAAAAACACACAAGGAAACAAGCAACTATGAGCAAGAGTCGGCAGAAACAACAACAAGTCAGACCTACAAAGACCGAAAACATTGGAATTGTCAGATTGTGTCTATAAAATGAACATGTGTGTCTTAACTGTAAATGTGGATGCCAAAAGTATGACGAAGGAGGTTGAGGTTATAAGAAAACACCAGGCTGATTCAAAAAAAGAACCAAATAAAATAATCCGGACATAAGAAGGAAAATCATCGAGCGGGTACAATAGAAGACGAGGCGAAGCTGAGCAGAGAGTTGGTAAACTGGAAAAAAGGTGAGAAAAGTTTCCAGAAGGCAGCAAGCAGAGAGAGACAAAGAGAGGAGAAATACAGAAGAAGGATTAAGAAACATGGGGGATGGAAGGAGAGGATCTAACACATGACTCCTCAGAGCTCCGGGAGATATCAGAATGACAGAAAGTCAAATTTAAGGAGAAAACAGATAAGAGCCTTGTAGGACCATGAAAGGCTCCAACCCTCCGATTCCAAAAGCCTGATGAATCCCAAGCAGGACGAACAAAAGGAGATCTCCCCGCTCCGCAAGCCACAGGGAAACCACAGAGTACCATAGACAAAGAGAAAATCTTAAAAGCAGCCAGAGATAAAAGAGAGATTACCTAAAAAGGAACACCAAATAGATTGATGTCAGGGTTCTCAGAGAAACTGGGGAAGTTCAGGAGACAGTCAAGGAACACCTTCAAAAACCTGAAAGAAGATGTCCCCTGAGAATCCTATAAACTCTGAGACTAGTTTTCAAGAATGGGACCAAAAGAAAGACATTTTCAGACAAACAAAAACTGTCAGAGTTTACAACTGGGGCCCTCCCTAAAGAGAGTTCTAAAAGCATTGGTTTCAGGAAGAAAGGAAAACGAGCCCAGCAGAAAGGGCTGAGACGCAAGAAAGAATCGTGAGCAGAAGAAATGGTAAACATGATGCAATAAAGATTCATGAGCAGAAGAAACGGTAAACACGTGGGTGAATTTGAATAAACAGTGATGATTTGAAATGTTTAATTTGTGGGGTTAAGACAAACAAACAAGAGGGAATCAAAATACGGGCAACCAGAGTTAAAGCATCTTAGGTCCCTGGAATTGTGTAGGAGGAATGCGGAGACAGAACTCGTGGCTGGCAATTATAACCTAAAGATGCATGATGCATTAATTACAAGAGAATAAAAATAGCATGCATTATAGCTTCCAAACTAATAGAGGAAAAAATGGAACGGGAAGAATTTTTCCATTAATACAATCAGAAGAAGGAAAGGAAAAAGGGAAAGGGGGAGAGAAGAAAGGTGGGAGGGAGAAAGGGGCATGAATTGGGGGGACCGGAGAGGAAGTGACTTGCCCAAGGCCACACAGCAAGTTAGAGGTAAAGCAAGGACCAGGATGCTCTCTCCCCAGAATGTTGCAGCCTCCCTTGGTCTGCATGAAGATTATCAGCACAGGAATCTCAACCCTGCTTTCCCAGCTGCAGTGGAACCACACACTAGCACTCAGGAAGCTCGTGGAAAGGTGTGTGATAAGACATGCTTTGATCAGCGGACACAAAGAGTATTAATGATCATCTCTGTGACAAAAATCATTAACATAAGCCCCATGGCTTCCCATGTCAGCTCCCCTTTGTGTGTAATTCATTAGATGCTCACAGTAACCCCATGAGGGGATGCCGGTAACATACTCGTTTTGTTTATACGCCACCTGGGGACGAGGAACGTGAGGTAGCTTTCCCAGGTCCCACAGCGGGGAAGTGGCAATGCAGGGCTCTGAACCCAGATAGCGTGCCTGCCTAGCCTCGGTGCTCATGATCGGGTAGTGGGCGGAGCCTGCAAGCCTACTACCTTGCAGAAGTAGGCGGTGTACTGGAATGATCCTAATTAGATTCTGGATCTAAAACAATAAAAAAAAAAAAACCACACACACACACAAACACACAACAGCCACAAAGGACATTATTGGGTGATTGGGGAAATTTGAATATGGGCTCTCTATTAGATATCACTGTAACAATATTAAGTGATTTGGTGTGATCATGGTCGTAGGGTTATGCAGGAGGATGGCCTTGTTCTTAGGAGACTGATGCCAAAGTTGGTAGAGTGGAAGTGTCATGATGTCGGCCATGTTCCAATGTTTCGGAAGTACACAAAGAATAAAGTGAATACGGCAAAACATTAATAATAGGTAAATCTAGGTGAAGGATAAATAAATGTTCCTTGTATAATCTGATTGTGCTTAGAAACCATCCCCAAACTTAAAACAACAGCTACTTCTGATTTTTTGCAAGCCCCTGGGTCATGGACTGGCACTTCCCCAGATGTGATCTGGCTTTGCTTACACACCTGTCGGCAGCTAGTGGGTGGTCTGTGGCCTGGCTGGACGAAGGTGACGCTGGCTTGTACGGTTCAACTCTCCTCCGCGAGTCCCTCCCCTCCCGTAGCCAGGCTGGCCTGAGAGCGTCTTCCCGGCAGTGGCAGGAGTCCAAGAGAGGAAGAGGAGAGAAGGAATGCACATTTTTAAGCTGCTGCTCACATTGGTTGTACTGCTGTCCCGTTGGCCAAAGCGAGTCACATGGCCGAGCCCGGAGTGAGCACCGGAAGACATTTCCAAAGAGCGTGACATGGGGAGGTTAAAGCAATCGACCTGTCACTGTTGTATTACTGTCTTAACTTTTCAATAAATTTGAAAGCTTTCAAAATAAAAAGTTAGAGGCAAGTATTAGACTGCTCTAGAGAAACAGGACCCATAGAATGTGTATATATAAAAGAGATTTATTATAAGGAATTGACTCACATGATTATAGAGGCTTCAGCAGTCCCAAGGTCCGAAGCCAGTTAGCTGGAGACCCTGAGAGCTGATGGGGTACTTCCAGGCTGAGTATTGGCAGCCTCAACACCTAGGAAGAGCCAATATTTCAGGTCAAGTCCAAAGGCAAGAACCGGTGATCTAGCTCGAGGCCGTTAGGGAAGAGGAGCTCTCCCTTACTCACAGGAGGGTCAGGAGTTTTTGTTCTATTCAGGTCTTTACCCCATAGGATCAGTCCCAGCATACCAGGGAGGGCGCGCTCTGCTTTACTCAGTCGAATGGTAGTTATTCTCAACCAAAAACACCCTCATAGACACACCGAGAGCATTTGACCCAATGTCTGGGCATCCCATGACCCGGTCAACTTAGCACATGAAATTAACCATCACCAGGGACAAAAGAAAAAAAAAAGTCAATCTCCTCCTGCCACTCCTCTGCTCCAAACTCTTCCTTACGTACCCTGGAAGGCAGGGTATATATAAGGTTGTCCGATGCAGCTTTGCCTGGCAAAACCCCAAACGTGAGACCGCCATGATGTCCGTCGACATCATCCCGGATCAATAAATCATGACGTATTCCTAACGTGGACTCTAACATGGAATAATGAACAGTGGTGAAAAAGAATGTGCGGGACATTCAGCACGGATGAAACTTACTGATGAGTGAAAGAAAGGAAAACGGCACACTGTATGTTTCCAATTACACGACGTTCGGGAAGAGAGAAACGCGTCAACAGTGATTATCTTGCAGAGCCTTTGTTGGGAAGGGGCTCGAGGGGACTTCCTGGAGCACCATTTTTTAATGTCCTCTACCTTGATCTGGGTGGTGGTTACGTGTCTATGTTCACATAAGAAAAAAAAATGTGTAACATTGTACGCTTCAGGCTTGAGGGTTTTATTTTTTTAAAGATTTGTTTATTTGAGAGCGAGCAGGGGGAGGGGCAGAGGACAAGGGGGAGAAAGAATCTCAAGCAGACTCCCCTCTAGCACGGAGCCCAACATGGGGCTCGATCTCATGATCCTGAGATCATGACCTGAGCCGAAACCAAGAGTCACACACTCAACCTACTGAGTCACCCAGGAGCCCCAAGACCTGAGAGCTTTATAAGTTGTATCTCAAAGAATGTAAACACACACACACACACACACCTGGTTTCTTGGTCCCCCTGAATAAGGTTCAGACTCCTTAACACTCAATTAACACTCCTTAACAACTCCTTAACACATCTCTTCTCTCTCTAAAGTGTTGGATGCAGCAAGCAGGGTGGCCTTTTATCGCCCCCTGCCCGGCAGAGGTCCTTGATAAATGTGCATTGAATCCATGTGAGGACCTCAAGGTCGGGGACTATGGGTGTACCTGGACATCAGATGGGCTGTGGGTCCTGGTTCCTGGGCTCCTCCCCCTTTGGTGCCTACACACCGGCCCCATCTTATGGGGGTGCCTTCTGCCCCCCTCATCCGCCAAGGCCCCCAGCCCCCCCCCTTTCCTCACTGCTGCACACTTTACGGCCATTGTCAAACATAATGATTCTTACCCTGGAGAGAAATTGGGTTCCATTTCATGTTTTATTGCCTCAAAAAGGACATTTTTTACCTTCCCACAGTCCATACCCAGCAGAAACAGGACAATAAATCTCAGCAAAGGTTTCCACTGAGATAGATGGTCCAGCAAGGAGACCACTGTGCTCTGGGTGGGGAGAAAAAAATAAGCCCTTGCACCAGCTTTGCCATGCCACACCGATGCCCTGTCCCCAGCACCGCCTGGCAGCCTTGGCGCTGGGATGAGGGAGGGGCTCCAGCTGGACAGCCGGCTGATGAGATTAAAAAAAGCCTGACAGTCTGAACGGGCCTCTCCTCCAGGCCTGCCACCTTCATTCAGCAGAAGCTTCTAGCCCAAGACAGAGAGCATAGATGGTTCGTCATACACTTAGTGCACACAGGTCACGTGTTTCCTCATGTTTTATTTTCAGCAGCCCTGCACTGTGTGGGTGTGTGTGAGGCTGACGTTCATGGAGGTCAGGCATGAAGCTGGTAAGGGGCAAGCTGGATTTTGAACATGGGTCTTTTGGGAACCCATTCGAGATGCTCTTGACTGTGGCTGCCCCTCAGTTCCCTAGGAGCTGGCCTGGGGAACCAGAGGAACTTCCGGCAGATGGCAGGAGTCCCACAGCCGCTGCTGGGACCACCTTGGCCCCAGCCTCCTTGGCTAAGGGCTTACTCCAGGAGCTTCCCTGCACAAAGTGCAGGAAGAATGGCACCTGTGTGCACGTCCCCTTGATCACTGTGTGACGTGGATGGACTTGTTAGCATCCCCAGAGAAGCTGCTGTCTTGTACAGGGTCACACACTTGAAGACAGAATCAGGACTAGAACTCAAGACCCATGACTCCCAGCCCAGAATCTTTTATCTCCCCCCACTTTTTTTTTTTTTTTGGTCGTTGTGGCCAAAGTACACGTAACATGAAATTTATCATCTTAACCATTTTCAAGTGTATGTTCAGTGGTATGAGATATGTTGGTAATGTTTGGAAATATCACCACCATCCAACTCCACAACTCTTTCCATCTTTGAAACTAAAACTCTGCCCCCATGAAGAAATAACTCCCTTTGTCCTCCTCCCTTGGCCTTGGCCTCCACCCTTCTGCTTTCTGTCTCTGTGAGTTCGACTACTTGAGTTGCCTCAGGTAAGTGGAATCGCACAGCGCTGGTCCTTTCGTGACTGGCTCCTTTCAAAGTCCCAGTATGGTGGCCTCAAAGTCCATGCACGTTGGGGCACTGGTCAGGATGTCCTTCCTCTTCTGGCTGGAAAACATTGCAGTGTATTTATAGACATCATTTTGCTTATCCATTCCCCCACCGATGGACACTTGGGCTGCTTCCGCATTTTAGCTCCTGCTAATAATGCTGCTGTGAACAATAACATACAAACATTTCTTCAAGACCCAGGTCTTTCTTCTTACCTATCACTGTGCCTCACTGACTGTCTTCCGACGATTCACTATCATTCCTTTCTAAGACACGAAAACGTGTAGTGTAGCCATTGGTTATTTGGTAACAAGATCCCGAAATCTACCACTCAGAACATAAACCAGATACACCGTACCACATGCTGAATGATTCCATTTCTGTGAAATGTCCAGCAAAGGCAAATCCACTGAGACAGAAAGTAGATTCATGGCAGCATGGGGAGTGATGGCTAATTAAGGGGTACTTTCTTGGGGTGATGAAAATACTCTGAAATTGATTGGGGTAAGAATTGCACAACTCTGTGAATATCCTAAATAAGGTCGATTCGGACATTTCAAATGGGAGGATTTTCCGGTACATGAAATATACTTAACAGCTCTCAATAAAGCTGTTAAAAAATTTGTTCGACTCTCAGCCCATTTCCTTGCCTGTAAACTAGGGATTTCGAGAACCATCTCATGCTCCAGTTATAAAGCTGACTTAATAGGTGAAAACCTCCCCCGCCAAATGTCCCACTCATGGGAAGAACATCCCACTCTCCCGTAAGGAAGATGTTCTCAAGAGCACCGCTCAGTCATTAATTCATTCAACAAATGAATTTTGTGGAACACTGCGCCTGCCATGTTCTAAGGCTCGATAGAATGTTCTCAGACTGAGGAAGTGTTCTAGCTCTGTGCTATCAAGAATGCAGCCACCAGCCACATGTGACTGTTGAGCCCTTGAAGTGTGGCTGATGTGACTAGGAGCTGGATATTTTCTTTTCTTTTAATTAATTCACATTTAAATAGTCATGTGTGGCGAATGGCTACCATGTTGGACTAGGAAATTCCAAGCAATGGAAATGAAGCGTCTCACCAACACTATTTGTTCTCATGGAGCTGACATTGTAACACACAGACAAGTATTTACAAAATGTAAGGCTGGAAAGAGCTACGTAGAAACACATATGAAGGTGGGAGGGCTGAAAGGGAAGGGGTGAGGACTGTTGACACAGAAGTGTCTGTGAAGAGGTGACACTTGAGCAGAGACCTGAAGGAATGAGTGAGTCATGTAGCTATCTAGAGGCAGAGAATTCCAGGCTGAGGGCACAGCAAGAACAAAGGCCCTGAGGCAGCAACTTGCTCTAATGCAAGGAAGAGCCAAAGGGCCATTGTGGCTGGAGGACAGGGGAGTGGGGTGAGGGCAAAGGATGGGTTCAGAGAGCAGTAGGGGAACCAACTGTGTGGGACCAGGAGCTGGTGGAAAGGGACTTGGTGGGGCTGTGAGCAGAGAAGGGACCAGCTTAGGTTTTAACAGGAACTAGCTTGGGTTTTAGCAGGAACCCCTGGCTACTGGGCAACAATAGATCAGAGGGGACAAAAGTGGCATGAGGGAAACCAGTTAGGAGGTCACAGCCATACTCCAAGCAAGCCTCAGTGGTGGCTCCAGCCAGGGCGGGCAGTTGTTGGATTCTGCTTGTTCTTTGAAGGGCGAGCCCACAGGACTTCTTGAGGGACAGGATGTGTGTAAGAAGCACCAAGGACAGCTCCGGGGCTTTAGGGATGAACACTTCCGCAACTAGGGGTGCCATTCACGAAGGCAGGGACACTGGGCTGGGAGTCACAGAGTGCAGTTTGGATCGGGTAAGTCTGGGAAGCCTGTCAGGACCCTCAGGAGGGGCACAGGAGGTGGGAAAGCTCCAGGGTCTGATCCACCCGCTCCCAGGACTTCGGAGGGTCCAGCCTGACCACAAAAACACTCCCTGAAGATGAAGAACGGAGAGCCCTGTGTCCCTCCCCCATGGGGAGGGGGCAGTGCTGCCTTGCCTCGGAGCAGGAGCTGGAACAAGCCCTCGCCACATCCAGCACAGCGGCTGGGTATCTCCAGAGAAGCTTCCACAGGGTTCTGGGGAGACTACAAGGCTGGGGCAGCAACACTGTTGGCAGACGACTGTGGACAAAGGCCTCCAAGGAGCCAGCACCCGGAGCTGGGAGCCTTGACATCCCGGCCGCAGGAGTGAGGCGCCAAGCACCTGTTCGCCCAGGACACCTTGGAGCTGGGAATGAACGCTCTCACAGCTGAGATGAAGGATCCCAAGAAGCTGTTTGCTTGGTCCTTGGAGGTCTGGAGGGAGAGGAGACCAGCCTATTTCCAGCTGGACATGGTACTTGAGGCAGCCGTGGGGGAGGAGCGGGGAGGGGATCAATGACCGGGAAGATGGAGCAATGGCCCCCTGCCCCCACCGTCATCCACTGCCTATGCAGCTGGCTCTGCCCGTGCTGAGAGTCCCCTTCACCACAGGCCCCTGCAGAGACCGAATATGCCAAGGAAATGCACCTGGATGGAAACTTCTAGCATTGCAGACCTAGAGTCCCCTCTCTGCCGGGCAGCCTCCGTATTCCTCAGCTTCAAGGACATGTACGCATGTACAATTAACACACGTTTCCTGAGGGCCTCCTAGGTGCTGGTCACTATAGGCACTTGGGATCCAGCTGTGAACAAAGTAGAGAAAATATAGTCCAGTGGTGGGGTTGGGGCAAGCAGGAACAGATGACGATGAAATAAATCGTAGTAAGTAAATCAGATGGTGTCCTAGAAGAGGATACAGGCCCTGAAAGGGGCGGGGGGAGATGCAGAGTAGATTTAGGAGGTTGGGCCTGGGGGGAGCAGTTGTCACTTCAAATAGTGAGGACAGAGGAGGCCTCTTGCAGAAAGTAATCCCTTCTAGATCCTTAGGCTCATCTAGTAATTAAATCGACATTAAGACAGATTAATAGGAGGAAAAGAAATTTTATACATACGAGAGTCCATAAAAATAGGAGACTCAAAGAAGTAGTCAAAGCAGGTAGCTTTCGTCCCTTTTAGAGAAGGAAACAAGACATTCGTGAAGAACCGACAAGATAGAAGGGTTCGGGCTTGGGTTAGTACCTTGGAGAGGAAGTATCAAGGTTTGATTAGACGGCCTTCCCAGCCCGGAATTCCCATGTCTGGGGCTAAGGATGTCTCTCTTTCTCCTGGTACGGGGAGGGTAACGTTCCCATGGGAGATTCTTTTCTTGCTTTCAAGGGCATCAGAGGAGGATCAGAGGGTCCTTCTTATACCGGCTGTTTCTTAAGTACCTTTAATTTGAAATAATCAATGTACCAGAGTGGCATATCTTGGGGCGGCCTGCCCTGGACCCCATCAGTTGCCTTCCTCTGGAAGTTTCGTTTGCTCATTAGAAATGGAGTAGATGGCTAGGGAGGGAGGAACCGGGTTAGTGGTCAAGTAGCTGATTGCTCTGGATCATCATGAACCTGTCTCCTAGTCCCGAGATCAGCTGCGAGTCACTCCAGGAAGCAGTGATGCAGGTGGGCTCCCAAAGTGAGGCCCCAACCACATCAGCAATCAGGTATTTAATAAGAGGCAATTCTATGGAAACAAAAGAAAAATGATGCTGAGCAATTGGAGCAAATTATTAACCCGTTTCTGAGTTTTGATGGTAACCAGTTGGGAAGATTTCTAGATGTCAGGCTTGAAGCATTTTCAGATAAAGTGAGGGCAAGCGGTGGCCATCTAACAGATTTTCCTGGTTTGCGGTGGGAAGGTCTCTGGGGATCTTTCTGAATGTCAAGCACAGCAATAGGCACAAAGACCTTCCACACATGGGTTGTCGGGGTGGTTTCTCTGAAGCTTATAACCAGTTGTCAAGTTAGCTTGCATGGGCTTCGGAAAAAAACAGGCTGCATTCGTTTTCGATGATTCTGAGTCCAAGGAGTGGGAGAAAAGTTTAAAATATTAGCCTAGAGAGTTGTAGCCAGATATTGGAGGAAACTAGAAGATTTAGGATCTAGTCCGGATTGCAGGCAGGAAACAAAAACCACAACGAACAGCTCTGGAATCAAACATCCACAGGGTGTTACAGATTTTTGCTGAAACATGGTATTTCTCTCTACAGTTAACCCCATTTTTATCAGAGAAAATAAAAGACAAATTTGTTTACCAAATAAGTCTCATCTTAATAAACTCAGCTTCATTATTTACATAAATGCTGCAAGATATATATTGACCACAGAGAATCTTTTAAACTGCTTTGTTATAACTTCTGATAAGGGATCTCAGATTGAACTTTTAAAAGCCTCTCAGAACTCAGAAGTGAAGCCAATACCCATAAGTTTTGGCGAATTCCTCTTCTCGAGGTCCCCAAAATATCCTGAGGTTCTTGCACCTGCCAGGAAGTAACCTTCCTTAGTCACCTGGTAAGGCAGCTGGGAGCCCTGTAAGCAAAGTGCCAAGGGGTTTTATTGGCTCTGTATAGTCAAAATTACTTCCTTCAAACTGTCTGGTCACACCTGAGCCTTTGTACATCTCTCTTGAATATGATCTTCCAGTCAAAGGCTTGGTAATATAACCAATGTTTCCAGTTGTAGCCTGTTACGAGGAGGACAGATTCTTAGTGAACTTATGCATATCACCACATTGCTATAAAAATAAAAATATTCACCGAAGGGTTTCTGAATTCTGGAGGGATGAGGGAAGAAGAAAAAGATAAATGTTTCATCTTTGTCCAGAAAGGCAGATTTTACCCAGTTGCTCTGAGTCATAGATAGCTTGAGAGAGAAGAGCACATGTTTTCCTTAAATCTGGAAAAAGCAAAACATTAAGAAAGAAATCAGCAATGTTCCAAACAAAACAGCAATAAAACATTATAATCATCCTCATCAGTTAAATCAGCCTCATGTAATTGATTCTTGTTGATCTTTTGGTAGAACACATGAAGACATTAGTTTCTCTGTTAGGAGTCTGTAAATTCTTACCCAGTCCAATGATGTGATCTGAAAATTATCAGAGACCTGTATTCTAAAGCCCTTGTCGGAGTCTTCCCTGTGAATTTCTCTGAAGACCAAACACTTCTGTAGGAACAAGCCTGCAAAAGCATCAGAGAAAAACAGTAACTGTGAATGACAAAAGAGTTCAACATGCAGGTGGCTAAAGATCTGATTAGAGTTCATTAAAATGCAATCTATAAGGAGGTTTGGTTTTTTTCGATGACATGCAACATTTTAAGATAAAAACTAGAATCATGACTGATGACTTTATACCAGGACCTACCTGAGTTTGGGGAATTTCATACAATTTCTAGAACACTGATGAATAACATTCCCCCACAGACTATAATCTAAGAAGGTTTGTCATCACTTATTTGACAATGCTTCCCATGTAATTTAACATACCACATAAACCGAATTAGTGTAATATCTTGTGTAAGGATAGAGAACAAATATTTTGAGATGTTCCAGGGACCCTCTGGAAAATCCCAAGTAACATTCAAGTCAAAAGATTTATTTCGAATTTAATTTTTGGAAAGTTTGTCAAAATATCAAAAAGTTTTAAAACATTTGGTCAAACAGGTTTATAGGTCACTATGAAAACAACTTGGTTATCCATTTAATCATGGTGACAATTAAAGACTTTGCAGGTAAATACAGGAAGTTCAATAGTTGTAAGTGAAACTTAGCTCTTGATAGAAAAGATTCAATTTCATTTTGTTTTTTAAGTAATCAAAGATCTAGGGGGCGCCTGGGTGGCTCAGTCAGTTAAGCATCTCCCTTCAGTTCAGGTCCTGATCCAAGGGTCTTGGGATAGACCCCCCACGTTGGGCTCCCTGCTCATTAGGAAGGCTGCTTGTCTCTTTCCCTCTGCCCTGCTCCTCCCCACCCCCACACTTATGCATGTGCTCTCTCTCCCCAATAAATAAATAAATAAAATCTTTAAATAAAAAAAAATCTTATAAAAGCAACACAGTAAATTATTTTGATAAAACACAAATTCTTCTCTTTTTTAGACAGATTACTTAAAAAATGAGGAAAAGCCTTTTATAATCTCTTATCGGGAGCTGACCAATAGTCCAAGCAAATTTTTCCTTCAAGCGGATGGAAGAAAATTAAATTCCAATTTTACGTAAGTACACTATGGATATTAAAACTTATTTTAAAAACCCTTACAACAAATTCATTTAATTTTATCCTGCTTGATCACACATAAAATTCCTTCCCCAGGAGTCCTTTTTTGTAGCCTTCTACGACTTTTTATCTTAGCTCGTCCCTTATTTTCTTTCCCATTCAGAAATAACCAGTTTTACTTTAAGACAAAATTACTTTCTTTTCCCTCAACAAAAATGCATCTGTATTCCTCATAACTTTTATTACCAAAAACACATATCCTACGTTCCTTGTATAGAGATGTTTCCCTTATTATTTCTAGTAGCTTTATATTAGTTAGAATTCTTAGCCCTTTGACACCTTAATTTGTAGTCGAAGTTAAAAAGTAAGCAATTGTGAGCTGTTAGCCAACTTGCTTCCTTCCTTCCTTTCTTTCTTTCCTTCTTTTTTCTTCTTTCTTGAGAGAGAGTGCGTTTGGGGGTTGGGGTGGGGGCAGAGGGAGAGGGAGAATCTCAAGCAAGCTCCATGCTCAGCACAAAGCCTGATGCGGGGCTCAATTTCATGACCCTAAGATCATGACCTGCGCTAAAATCAAGAATCAGCCACTTAATCGACTGTGTCACCTAGATACCCCAGGTTAATACGCTTCACAATTTCTAGAAGCATAGACTTCTTCACAGTTTAATTTTTCAGTGGGTCATAAGATGTATTCACCAACAGATCCTCTGTGATAAGAGATCAAAAGTAAGTGAGCTTAGACTTGTGTAGCAATGATGTTTTAATATCTTATCTTATTTGGAAATGATCTAGACATTCAGTGAATTCCCGTCACTTAATTTAAGTTGGCAAAATTCTAAGGGTGGAAGTCATCAAAGAGATTTGGGAAACTATTTAAGGAGATGTATCATAAAGCAATCATGACTAGAACATTCATCTGAAAACTCTTATATACGTCTATTTAGTTCATTTGTCCTTCACAATTGTACTTGATCCCCCACGATGATTTCATGAGACATTAAGACAGTTAGCCTTTGACTTAAGTTATTTGTTTTGCTGACAAATTTTATAACAAAGACAACATGAGTTTATTTGGCTTTCAGTAAATCTAGGTAAAATAAAAGTATTCTGCTTAATGTCAATAACTCTAAAGACATGTCTGTGTTAATTGAACCAAGAAACTTAAACTAGGTTCTATTTACCAAAAATTATCCTAGATCATGCCAACTAGAAAAACAGTTAGGTGAGTTTCTATTCTATTTCTGAGGTTTAGAAATACTTAGTTTACAAGCACTTATTTTTAAGCCAATTACATAGAACTCTATACATTAATTCTGGCCGTACCATCCGGAGGGAGAAAAATCTTGGATTTATAATGTACACACACAGGCATAATGAACGTACAGACACAGAGATGTCATAGATTTCATTCCAAAACTTTAGCCAAAGATCAAGCCCTGAGCATTTGTATTATATGAAACAAAATTCTCTAGTACGATACAAGACTCATGAGTTTATAAATAATTTTGTCTCTGGCTGGTGGAACAAGTTAAGATGATTTGCTTAAAAGGTTTTTCATGCTATCGAGAAGTCTTAAGATTTATATTTCTTCCTGACAACTAATTTCAAGGAAGTTGTGGTCTAGAGTTTGGGCAAGAGAGCCCTTCTAGCAGTTTGCATTTTTAAAAGGCCTCTTTCCCTTTTTAGAGTTTTAATGACCTCCCGGGGTTTTTATATTCCAAGACATGGTAAGATTTACATCTTCAAGGGACAGAAAGAATATCCAAGTTTTCCTTAGGTCTTTTGCCTCTATGTTTCTATTATCAGACGTTTAGGGTAATTCTTGTTTAAAACGTTCTTTCCTTTTCTTTTTTTAAAGATTTTTATTTATTTATTTATTTAGAAAGAGAGAGAGTGAGAAAGAGCAGGTCAGAGTGAGAAGCGGACTCCCCATGGAGCTGGGAGCCCGATGTGGGACTCGATCCCAGGACTCCGGGATCATGACCTGAGCCGAAGGCAGTCGCCCAACCAACTGTGCCACCCAGGGGCCCCGTTCTTTCCTTTTCTTAAGTGCGGGACAACTGTTCTTCCAATGTCCTGAGTTTTTACAATATCTGCAAATGCCTGGAGGCAGTTAGGAAAGGCTCTGAATGGATTTTGAGTTGTTTTTCAGAGTTATGCTTTTGTTTTTCTAAAGAGTCAAGTTGTAAATTAAGAATTGTTGATATTTTATTTTATTTTATTTTATTTTGGTCTTCATTCCTGTAAGACGTCTTCAAAGAACTGGGTAGTCTTTTCCATCATTAGGCTTAAGCATTGATGCGCTCTCTGAACCACACTCTTTTGAATTAACCTTTTTATATCAGGTAGAAAATTTCCAGCTAAGATGGAAACCAAAAGATTTCTATGCTTTGCTATCCAGGGCACATGAATTCTTTGGGTAGGGGTTTAGAATATATCCACCAAGGACCTTGCCTAGGAAGGCTTGAATCTGGCAGAGACTGATTAGGAAGTCCAGCAAAACAGCCTTATTGTGCATCCGGGTGCTTCTGTAAAATTTATTTCCTGGCTTTTAGCATTTGCATGAGTAACTTGTATACCCTGGGCCTGGAGATTAGGCTGGGTTGTTCTCTACAAATCTTGTAGGAAAAGGCAAGCTGAAATAAGCAGCTGATGTTTAAGGGATTTTCTGGGAAAGGTGGAGTTTGGGGGCTGGGGTAATATGCTGAGGAGACAGGGAGGAATTTTAGGAGAGGGAATTTATGCTGGATGGGGACTTCAATTTTTATTCTAATTTCTGTTCTTTCATCTTATTGAAAGGGAGTCCCTAAGGCTAGCTGTTACATTTCTTTGTGTCTACCTTTTAATTTGGTCTTTTCCAAAGGTACCAATAAAACGATTGTTTAGGATGAGAGCTCTCTAAAAAAATTTTTTTTTCTTTGAAATATAGCCAATTCAAAGGATCCATTGATCCTTTGGCCATTGATGAATAAGATCTTATATTCATCTCAATAACAGCTCAAACCAATAAGCCTTTTCGTGGTTTAGCCAAGGATACAAGAGGTGTCCCGCAAGACGGTGCAAAAGATGGGCCCCTCCCAAGACCCAGAAAGTTCACTCCCAGAGCCAGCCCAAGAAAGGAAAGGCGGTAACTGAGAGGGGTTCTGTGTTTATTTTTATTTTTTTCTTTTTGTAAGAAACTTTTCTTTTTATCGACGACGGAATGGGTGGGGGGGGGGCTCGCTCCTCCATCTTTAGGGACCGAACGGCCGCAACCAAGTCCAAGAAGTCCAGCTCGCTGTGCCCCCAGGACAGGTCCGGAAGTTCATTGGCTCCGCCGACTTCCGGTTCCGCCACCAACGCCAGCACCTCTTCATCCACCGGGTCCGAGGAGATCCGGTCTCTGGGCACCAATAGAAGGAGAGCGTGACCCCACCCTGCCCTCCTGAGCCCCAAAGCCCCAGTTTTGGGTCCTGCCTCCCCAGGTGGGAGGGGGAGCTCTGTTTTTATTTTATTTATTTTTAATTTTTTTTAATTTTTAATTCCCCCCCCCCCCGCCTCAAGGGCTCTGTTTTTGTTTTTATTTTATTGTATTTATTATTTTTTTTCAAGGACTCTGTTTTTAAACAGCTGTTCCAAAACACAGGGAATCACATTTCCATTCCCCACCCCTTTGAGCAGAATAAGGTGCCTTACCAAGCCAAAAGTTCACCTCCTTCCCCTCCCAACTCCCACTGCCTTTTTTTTTTTTTTTTCCCAAATACATATGAATCCTCTGGCTGTGAGAAACCAGAGACAATAATTCTCACTGATCATAAAGTAGACAAAAGAAAACCACCATCTCTGGGAGAGAAAAGGATCAGTAGCAAATAAATGTGTTCATCACCAAATCTTTACCAGCGTTGCTGTACCCCAGGAACTAATTCCACAAGTATTTTCCCCTACTAATCTAAGTTTAGAAAGAGAAAGGTCTCTGCAGGCAGAAATCCTAGAGACTGACCTGGTAAGAATTCTAACCTTGTTGGAAGAACTGGGGCTCCCAGCTGCTGCAGCGCTCCCCCTACCCCGGGGGTGAGAAGAGTGTCTAGACAGTGAAGTTTCCTGGTCAGCTCAACACATAGGGGAGGAAAACTCCCCTTCATCCCTTCTAGATCCTTAGGCTGGTCTAGTAATTAAATTGACATAAGACAGATCAGCAGGAGAAAAATAAATTAAAAATAAGCAATAATAGGAGAGGCACCTGGAGGGCTCAGTCTGTAGAACATGTGACTCTCAATGTCAGGGTCATGAGTTCAAGCCCCACGTTGGGTGTAGAGCGTGTGTGTGTGTGTGTGTGTGTGTGTGTGTGTGTGTGTAAAAATCTGTTATAAGTAAAAACAGAATCAAAGAAGTAACCAAAGCAGGCAGCTTTTAATGCCTTTTTGGTCAAGGAAACAATACATTTGTGAAGAATTGACAAAAGGGGTTCGGGCTTGGGGTAGTACTTTGGAAAGGGAGTAACAAGGTTTGTTTAAATGACCTTCTCAGGCCAAAATTCCCATCCTCTGGGGATAAGGAAGTCTCTCTTTCTCCTGGTACACAGAGGGTAACTTTCACATGAGACATTATTTCCTGCTTTCAGGAAGACAGAGGAGGGTCAGAGTGTCCTTCTTATACTGGCTATTTCTTAAATAACTTTAATTCAAATTAAATAACTTTAGTTCAAAATAATCAATGTGCCAAAGTGGCATATTTTGGGGTGGCCTGCCCTGAATCCCTCAGGAAGCTTTGAATGAAGACCTGAAGGAGGTGAGGGAGGGCTTCTGCCCAGGGATGCCCCCTCCTCTTTCATCTCCTCACACCCTCCCCCCTCACTTCCCCGCCCTCCCTCCTCCATCCCTTCCTACCTGCTTCTCCCACACCTTCCCCCATCCTCCTGCTCTCTCTTATCTTCTATTTCTTTACCCTCCTTCTGCCTTCAGAGAGGCCCAGAAGATACGGAGCTAGGGAGGAGGGAGAACAGAAAGAAAAGGAGGAGCAAGCCTGCACTCTCATAACACTGCCCCCCAAACTGGGCAGTGGGGCTTTCTGTGCCTCCAGAGGGAGGGAAGGGGCTGAGCAACAGGGGGGTGGAATCCTTGTCCCCAGAGAGGACCAGAGAGGCTTTTCAGAGAGCTAAGGTTTATGGTTTTGTGGGGAAGGGGAGACATGCTGCGTATCCCCCCTCTAGAGCACGGCAGGTAGAGAAACGGGCATTCAGCCACAGACCGTAGCCAGAGCATGCTGGATTCTTTTCTGCCGCCTGGTTACTCGGTTACCCAGATTCGAGAGTGGGGTCTGCCCTGGGGCTTTGTCTCAGGCCCACTGCACACATTGCAAGCAGGACCTGCCCTCTGGGAAAGAGGCTCCACCAAGACCACCCCTGATGCCTAGTGCAGGTAACTTCCCGCCTCTCCCCGCCCCCCGGCACACCCCTCCTACCCGGGAACCACCAGACCCCAACACTGTGACCCAAGGCTGTGCACGGGAGGGGGTGCCGGGGAGGGCGCAGACAGAGCAGTGTCCATGGAGCTGCTCATTGCCCACCTGGGCACAGTGCCCAAGATGGGGTGGATGGTGTAACGGGGCGTCCCCACTGTTCCAGAGGGCAGCCCCAGGCTGACATGGACCACTCCGGGCTGGTCTGCTTAGCCCAGGATCTCTGCCAAGGGGAGGGCCCGGGCTGAGGAGGGCTGGACAGTTTCCTTCTGCCTGTCTAGAGGACGGATGGGATTTTGACTGGTCAGGAATCCTCATCGACACCGGCCAGCCCAACAAGCCAGGTCTCAGCCCGTGATCATCATTAATGCATCTGGGCAGGGGCAGGTCCTCTTGAAGGAGCCCATAAGCCCCCCAGGCCTCCCTGAGGCTCTCTGCCAAGTACAAAGTTCTGGTTTGATGTGGCTGCTGCCTGGGGTCCACAGAGACTCCACTGCCCCTAGCAGGACCCCCGCACCCATGCCCTAGCACTGCCCCAGACAGAAAGCAGGTGACAGAGGGAGAGGGGCTGGGGGCTGAGGGCTGCGGGCAAGGCCACTAGTCAGACACCTTAGCGCCCCTCCAGAGAGGTCCCTCTGGCCTGGGGAGAAGGGGGGGCGGGTGGAGGGGCAGAGGGCAGAGGGGGCGGGCCGGGAGGAAGGGGAGAGGGGACACTGAGAGGTCTCTGAGCCGGGGTTGCTGTAGCTGATGTTTTCATCGCCTACACACGGGGAGCCAGCGGGGTCCTGGCAGGTGGGCTGAGTCCTTGGGGAGCTGGGAACAAAGGGAATCATCACTGCGGCAACCACATTCTTTCTGCTGGAGAGAAGGGGCCTGGATGAGGCACTGTTGTCACTGTGGCCCATCCTGGGGCTGGAGGGAGAAGGAGGGGGCGGCTGACAGGTCATCTGCAGTAGAATAGAACGCATCCTGTCAAGGCAACGGGAGACACACAGGAGAGAGACAAGGACATTGCTCCCCCCGCCCCGGAGCGTGACAGCCGTAAACTGGGGATGGCAGTAAATACTTCCCAGAGTTGTTGTGAGGATTTCATTCGTTTATTTATGGGAAGTTCTTAAGATAGTGCCTGGTACTGTAGGCACCCCATTAACGCTGGCTATTATCATGATCGATATCACAGAGTTTTCTATGTAGTATGGTGGATGCATTGTGTGGGATGTACACCGTATATGGGTGTGTGCGTGTGTGTGTGCGCGTGTGTGTGTGCACGCACTTGTTGGATTTGTTGCACGTCGAGTCTGTGTGCATGTAAGTTGCATAGTGCATGTCACGTGGTTGCTGTGTGCATGGGCTCGGTGGATGTGTAGTATGGGGGACGTGTATATCGTGTGCTGCCTGTGGTGGGCTTTATGTACCGTGTGAGTTGGGTTGTGTGTGGGTCGTGAAGTGTACGTGAATGCGCGGCCCGTGAATTGGTTCGGATTGTAAGAAAACCAGGCTCTAGGGCCCCCTCTGTTCAGGGCGGGGCCACACCCAGCATTCAGGTAAGTTCTGAGCTATCTGTCTTTTTCCACAGGAGCTGCATAATGGCCAACTCTGTGGAGCCAATGCAGGGGACCCAAAATGACCAGTTTCCCAAAGGATTGTCCCACCCTGGGGAAGGGGCAGAGGAAGGCGGGCAGGGAACTGAGGAGTCCTGGCTGCCCCACAGCCTGCCTGGCAGAGCAGCCCCTCTAGCCATCCTGGACCTCGGGCCACTCCCAGGGCTTTAAGATTGGAGCATTCCCAAGACACCGGAAGGAAAATGTCAGCGGCTCTGCTGGAGGGACCGGAAGCCGGAAGCAGGGCTGGTGGTGATGGTGGTCAAAAGCCAGGCAGGGGAAGGGGAGAGCTGAGCTGGTCACGGGCCGTCCGGGGAGTGGGGAGCGGGGTGGGCACATGGCTCCAGCTGCTTCCTCTACTGGGACAGGGAAGGATAAGAGAGCTTTCCCAACATTGGGCAGTTTGGGGATGAGCTACGCCTGGAGCCCAGGTTGGGCCGGAAATAGGACACCTGCTGGAGAATGGCTGTAGGCACACACATAAGGAATTGTTTCCTCCTTCCTGCCTTCCCGAGCCAACCAAACACTTATGAAACTGCAGAAAAAGTGCTTCGGCATCTCAGGCATCTCAGATAGATTAGACCCACATCATGCCCACCTCCCCCCATGACTTCTGGTGCCTCACGCAACTGCCAGACCCATTTGCCTGCAACACGGTGAACACCCCATGCTCTGGCCTCAGGGCTTTGCGAGTGTTTCTTCCTCTGCCAGGAATCCACTTCCACCCTGCTCCCCCCCCCCACCTCCCAACTCCCACTCCTCCCCCAGGTCTCAGTAGAAAAATCACCTTGGGTTGGAAGCTTTCTATGACCCCTCTCTAAGACTACCCCCAGCTGCAGTAGCTGCCCCTCTGTGCTCCTAGGGACCTGACTTCTCCCCTCTCCTAGCACATATAACTCGTGTTATAATTGCCTGTGTGCCTGTGGGCTCCTTGAGAAAAGGAACCGTCTCTTACTTATTTCTTTGTCTATAATGCCTGGTAGAGTGCCAGGAAAAGGGAGCTCCCCAATAAATGTTGGCTCAGCAAATGGATGGGTTTTTGGGCGGATGGATGAACGGGCAGGTGAATTTTTGCAATGAGTTTTTGCATTGCAGAAAACATGCTTTCAACTTATGCTGATGGCATCCCTTCCAGTGCTTTCATGGTTCCCTGGGTGACATTACCAAAATATGACACTGAATCCCTCTTCCTCACAGGCACCAGAGAAAGCCAGAGTCCAAAGGCAGAGGGGAGGAATGACACTTTGGGGCTGGAACTTTGCAAGTCACAACCCAATGTCTTGAGCTGCAAGAAGGAGAAGCCAGAGCAGAAGAGAGAGCCATGCAGGGCAGTTTAAACTAGCCAGTCCACCCAGACAGGGCTAAATGGGTGGGAGTTTCTAGAAGCCAGCTGCTCGCCCTTTCCACCACTATTCATAGACCTTGTTTGAACCTAAGGCCGGGACACGTCACCCTCCGAGGTCAGCAAAATTAACATCTAACAACCAAGAAAAGGCAGATGTACCATCTTCAGAGATGGTGGGTCAGAGTTGCAAGAAAGAAAGTAGGCCTGGTTTCTTCTGCATCCAAATGTAGAGGAGTGGCTCTCAGGCTGGGGGATACATGTGACAGTTTCTCCATGGGGTTGCAGAGTTGAGTCTACCCAACCGTGCTGTGATGCCACCGAGTCCGACGGCAGGAGCATCCTGGTTGCTAGGCAACCATGAGCCTTGATATGGGCAGGGATCATACTCCAGGCTCATCCCTGACCAGAATCAGACACCTCCCAGGCATATTCTGCTGGTTCCATATTAGCTGTGACCTCTGGGGAATTCTCAGTCCAGGTGTCCTAGATGGTGGGGGAGTAGAGTAGGAGTCAGGGTCATTAGAAGGGCTTTATCTCACTGTAGATTGACCAGTTGGTGTATTGGGCAGGAATAACATTCAGCTGCAAGTATCAGATCACCATGAACTAAAGCCTTAAATGCACAAGGTTTTATATTCTCATATATGAAAGTCCAGATGTGTGTATGTCCACTATACATCAATAGTAAATAAGGTTTTCAAAGAAAGTCCAGATATAGAGAGTAGAGGGCTGATAGGGTCTTCCCATGAAGTCCTCAGGGACCCAGATCTTTCTGTTTCTTCAAGGTTACCTCTTAGTCCAAGGTGGCTGCTTGTGCTCCATCCATCACAACTACATTCTGGCAGCAGGAAGGAGGAAGAGAGAAAAGCAGCAAAAGGGACAGCCCCTCTCTTCTAAATAGACTTCCTAGAAATCCAATCTATCACTTATGCTAACATCTCCCTGGTCAGAACTTAGTCACGTGGACACATCCATCTCGGGGAAGTTTGGTGTAAGCTCCCTCAAGAGCCTTGGGTGAACTGAGAACGTGGAGCATCTGAACTTATAAGTGTGAGAGTAGATCCTGGGCCCCAAGGAGCCCCTATCTTTGCCAAAATCGCCCAGCTAATAAGTGAAATTGTCAAGATGATGCCAGCTCTGCCTGTCATTGAGGCTCATGCTCTTAGTCTATATACCACATGGTTTCCTTCAGTACATGCTCAGCTTCACCCCTTTACCAGCCATGTGGCCATAGTCCTCCAAGCCTTGATTCTTATGCCTCTAAAACAGGAATCATACTAACACCCACCCACAAAGACTTGCAGAGCAAAACAGATAATGCACGTAAACAGAAGGTCAAGATCCTGTCCGTATCAGATCGAGAAGTCAGGGATCTAAATCTGTTTAATCTTGAGTTGCCTTCATAAGAAAGGGGCAGGACCCTGAAGCCACCTAGGTCTTGTCACAGAATTTTTTGATGGAAGAGTCTGTGCTACAGCAAAAGAGGAGAGGGCAGCAGAGCCCCCTGGAAAAGTCTGTTCTACGGAGCAATGAAGACAGCAGTCGCCTGAAGTTCTCATCTCCAGACATGTAAGCAGGGTCTGGTGCTTCTCTTCTCCAAGATATTCCAAGAGTCTGATGGTGCCCCCTCCCCATCCTCTGTCTCTGGCCCCAAGCCCCTGGCCCCATGACTATTAGCTGGTCCAGAGATGAACAGACTGCAGAAGGAAGTTGCCCATTGCCATGGAAACCAAGGCCAGAGCCCAGCACCCTGGAGTTCCCAGGCATATAGCAGACGTGCTACCTCTGGGTTCCAAGTCCCCGGACAGCCCTCCCACGCAGCACGCGCACGCACACATGCACACACACGCATGCGCAAACACTCCCAGCAGTCAGCTGGCTGGCCGAGTAGACTGGCAGCTATTTAACTGGGCCAGAGAAGCCTTTGGCCCTTACCAGTGGAGAAATCTGGCCTATGGCCCCTTAAGCAGGTGATCAAATGGAAGTTTCCCTCAAAAAAGGACAAACGAATATCGCGTGACTTTCCAGGTGATGCACTGGTGGGTATAGGACCTGCCCCATGTGGTAGTCTCGGCGAATCAAATCAATGGAGGAAACAACCATGCATATTCATACAGCGGGGCATTTTACAAAACATCTGATATGGACTCTTTAAAATGTCAATTACAAGAAAGACCGAAAGACTAGATTAAAAGAGACTAAAGGGACATGGCCATTAAATGCAATGCACGATCCTTAGAGGGGAAAACAGCTATCACAGACATTTTTAGGACAACTGGGGAATCTGAATATGAGCACTTCATCAGATACCATTATTGGACCAGTGTTAAAGTCCTGGGGAATGATAACGATATTATTATGGTAATGTCGGAGAAGGTCCTTGCTCACAGATACATGCCGATGTGTGTAGGGATGAGGAGTTGTGAAGGCTGGAAGCTACTTTCAAATGATCGGAAGAAAACAGAAAGTAAAAGAAGCCAACGTCAAGAATCGGTGAATCTGTGTGAAGGACGTCGAGATGTTGGATGGACTGCTCTTTCAACTTTTCTGTCCGTTTGAAATTTTGAAATCTAAAAATAAACACCTAAGAGGAAAAGACTCTTTAAAAAGGAGTCAAATGACTCTGTGTCCTCCCTGGTTTTTCTGGGCATTTCTATGACAAGGGATGGGGGACTCTTCCATTTTTGTCCCAGTCACCTGGACTCCAAGCTCTGGCTGCACCCAGATTAGACGTTTGTGGACTCTCTTGCCATCCCACCTGGCTTTCCCAGATTTATGCTAGGTCCCCCTCCTGAATTTTGGGAAAGTTTGCCCTCCCAGAGAGCTTTGTGATGAACGACCACTGTATTGAAGGTCTGGAGGTAGAGGAGGTGGGGAGGGCAGGAAAGTGAGGACGTGGCCTCCTTTTCTTAAACCTCTGCTCTTCTCACCACTCACTCACTTGCAACCCCCACACTGCACGGCTTGACCGTCCCCTCGACTCCCTCCCTCTCTCCTCCTGTCCTTCTCCTCTTCTCCTTATTCCTCTCTTCTGTCCTGGGGCTTTGCTGTCTCTTCGAAGGACTACCGCTGACCTGAGACCCAAGGACCAGTCCAAGCTGGATAAGCAAGGAAGGGTCTTCCATAACTTTGGCACCCAAATTCTTCTTGCTGAAGCCGAGTTCAGTCTCTGTACCCTAAACTCAGCCCTTTAGGAAAACTCAAAGGGCACCTGGGTGGCTCAGTAGGTTGAGCATCCGACCCTTGGTTTTGACTCAGGTCATGATCTCAGGGTCATGGATTGAGCCCCACACCAGGCCCTGTGCTTGGCAAGTCTGCTTGAGATTCTCTCTCTCCCTCTGCCCCTCCACCCTCCTCCCCACGCGCTCACATGCACACACCCATGCTCTCTCTCGCTCTCCCTCTCAAATAAATATATAAATAAATAAAATCTAAAAAAAAAAACCAAAACAGCTACCAGTCTTTGAACACAGACCTCGTGCTGCCCACTGAGCCAAGTACTTTGAATATATCACCTTTAATGTCCCCACAGCCCCACGTGGGGGGTCAGGGGGAGAGGTACTAAGGAATCTGAGATTCAGGCTGGTTGATGAACAAGCTACCAAATGGAGAGATGCTTCCCGATCGGGGCCTTTTAAGATGCTTTCCAACTCGGTCAACAAATGTTTCATAGGCGGACGGCGCACAGCTTGCCAGAGGTGGCGCCATGGCTCAGGTCAACAGAGGCAAGGTGGGGGGGACACAGGAGGATTACCCCCAGGCCTATGGCCTCATCCACTGGTCCAGACTAGGCACCATCCCTCCCGCAGAAGGACAAAGGCCTGCTCTTGCCGGTGGTAGCCGGAGAGAAGCTTGCGTGCCAGAGAGACCTGGAGAGGAGACGGGCAAATGGCCAGGCATCCACTCCCGTGACTCAAGGTGGCGCGAGGGAGACAGCAGGTGCGGCTGGGCCGACCGAGCCTCACGCTGCACCAAGTGTCTTTGGGTCCCAGGCCTTGGGTGGAGCTAGCAGGTGGAGCTGGGAAAGGGTTTGAAGGGACTAGGGTGGTGGGGAGTGGACAGAAGTTAGAGAAAGAAGGTCCCGGATGATGGGTCAGCTCAGGTTCCCCAGTCCAGAATGCGGATAGCAGGTATCAGGGGGCTACCGGGGTGTCTCCCCCAAAGTGGGAATGGCTGCTCCTCCCAGCCTCCCCCATCATCCCCTGACTCCCCGGCCATCCCCAGAGACTCAGCTCCTCTGCTCCCTCCTGGTTCCAAGCAAGTCTGGGGCCCAGGGGAAATAAACTTGAAAAGAGACTGGAAATTTAATCAAAAGTGGCAACAATGAACTGTGGCTGGAAACCAGGAGGCCATTGAGTTGCAGGCAATTGTGAACAGCAGCAGAGAGCCGAGGCCTGGGAGGCCCAGCCAGTAGGAAAGGGAGGAGGGGAGGGGAAAGGTTTGGAGAGAGGCCAACTTAGACCCGGCCAGGGGGAGGAAGCTGGGTACAGAAGGATGGCACTCCCCTGGGTCCCCGGGGAGGGATTAGATCTAGACCACCATGTCTTCTGAAATGCACAGGAAGATCACCTCAGTCTGGGGGAGCCCCGGGACGTGCAGGGAGAACCACGGGTCCTCTCCTATAGTCATCTCCAGGGGAAGTTGCTGTTCTGTCCATTATGCAGGTGAGAACACTGATCTCAAAGAGGTTGAGTTACCCACTAAAGGCACGCAGTGAAACCCCCAGCTGGGCCCATGTGAGCATCTATCTTGAACTTGTTATGAGAATGGATTCCCTTCAAGCACTTGGCCCTAAGACGAGGTCAGTGAAGTGGGAGACAGAGGGCTTCCTGAGGCTGTGGCCTGAGTCCCACAGCCAGGTCTGAGCAAGTGTGAGCCCAGGGGGCGGGGGTAGGTGGACCCAGAGACAGGGAGGCAGAGGGAGGCAGGTGGGCCAGAAGCAAGTCTGCTTCCAGGCAATTTCCCCGGCCCCATGACCTGGGCTTCGGGCAGGACCAGAGCGCGCCACAAGGGCACATATGATGGGAGCATGCGTAAGGCAAGCTCAGAAAGGCCACATCCTCCCCAGAGGGGCTGCAAAGCAGCAGAGTCCCCTCATTACCACTGCACCTTGGGTTTGACACCTGATTCTCTCCTTACTGTGTCATCGTGGTCAGTCACTTAGCCTCTCTGAGCCTCAGTTTCCCCTCGTGTCAGATGGAGGTAGGAGAGTTCCATCCTCACGGGGTTCCTGTGCGCCTTCATCCAGAGAGCAGTGCCATTAACCACACCACGTACAAACCTGTTCCTATTATTTTTTACCTGGAGTATCTATGAAACGTGGCAGAAGCATTCCCTGTACATTCTTTTGATAAAGAAAATGAGCTTCCCTGATGTCCCAGCTTCCCAGGCCTGGCTGCTCATATTCGGGGGTTAGGTCTGTGTGCCACTAACTAGTCATCCTCAAATTTTCCACCAAACCATCCGTGCTGCCCTTTGGAACTCTAGCCCTCGTGCCTCCTCCCCCAGGTCCCTCCAGACTTCTGTGCTCATTTCCAAATCCACGGAAGGAGTGTCAGAGGTGAGAAGTTTCAGAGCTGCCTGTTGACCTCTCTGGGGCTGGTACAGAAGGGGGGCAGCACCTCGACACGGCGTAGCCCTGTGTGGCTTCCCTTACGCTAAACCACCGGGATGGAAACAAACACAAACCCCCCAGCCTCACCATCTGCAGGATCAAAGGTCAGCTTCCCCAGGAAACAAACTCTGGACCAGATTTGCATGATTTGCATCAAGGAGACTCATCAGGGAGAAGCCCGTCAGGACCGCAGCTTTGAGGGCGGGCGAGAAGCCAATGAGGCACTGGGAGATGCTGAGATGTGACGTGGAGCAGCAGAGCTAATCCCCCCGGGGAGTCCCAGGGCCGCACTGGCCCTCTGAAGCTGTCCCCAATCAAAGCAAGGGGGCCAAACGTTTGCACTCCTGCAGCGACCTGTCCGTAAATCCGGGCTGCCCTTGGAGAGGGGCACAGTCCTGGGGGACAAAGCCCTATGACAGAGGGCAGTTCCGGGGAAGGGACCATCGGCAGCCAACATTCCTAGCAGCCCCGGGGTGGTGCCCTGGTCCTCACGGCAGCTCACCCCTTGTTCTGCTGGGACCCACCTGCTCCATACTGTAAGCCCACCCATCCAGGGACAGTTTTCCCCAGACTCTGGTTGGTCTCTTGCCCAAAAAAACATAAAAGAAGATGGTTAGTGGGTTGAACTACAACCTCGCTGCCACAACAGCTAGAGCTGGGGCTGTAACGATCCCCCTCATCCCCACCCACCCCCCTACCCGGTCCCCTGTGTTAGACTCCCTGCAACCAGTTAGAGCTTCTGCTGGTCTAGATAGTTTGCCTAGTGGCATGACCCAGACCCATCTCGAACCCGTTCGGGTCCCTGCTCACCATGCCCTTCTCACCTTGTGACTACCACACCAGACCCTTTACTGTCCAAAATGGACAAGGGAGCACCAAGGGACAATCTAATGGACCCCTTAAGTAACAAAATGGCTCTTCTCTCTACGTGCATTGTGTAATGGCAATGCTACCTTCTCCCGCCCCACTGATCAGGGTCAACTACTCTAGCCGGTGGGCTGGCTCCTTTCCTTGCCTGCTGGCCTTGGGACAAGGAATCTGAAATGACCAAGTGGCGGCAATAGCTGAAGTTTCATGGAACTCTTCCTCTGTCCCCTGGGGAAAGTACTCCCCGTCTGGGACCTGGAAAGACCTCCAGACACACAGAGCTTACCCTTGCGGGGACAAGAAGCAAGTTTCTTAAGTGAGTCTCCGAGAGAGACAGGTAACCGTGGCTGCTCCCTGAACCCCTTAGATTCCAGACTTATTTCTTCTGCCTACTGGGGACATAGCACCAAAGAGTGACCGTGAATTTGGGATGTGTCCTGTGTTCTGGAAGATGGCTTTCCATCATCCCTAGAGGGTGTCGTGTGTCAGCTGTCTCTCTCAGGCTCATCAGGGGCTCTGGCTCTACCAAGACCCAGAAGCACATGAAAGCTATTTTTCAAGCAGGGTATAATTTTCCACTGCAGATGGCATGGCCTTGTTCCAGAACTCTAGGGATCTGTGTTGTTACTCTTCTATCGAGGCTTGCCATAAACTCCTCATTGTGCCTTTTCCCACTGCAGACGCATCTGTTATCAGAGTCTGCCGGGTCACGTGCTGGCAAGGCAGCCCAGAGCTGCCACAGACCCTTTCCTGCCTCGCGCCCCTCCCAGAGCTGGCCACCTTCCCGGTCACGTGGGGAAAAGGGCTGGGGCATTATTTGTCAAGTGTAGGCTGTGTGGCCTAAAGAACCTAAAGAGGCCTCTCAGATGCTGTGTTCTCTTGTGATGCGTGGAAGGTGTGAGATGCAATCATCTTCCCTCCGGAGGGCAGGTCCTAGCTGTACCCCTAAAACATCACCATCCCCTCGCTTCTGATGCACGTCGGTATCAGCAGGGCCTCCGAAGCACTTGCCATGGCTCCCTTGCCCAACGGAGTCTCCACGATGGAGCTGACACAACAGGGGCCCTACGGAATGATGGGGTGCTCCCAAACACCCCGGCTTCCTCCCCTGCGGCACCGGTCACATTTTAGACCAGGTAATTCTCTGGCGTGGGGGCTGTCCTGGGGACAATTGGCAGCCTCCCTCTCGTCTTACCCCCTTCAGTTGTGATAACCAGAAATATCTCTAGACCTTGCCAAATGTTTTCGTTAAAACCCACTGTTTGACACTCTTTTATGACAGCGCGTGGCAAAGTTAGCATATGCGTAAGGCAGAACCGTCCGCATCTACTGTGATCCAAGCCCACGTGCATGCAAACTGCTTCTAGCTCCCTTCCTGATGGGAGTGGGGGGTGAGGGGGTGTCTTTGCCAGCTGGGCAGCCACGTACCGGGTACCCGAGACCCTGGATCTGCCCAAGCAGAGAGAGAATGTGCGTGGCGGCAGGTGCACGAGGCTCCTGTTCACTTGTGTGTATGGAGGTCTGCTCTCACCTTCTAGAATTCATCTGGCTTTTTTGGAGGGCCCAAACTAATGACGTGTCTGAGGCTAAGAAGAGCATCCACCAGGCATCTTGGGTCTTTCAAGGTGACTACACTCTGCCATCCCCCCTTGGGTTTTTGGTTGGATGGTTTGCTCTTTGCTTGGTGAGGATGGGAGATAGTTTCAAAGGCTTCCATTGGGCCTTCGCTGCTGCCATAGCTTTGGTCCTCGGGCCAAGGAGCTCATGGGAGTTCGGCCAACCATGTGTGTCCATTCAAATTATACTTGCTGGAACTGGGGAACTGGGAGGGTTCATGGACGCAGTGGATCCACTAGGGCCAAAGCTCAGGCCAGGATTTGGGTCCCCATCAGCCCCTAACAAGAGATCATGGTGATTCCTCAGATTCCCACGTATCAACATCATCTCGGACCCTGCATCCCATTGTGTTGAAATGTCTGGTTAGGCCCCTCCCCCAGGGTACGGCTGCCCAGGTAAATAAGCCTAGGTCCCTTTGCAGAAGGACTGGGTCTTGTTCCCATGTACATGTGCTGTGGTTTAGCAGCTCCTTCTTCTCGGGGACCTCGCCCCTCCATCACCGCACGGGTTCTGGGTCTGAGCACTCATCTTCTGCCCGGCCAGCTGCTTCGGCCTCCCGAGCGCCCATCTGTGAATTCTTTTGGTTGTGAGAATTATGCAGTGCTCTTTGGGCTGCCCCTCTGGCTTGCCCCTGCAAACACCATGTTCTATTAACTGTCTTTACAGCGTCTGTAAGTCAGGCTCCCCCCGCTGCTTCTCTGACCTTGTGGCTCATTGTGGCAATTTCGCCCACCTTGCGCACCATGCGTAAGCTCCACCACCGGGCCCCCGTTAGTGGAGGGTCCTCTCTTCCCTCTTGCTGTCAGGGGGCCCCATGCTGTCACAGAGTCTCCAGCTGTCAGCCTTGGCTTATGAAGGACAGCCGCCGCTGAGCTCTTCAACCACGCTCCTCCCACCGGCACACGCCCCGTCATTTTGGTGAATGGACTGTCCTCTGGGCCTTCGCACGAACACACTCAGTGGGCAGGTTTCCTGGCTTTCTGTCGCATATCCGTTACAGCTTGCCCACTTCTTCAAGCCTTTGAGATCTCCCTTTACCATCTGCCACAGCAGTTCTGCCCTTTCTAGCTGGCTGAGTGTGAGCACTGGCTTTCTCCAAACTTCCAATCGCCATCCCCACATGGGGCTAGCACCAACCCCTGGGGTCCTTGCCGAGCTGCTAATCCTGCATCCTGGGAGGGGTTCCCATGGTGACGAGGTCTCCCTACCCAACTCTGTGTTCCCTTGACTTTGATCCTGGTACCCCTATGGTCTAATCCCATAATACTCTCCTGATTTCTGCCAGTACATGTTGACTAGATCTTGTAGCCTCTTTGGCATGGGCTCCCTTTCTTCCGTTGGCAGAACTGGATTACATTGTGACCTGACTCCAAACCTACTAAGGTTTGGTGGGCAGAAGGGGAGGTGGAGGTACTTATCTCAAAAAACCAGAGGCCTCTACATCATCTTGGAGCAAGGCGAGAGCTCCTGTCTTTACCAAGGAGGCGTGGGCTGCTTTGGCATGCCTACAGGGTGGGGAGAAGGGAACTTAGGGGATTGGGTGATTCGAGATTTTCAAATGCATCAACCCATATGTCCCCATCCATATGTCATACATCAGCGTCCCACTCTTTCCAATCAGGCTCTGACCTTGGATCAGCAGAGTTGCCAGAGCTGAAGAGCCATCCTTCCCTGCAGCTCCACTTAAGATTAAGTTCTGGACCCGATCCTCAGCTATTGTTGTCCTCGAGCTGCAGGAGATGAGAGCCTCTTGATACGGGCTGCCAAGGAGGCTCTTCAGCTCTCACTCTTCACTACATTTATGATTAAACCCCTCAGCCTTTCAGCCTTCCCTCGTCCCCAGCAACAGTTAACAGACTCCATAGTCCTTGTAATTAGCACGTCCTCCAGAGCTCTCAAATACCCAGATGTTATTTCCACCAAGGCATCCCCTTCCACAGATCCTGCATCCCAGTCCCCTACCAGGCACAGGCTTAGTTACTGCACCTGCTAGAGCGTGGGAGGTCCCATAGTACCCCAGCTACCACCAGAGATAAGCTTCTCATTACCCGCTGACTGGCAACTCATGCAACTCGAAAATCCCATTTTAAAGTCTATGTCCTACAACCTCTTCCAATATTCATTGTCTTCAATCAGAACTCAGGGGTATGGATTTGAAAAAAAAAAAAAAACAACAAAACTCAGAGGTAGGGTTTTTTGTAACAGAGAACAAAACGGAACTGGGCAGAGAGAGAGGTTGCACCGAGATGCAGAGCCCACTGCCAATACTACAGGGAGCTCTGGGGCTCAGATGGCTCTTCAGAGTTGTCCCAAATCAAGGAAGGTCCTACAAGGAAGGTCCCCACAATCAAGGTCCCCACAATCAAGGTCCCCACAAGGAAGGCACTATTATCATCCCCTACTTATGCATGAACTCAGAGAGGTAAGTGACTTACCTCTCAGGATCACAGAGATGCTCAGGATCACAGAGATGTAAATGGCTGAGTTGGGATTTCTACCCAGATCTTTCTCGCTTTGGCAGTTCCTTCCAGATTGTTCCCTGGCATCTCCCAGCACTGGGCTTCTCTGGTGGATCTTCTGCATCTCTCCAATGGGGGCGGGGGGAGGTAATCGCACAGAAGGTTTCACAGGCCAGGTCTGGGTGTGAATTCATCACTCCCCCACATCCCATGAGCCGGAACTCTGCTGTGATGGCCCCCATCCCCACCCCTGATTACACAGAAGACAGAAAAGTGGGCTAGCTCTGTGCCAGCAGCACAGGAGAAACCGTTTAGGATAGTTTTGGCCACAGAGAGGAGGCTGGGTTCCTGCTCTCAAAATAGGGAGCAGGGCTAAGAACCTGCCGCAGGCAGGGCCCGTCTGGTTCATCAATTTGCTGTTTGTCCTTAGGGTTGGAAGCCTAGGCGCTAACTGGGAGGGCAGGGATGGGGAGTGATTTGGGAGTTCTGGTCCATCCAGCCCTGCCCCAGGGCGTCGAAGGAGCAGCCACCTCGGAGGAAGCTGTGCCTGGAATCCAGGTGTCCTGGTATCTAGAGGGACCAGAAGGGAGAGGCTGCTGCTGTCCCAGCAGAAGTAAGAAGTGGCCAGGGCCTGGGACAGCACGATCTGCATGCACCAGCCAAGCCAGCGGGCCCGGAAGCAGTCCAGGAAAGGATATCAGCCTGCCCTCTCAGCTCACCCCGCTGAAACCTGCATCCGGATGGGGGGGTGCTAAGAGACAAGCCTGAGCCTGTGCGCGCTCCCCTGCTGGGTTAGGCTCCTCCCCACACTGGAGTGGGCGAGGTACTGACCCTGTCCTTGCCAGAGCTTCCGCAGTCCCAGGCTGCTCCCCATCCCTCCTCCTGGGAAGAGATATGATCCAGCTTGTTAAAGGCTCTGAAAACTTCTGCAGACGAGAAACTGGTTTCCCTTTATTTTACCAGCATTTCCCACCTTATTGCAAAATTGGAAAATACCTTTGCAGTTAGAAGAAAAAACCTAGATAGAAATCCAAATGGCACCTGAACACTGGCAAGCTTTGGCCCCTTTGCCAATTGGGGCCTCCAAGAAATAGAATGTGGGGAACTGCCCGGCACATGGGATTCTCTTATGAATTACACAGGGTGACAGGTGTGTCGGTCGCTCAGCCAGTGGTTCAGAAAATATAACTCCTCTGCCTCCTCCCCAGGGCTCCCTGTCCCGGGGAAGACCCCCGACTCACATCCAGGTGATGTCGTCAGAACTTGGCTAGCTGCCACTTTCCTGGATCAGGCGTTGCCAACGGCGGGAACGACCCTGAGCCCTCTCCCCTCTCATTATCGAGATGCCAGAGCACCGAGGGCCCTCGGCCCCTTGCCGCCAGCCCTATTCACCTGTTTCCATTTCTGGCCTCTCACCCACCCCCAGCGGTGCAAGCAAGAAGCTTGATTTCCGAGGGCTCTCCTGGCTCGGGCCCCTGATTGTGGCAGCCACCGAAGATGGCCTGCTGACAGTTTGATTACCAGCGACCTTCAGAGCCAGCTTGGTTGGAAATATGATTTATAATGAAATTACAGGGAATTCTATTGCAGGAAGCCGGGAGGGCTGCGGCAGCCGCCTTCCAAGGCAGTCCCCACTCACCCCTGGCAGGGAAATGGGAGCACTGAGCCGAGTGAGAGAGTCCAGACCACTTGGGATGAAATCTGAGCTCTGGTTCTTACTGGCTGTGTGATCTTGGGCAAGGGACCTAACTCCTCTGGGCTCTGATTACCCATCTGTGAAATGGGAACAATAACCAATAAACCACCTCAAAGGGCTGGGTGGGAATTGTGTGAAATGGAGCAGACAAGGTGCTGGGCACAGTGCCTAAAGCCGAGAGCCACGTGGTGCTCACTTACTCGGGGAATAGTAGTCCTCACTCCTAGTAAGGGAAGCAGAGACCAGGGACAGTCCCAAGAGTTCCCCAGGGCTCAGGTCAGCTCCCTCCTCGTCCTTCTGTGGATGATTATTGGTGGATGCGGAGAAAAAAAAAGGTTAGATATTCATTAAGCACAGAATCCTTTCTAACTGGTCAGCGCCTTGCTAAACTCCATGCTAATGCTTTCCAGTATCTTCCCTGCCCCGACCGTGGAGGATGGTAAGTCTTGTAAACCCTTCAGTGAAGCCCAGCCATCTACGGGGTAGGTGTCCCTACCCTCACAGGGGGACATCTGCACCCCTCAGTCTGGGCAGTTGTGGAGTTCAAGCTTCTGTCCGGAGCTACAGTGGGGCGCCCCTGGGCAGGCACTGGAATAGACCCGGTCTTAGAACCCCAACCCCTGTCCACGCTGGGGGTCAAGAGTCTCTTTGAGGGGGCAGCAGCAGTGCCAGGAGCTGCACAGAGAGGTGATCATCCTGAGAGCGCCCTTGTGGGTAGAGCCCAGTCAGAGGGAGGCTAGGGGCTGGGGTAGGGGAGGAGGCAGGGAGCACAGGCTCAGGGATGCCTTGGGGCTGCCCTTGGTCCATCTCATGGCAGCCAAGGTGCTGGCCAGGCTGGATATCGGGGAGACAGGTGAGGTGAGGTGCCTGGCATACTCACACAGCCCCCCACACCCCCACACCCAGATACAAGCCCAACACACACACACCCCATACACTCACCCTATACACTCGCACACACGCACATTCACACACTCGCACACACGCACAGGGGAGGCGCTGATTGGCCAAGGATTTGCCCCCTCCCCCCTCCCTCTGCAGCCCTCTTCGCCAGAACCCTTCTGCAACCTTTCCTAATTTTTCCTCCCTCCCAGGTCTTTCGAAGCTGGATCTGGCTCGAAACTAAAGAACCCTGTTCCCTTGAAAACACCACAGAGAGCACACAGGGCGGGGGTGAGGCTGAGCCCCGGGGGGCAGCATGGTCAACACTCCATTTGCCCCAGCCTTGGCTGCTCAGAAAACCTATCACATTACAACTGGCCTGATCCTCACCGCGACCCGTCGAAGGGACGTCATTAACTCTAGATGGCAGCTGGGCTACGGATGCTCGGAAAGGGCAAGAAACTTGCTCAAGGTCACCAGCTCCTTCCTTCCAAGCCTCAGCTTCCCCATCTGCACAATGGGGGTCATCTGCAAAACGGTTACCTAAAAAAGGCAACTAAGTCTTTTCAGGTTGGCGTGAAGATGAGCTGAGATCACACTGGGTCTTTTGCAACTCGATAAATAATAGTTACCATTAAACACTAACGAAAGGGGCTTCTCACATTCTACCTACTTACAATCTTTTCCTCAGTCTGTCCTCTTTAAATTTTATGTGCAACCAAGTAGCGTAATACACACTTCCACCACGAACGCTGATTTCCCTTTGAAAATACAAATTCTTCCAGGAATTTACCAGTCCTTGTACTTCTTCGCCTTGACCCCGGTCCACCCAAGAGTTGCTCCAGCCTCTCCCCCAGCCCCCAGCCCGCCCTCACTGGCCGCAGGTGACCTCCCTTCCCGCCGCACAATTCCTGCTTCCCAGAGGACGAGGCCGCTGACTCTCACCCTGGATTTTATGCTGAGCCCTCATCTCATCAAACCAAATTAGCAAGCTCATTTTGAGCGCTCCTTTGGGTGAGGCTATGAATTTTCTCCCCTCTCCCTTGTTCCTAGCCTTCCATCTCGACCTAGAGAAGACGTTCTTCCTCCTACCACTGACATACCTGTTTCCTTCCCCCTAACTGGGGGCTTCCCACCAAGGCCGACCCTCCCCCCACCCCACACACCATCCTTTTTTTAATCTCCCAGCAAGTCAGCCAATCCCCTGGCTTGGAAAACGGAGCAAGAGGAACCTACATTTTAAAGATTCTGCTTATCTATTTAGAGAGCGAGCACGAGCAGGGGGAGGGGCAGAGGGAGATACAGAGAGAGAATCTCCAGCAGACTCCTTGCTGAGCGTGGATCCTGATGTGGGGCTCAATCCCAGGACCCTAAATTCAGGACCTGAGCTGAAATCAAGAGTCTGGCGTTTAACTGTGCCACCCAGGCGCCCCAAGAGGAACCTCCATTTTAAAGATACGAGGAAATAAATAGCTCCAAAGAGTGGAAGTGACTTTACCCAAAGGTACATAGCAAATTGCTGACCAAACATGGTTACCCAGCAATTTCAGTCCTAGGGGGATCCTCAGAAGAATCGAACACACAGTCTCAAAGAGATGCTTGTCCATGATGCTCATAACTGCATTACTCACAAGAGCCAAAGGGAGAAGCGTCCATCAACAGATGGGAGGACAAGCAGAGTGGGGCGTTGCAATGCCATGGGATATTATTCAGCCTTGAAAATGGAGTTCTACTACGTGGTACAACACGGATGCTGAGTGAGAGAAGCCAGACTCCCGGATCACAAAAGGACAGATATTGTGGGATTCTGCTTATTTGAAATAGCTAGCAAGGCAGAGCCACAGAGAGTAGAAATTACCAGGGCCTGGAGGGGGGGGGGGGGGGAGGCTGGTGGAATAAGGAATTACTGCTTAGTGGCTACATCTGTCAGACATGATGAGAAAATTCTGGAGATGGATGGTGGTGGTAGTTTGCAACAATATGAATGCACTTAACGCCACTGAACTGTATACTTAAGAATGGTTAAAATGCTAAAATTGTATGTTATATGTATTGCACCATGATAAAAAAATTTAACAACATCATCATAGGACCTGCGTGCAGTGACTGCTGTGCCATTAATTAGGTCCCAGCTCACCTGCTCCCCAACCCCGCCCCAGCATCGTGAACACAGCAGCAATAATGACCAGTGACTAAGCTCCTCCCAGCCTCTGCTCAAAGGGCATTATGCTCAACCCCTTGCTTGAACTTGGACCACCCTCTGACTCAGCCCCCACCCCATACCCCTTCTGCTCTTTAGGCAGGCTGGAAGGCTCATGTCGCCTTTCTTTCAAATCCCTGCCCTATCAGCCTCTTCCCCTTACGGTTGGCACCCTCCTCCCCCAACTCACGTAACTTCCGCAACAACCACCTAGTTGCTTCTCCAGCCCTGTCTGCCCCCCGCTCTGGGCACCCTGATCATTCCAATCAGCAAATCTCAGAGCTGCACAATCTTTGCATTTACCCTCCTCTGCTGCATAAATACTCTTCACGCAATCTAACCAGAGCAGCTGCAGTGTTGCCTTGAACGCCTCCAGGGACGGGCAACTAATGATTCCTGGTGGCGGGCAGGGAGAGTCTAAGCTCCTTGGCACGGTATTTGGAGACCAGACCCCTGCTCACTCCTCCAGCGGCCATCAGACAGTTCCCCTGCACACCTTCCCTTCCAGCCAGCCGGAATGACCTGCAGGGTCCAGGACTCAGCACACAGTTAAACCCCCATGCCTTTCCCCTGGCTATTCTGCTAAGGATTGCCTTCTCTCATGAGTCAGAGAATTTCCCCCTTACTCTTCAAGTCCCAATTATCTATCTCCTCTGTGAAACCTTCTAGGACACACCGCCTTGCAGCAGGATAAAGGATCCGTGTTTGTGCCCCGCCTCTATACCCCGTTCATTCTCCAGCTCCCTTCCATGGTAGTCTTGGCATCTAGGTGTCTCAGAACCCCCTAGGGACAGGTAACATGTTTTGTTTCTACATCCCCAAGATGTAGCCTGGGCTGGCACTTAACAATTAGCTTGTTTTTATTTAACAAGCAGTTAATGACTGGTATTGATGGTTAATCAGGCGGAATAAAAAAAGATACAGTCCTGTCTTCATAGAGCTTAACATCTAGCAAGAGGGGGGTGTCGCCTGGGTGGCTCAGTCGTTAAGTGTCTGCCTTCGGCTCAGGTCATGATCCCAGGGGCCTGGGATTGAGCCCCACATCAGGCTCGCTGCTCAGCAGGAAGCCTGCTTCTCCCTCTCCCACTCCGCCTGCTTGTGTTCCCTCTCTTACTGTGTCTCTCTCTGTCAAGTAAATAAATAAAATCTTTAAAAAAACAAAAACAAAAAACAAAAAAAAAACAAAAAAAACACCATCTAGCAAGAGGAACAGACCAACCAGCATAGAAATAGACACGGATCAGTGACAGATTTTGATAATTGCTAAGAAGATAGGGATGCTAAGCAAGAAACTAACAGGGCAGCCTACTTTGTGAGAAAGTGATGAATTAGCAAGTCAAAGAACGGAATGAATTAAATCACCCCATCAGAGGTTGGTGAAGAACTCTGAGCATGTAAGAACCAGTTGTTATGTGGTGATTACGAGCACTGTCTCGGGAACCAGGCTGCCTGGCTTCCTGTCCTCACTGGGCCACAAAGTAGCTGTGTGACTTTGGGCAAGTCACTTAACCTCTCTGTGCCTCACCTCATTGATGAAATGCGGGACAACAACAGTATCTCAATTCATTGGTTAGCAGTCAGTTTGGGCGGCATCACGAACACTCTCAAGGGCTCCGTGGCTCCCAACCCCTATATTCACTTTCTTAGGCACAGGTGTGCTGGTCAGCTGCGTTTCTGCTGTCGCTCACTCGGGATCAGTCCTGCCTGGGTCCAGGCCACTAAATGGGTTCAGGTCAGCTCCACGCGTGTCCTCATTCTCTGGGGACCAGAGGCTTCCGGGGTTCTGTCCGTCTCACAGAGAAGCTCAGGAGCGTGGAAAGACAAGCCAGATCCGCCACACCCACTAAAACCTTCGTAAGAGTCATACAGCAAACACATCATCGGCCAAGGCAAGTCACACGGCCAAGTTCAGTGTCAGCAGGGATGTGTGTGAGTCTACTCAGGCTGCACCAACAGAATACCACAGACCGGGGTGGGGGGGGGGGCACTCGGGAATGGGGGGCTTAACCAGCAGACATTTATTTTCTCACAATTCCAGAGGCTGCGAGTCCCAAATCGAGGTGCCAACGGGGTTGCTTCTGGTTGCCTTGCAGACAGTCGCCTTCTCACATGTCCTCATGTGCCCTTGCCTCTGTGTGCTCGCACCTCTGGCGTCCCTTCCTCTTCTGATAAGGACACCAGTCCCGTCAGATCTGGGCTCCAGGCATATGACCTCATTCAACCTTAATTACATCCATAAAGGTGCTGTCTCCAAATACAGTCACATTAGGATTGGGGCTTCAACATATGGATTGGGAGGGGGGAGCACAATTCTGTCCGTAACAGATGGCAAAATCAACGCCCCCTAGAGCCGGTGCTCCTGCCAAGTCACTGGACAGAGGGTGTAGGAGCACAATTGTGTAGGAGGAAGTGGAGAGATGACAGCAGTAATCCTATCTAGCACAGGTTGGTATAAGGACTAAATATATGCATTCATGTAAAATGTTTAAGATAGTTTTGGCATTTTGTAAACTCTAAATAAGTTTGGATATTTGTTGCTGTGTGGTTCAGCTAAAATCCCTACCATGTGACGGTTTCATAGTTGCTTTCTTTTTTTTTTTTAAAGTAGGCTCCAAGCCCAACACAGGGCTTGAACTCAATCTTGATCTATCAAGATTGGTCGCTTAACTGACTGTGCCACCCGGGTGCTCCTGGTTCACCGTTGTTTCTGATTGGCTTGCAAACAGATGGTGGGTTACAGTGTATACATATGTCAAACTTTGCAAGATGTTTGTTTCATGCATGTACAATTCATCATATGTCAATTATACCTCAATAAAGCTATATTTTAAATAGCTAGCTAACTACCTAGATAGATAGATAGATAGATAGATAGATAGATAGATAGATAGATGTATTGATTTATTAAAAATCGAGGCTCCTAAATGCACTGCGGCATCCTGGATTCGATCCTGAAACAGAAAAAACAACGCGAGTAGAAAAACTGATGAAATCTGAACCCAGTCTGAAGTTTAGTGAACAGATTGTACCAATGCTAATTTCTCAGTTTTGATAAACGTACTGTAATTATATAAGATGTTACTATTACAGGGAACTTAGCGAAGGGTGTCCAGGAACTCTGTGTACCATCTCTGCAACTTTTCTGTAAATCTAAAGTTATTCCCACTAAAAGTTAAAAACAAACAACACCCTTCTGCCTGGCTCCCTTCTGCCTACCACAGGGGTGAGGAATTTCTGCCTTATTTCTTCTGGTTTGCAGGCTAACTGCCAAGATCTGACCACAGATCCCAAGAAGTGAACACACAACAGCGTTTTTGAGCAAATGAGAAGCTGAATGACAAGGCCAAAGGCCCGCAGACTCGGGCAGCAGCCTGGTTCCCCGCACCAGGCAGTGGCCTTGAGCATCACTGTCCATCCTGATGCCACCAGCTCCCTGTAGCTGCTGAGCACTTGAAACGTAGCTGGTCCACACAGACGTGCGTGGTGAGGGTAAAGACTCAGCAGGAAAAATAGGATATAAAATATCTCATTAGTGATTTTTTATATCAATTATGCGGTGAAATAATAACGTGTTGGATGTTAAAATTAACTTCATCTGTTTCTGTTGCCTTTTTTTAATGTGTCTTCTAGAACATTTCAAATTGCCTATGTGGCGCGAATTACATTATTTCTGGATGGGCACAGGTCTAGAGGGAGGGAGAGGCTGTCAGGACCACAGGAGTGTCCTTCCCTGAAGTCTGGAAAGCAGGATGGGGGCCGGGCTTGGACCCAAGGGATGAGAGGAGTTCAGGCAGCTGGACAGCCCGTGTTTCAACCAGGCCCTAACTTGCGACGTCAGAAGCACGCAACCATAAGGGAAAACCAATGGGATTTACGCAGACAGGCCACTTCATGCAAATCTAACCTTTCTACCTGCAAGGCAGTCAGACTTCGTGACGTCAGGACAAGCAGCCAATCACAACTGGACAAGCAGCCAATCACAACTGCATATTGAAAAGGTCAGAGGGTCCTGAGGCAGCCAGCAGCATCCTGGGAAGGAGGATGACCCGTTGGGGTCTCCCCAGGGGAGGACAGAACCCCACCTGGGTCTATCCAGGTGCAGCAAGCCACCAGACACTAGGAGCTTATTCTCCTCTCCTCTTCTATCTGCGTTACCACTTCTCCCGAGAGGACACCACCACTGTACTCCAGCAGTCACCCTTCCAGCCCCAAGATCACTGGGAAAGACAAGGCTTCTCTTTCTCCAAGTGTTCATGCGTACAATCCCAGGGAAGGACCCTGATTGGCCTAGCTTGAGTCATGTGTCCCCTCCTGAACCAATCACTGTGGCTGTGGCTGTCACATGGTCATGAGGTCATGTGATTGGCAGCCCCTGCAGAAGCACGGGGAGTGAGGGAGGAGTGAGAAGAGAGTAATTCTCCAATAGGAGGGGGTCATTGTGAGGAAAGGGGGAGAAGCAGGACAGGAAACAAAATTTGATGACAGCGCTGCCTTCCAATGGCTCTGAGGCCCTTACAACTCCTGCACCAGCTTGGGTTGCATTTCTCCATGTGTGAAGACACACTGAGCATTGGCTCTTCCTTATGCCAGAGCTGGAAGTGGAGTATAGGAGCCACATCCCCAGGGGAGGTTCCGGGAACCCCACCTAGTTGCCCTACGTGAGTAAGCGGGAGGGAGACCTAAAGATCTGTTTTTTTTCCCCATGACATGAGTTTCCTGAGCTGCAAGTTCCCTGTTCCCTAGAACTCACGACCTACAGGAGTAGAGTGGGGAGTAGAGAAGGTGTCAGTAGGACTGGCATCAATCAGGGAACATCAGCAGTCCTTGACTCCAGTCCTCTAAGGCTGCCCTACTCTGGGCACCAACTGACAAGTGGGGTGTGGTCCATGGCTCCAGTCCCAAGAGCTGTGTCCCCAAAGCCCACCTCTAAGGTTAGCTGCAGCTTCAAAGGATGCATCCGCGAGGACACAGACCTCGGGCTGGCAGCCTCCTGCCTGATGCCCTGCAGATCCGAGACCTTCTCAGGCAGATGCTGCTCAGAGTCAGAGGAGCTGACACTCCTGGGGCAACCCTCAGCTGATGGGGAAGGGAGCCAGTGGATAAACGCCCAGACTTCCTGTTCCTCAGGCGGGCATGCTGGAAGGCGTTCCACCTGTTGCCTACTGCACCCTCAATATGGCGCCCTTATATGGCTTGTCCTTCCTCCGTGTTGTTCTGTCCCTGCTCCCTCCTGTCTGCTTCCCAATTAAACTACCTGCACTGAACTTCTCATTTCAGGTTCTGCTTTGGGTCAGGGCTAACTCCAACTAAGATAGACAGGTACTTGGCACCACAGAGATGCAGAGATGAAATGGTACATTGTCCTTGCTCTTCATACCACTGAGTATAATAACCTGCAGAAAGATTCTATGCCATGGGGCAGCCAAAGCCACTTTAAGGGGCTTCCAGAGAGAGGCCAGGGGGCAGCCCTTGGGTCTCCTAGCCCAAAGTCTCCACCCCAGCATGATCCCGTGACCAAGGTACACCAGCCTGGTCATAATAAGTCATCACTTATTAAAAAGTGCCAATGTGGGGCACCTGGGTGCCTCAGTGGGTTAAGCCTCTGCCTTCAGCTCAGGTCACAATCTCAGCACAGCCCTACTGAAGCCCCTGGAATGGTGGCAGCTTAGCTGCCAAAGCCAAACTCACAGAGAGAAAGTAATTTCCCATTCTGACTAATTGCTTTCTGAAGCCTGGCCCATCCCTCCCGCTGCTCCTCCTTCTCCTCCTCCTCTTCTCCTTTCTCCACCTCCCAAGGACAAAGACAGAGAGATACAGCCCCCCTGGGCCCAGCTTGTCTTTCTCAAAATGAGTTTCTGAAATGCAATCCCAGAGGTGACAGGTAGACTGCAGCTGGCACAGCCCCCAAGGGAGAGATGGCCCTCTGGCTGGTGAGGGCTCTAAGGCTGGAAACAAGCCTTCACTCACACCTGTTCATTCACTCTTCACCTCATTTGTTTCTTCACTCAGGTGATCATTCCCTCCCTCCTTCCACCACTGGGTCACTATGACAGAGATCTCTGTACACACCACCAAAAATCCACCTTCTCCACATTGCCCAGCCCTTTGCAGTCATGAAGGGCCATGTGACTTGTTCTTCCCAGAAGGTTGTAAATGAAAGTCACAGGAGTCCCTTGGAGGCTGGACCATTTAAGAGCCAGTGTCCAAACTTCACTTTTCTCATCTGGTGTTCTGGCAACCATAAGGACCTTGTTTCCAGATGTTGCAGCCCCCAAACGATAGAGCTTCCATCAGCCTAAATCCTGAGTGTGTGCGCTGGGCAGAGCATCTACTATCCTATCTAGACCCCACTGGACATAAAAAGTGAGAAACAAACCTTTGTTGTGTTAACCCTAAGTTTGGTGATTCATTTGTTATGCAGCATAACCTGTACTTCCCTGACTAATACATTTGTTTCCTTATTCCCTTATTTACATATTCTCTTGCTCTTTTCCCTCTCCTCTTTTCCCTCCCCCTTATACACCAGAGTGTAAAAGCCCAAACTCCTCGCCTGGATGGCTGGCCACGTTGGGCTGACTGATGGGAATGGTTTCTGGAATACCTACAAGATAGAGACTGAGGGCAGCGGTGAGACACACACACGCAGACAGACACTGTAGCCTTCCTGGGACTTGATAAACTCATTAAAAGAACCTGTCACCCATCCAACAGTTGACCCCAAGTAACAATTTCTGAGGATATAGTTGATGGCCAAGAAGAAAAAGAAAATAGGACTGACATTGTATGGGAGTGCAGGAGGTTGCTACAGAGCACCCCACTTCAAAGAGCCTCAGAAGTCTTGAGGAGCCCCACCACTGTTTCACAGATGGGCAAACTTTGGCCCGGAGAGGTCCATGGACTTACCCAAAGTTAGGACCTGGGGCCCCAGATTCCCATGAGAACACCTGTCTCCCAGGATCCCGAAAACATTTTCAGGAATTATGAATTCCAGAGGCAAACTTTCTGGAAACCCAACAAGAACCCTATATTTTGAAAAAATTCATCACTCATTAAAAAGTACCAATGTGGGGCGCCTGGGTGGCTCAGTGGGTTAAGCCTCTGCCTTCAGCTCAGGTCAGGATCTCAGGGTCCTGGAATTGAGCCCTGCATCGGGCTCTCTGCTCAGCAGGGAGCCTGCTTCCCCCCCTCTCTCTCTGCCTGCCTCTCTGCCTACTTGTGATCTCTCTCTCTCTCTCTCTCTGTCAAATAAATAAATAAAGTCTTTTAAAAAAAAAAGTGCCAATGTGCAGAGGCTTAAAAATTGTTTTAATGAAAGTAGAAGAAATAGAAGTCTCAGGTTCTGCTCAACCAGTCAGGTGAGGGGAACTCAGGATAAATACCCCTCAAATAAGGGGGAGATAAAATACCCATGTTTCATCATTCAGGTGTGAAGGGTCAGATCTAACACAAATCTAGGTGCTTTGTGGCCATGTTTCCTTTCCTTCCCTCTTCCCCACCTTGTCCCCTCCATGTTGAAGCCCAAAGAAATTGCCCTCACCTCCTTTGTGCTACACAGGGCCTTCCCAATCCACCATCAACTCCCTTCCCACTCCATTTCCATGTGTTCTCAGGAGGGTTTCCATGGTACACCCAGGAGTGGCAGCTAAGAAAACCTTGTGCCGTGGACATCTTACAGCACCTTAACCCAGACCTTACCTTTGACTGAACCGCCCCATTCCATGACCTCATCCTTTTGCTAAGCTGGGTCCTACTCAAGCTTCAGTACCCAACTGAGGATACACCTCCAGGAAGCCTTCCCTGACCTCCCCAACCCTCAAGGCTGGCCCTCAATGATGCTAGATGGTTGCTAGATGGTTCTCAACAATGTTCCAGCACCTCATGCCTGAGGCCTCACTTCGGGCCTTGTTGTGTTTTGAAGATTTATTTATTTGAGAGAGAGAAAGAAAGAGAGAGCATGTGTGTGCAAATGGGAGGTGAGTGGGAGATTATTTGTTGAGCGTGAACCCAACAGCTTGTGGGCTTGATCTCGTCCCCCTGAGCTCATGACCTGAGCAGAAATCAAGAGTCAGATGCTTAACCCTTAACCAACTGAGCCACGCAGGTGCCCCAGGCCTTATTGTATTTTGTTTGCTTGTTTGTGAGTCTTCCTACAAACAAGAGTGAGTTTCATGATGGTGAACAGGGACTGGGTTTTGCTCATTTCTGGTCTTCTGTGTCTATCCCAGGGCTTGGCACTCTGGAGGGACTCAATAGACGTTTGATGAAAGCATCCACATATGCATAGGGCCTTGAATATATAAATAAAAGGTAGATGGAAAAATGTGTCTCTGATGATAAAACTCCAGGCCCTGGGATCTAAGTTAGGGGTGGGGGGAATGGGTGTGTGAAGTGGTAGCGACAGTGGTGGTGGTGGTGTTGGGGGCCCTTGTCATGCAGTCCCTTCAACCACACCACACAGGTATGACCCTCCAGCTGTGTGTTTTCCATTTTCTCAGCAATCCTGGGGTTCTGTCCTATCATCAAAGCACACACTGGACCCTGTGTTCCAGTTGGGGATTCATCAACCCCGGTCCCTGCACTTACAATTGAGCCTGCTCACAGCAACAGAACGAAGCATTCAAGACATGGCAGAAGCCAGGACATAATGTACGAGGTGGAGACAAGAGGGCAGTCTTTGGGGGCCCCTGCCCCTCCTCATCAGGAGGCATCTGGGGCTTGCAGTGTGCCCACTGCTGCCGTGGCGAGGCCACACTGCACTGTAGAAGCTGTTTACAGAACTCATGAACCACTTCCCATATCCAAGACCCTTCAGGAACAGGTAGAATAGGAAGGCCAAGGAAGTGAGGTAGGCTTGGTCAGACACTTCCAGAAGAGAAGTCTTCCCATCTCAGAGGAGTCTCCCAACCCTCTCCTTTTGAGGTCAGCTTTCCATTCCCTGACCCCTCTGTGAGTAGAACTGAGTGTCCCTTCCTCAGGGCCACCCTCATCCCTAGATCCAACCTCCTTTCAAACCTCTGTCATAGTTCATGCATCTTTGATTATGTGTCTATGTGTCTGTCACTTCTACTAGTTTGTTGCAAGCACTATTCCTTAATCACCAGGTGTTTGACAAAGTTTGATGGATGGATGAATGGATGGATGGATGGATGGATGAATGGATGGATGAATGGATAGATGGATGGATGGATGGATGTGGATGGATGGGGTGGATGGATGGATGGATGGATGGATGGAATGAGATTTGTCCAGGAGACACACTATGATAAAAGCTACCATTTATGAACTCTTACTCAGTGTAAAGTGCCATGCTAAGTCCTTTAGACATATATTTTTGTCATTTAATTCTCACAGTGACCTTAGGAGTTAAGTAACAAGCACATTTATGATGAGAAGACAAGAAGACTGAGGTTGAGCCTGTGCTTAATGTCACACAGCCAGAAAACATCAAGGCAGAAATTCAAAGCTAAACAAAGCAAGCAACTCCAGATTGCATACTCCTAATCACTATAGCTTATAGCGTCCTTGAGGATATACTACTGCCTTTTCTATGAGCCTTGGTTTCTTCATCCATGAAACAGAGATGATAGCACCTACTTTGCAGGTTGTACATGTAAGGGTTGAGCTGGAGCCATTGTGACTTCAGGTTCCCAGGGAATGTGTCTTTCTGGATTCTCTAGCTTATGCCCATGCACTACTGCCCCACCTCCCTAAGAGGAAGCTTCCCTGCGTTTACAGAAATCAGTCAAACTGCAATGTTTTGTCCTGCTTACTGGTCCCCGAGCTTGCCTGGGACAGTTGGGGGTCCCTTTCAGCACACCTCCCCAACTTCCTCTTCTCTCCTCTGCATCTGCTTCCCTTTAATTCAAGAGGTCATGAATATGGAATCTATCAATCTCATTTTTCTGTATCCAGCAACAGATCTCCCACCATGGAAAAGGCGTGATTGCTCCAGTCATCCACTTGATTGCTCTCAATGGTCTAGGTGCTATCAGGTTGTACAAGAGATCCAAGCTCAAGGCAGACTCCCAAAGCCACCAGCACTGCAGCTCAAATTCCATATTTCTGACTGTTTGGGGGGGATAAGTGGATTCCTCCAATTTTTCTGGACAACAAGGGTTGAGGAGATAGCTTCGTAGAAGCTTGGTTGAATGGAGAGCAAATGACAGTTCTTAGCTGGCCTAACCCATTTCTATCAGGGTGGGCTTCTTGGAAGAGGGGGGATTTAAACCAACATTGAAATGAGGGTAGGAGGTAGTCTGGTTGGGGGAGAAGTGGTGAAAGTGAGATATTCTGTTGGATGTGAGAGAAAGAAGAGGTAAGGAAAGGAGAGAAATGAGGTGTCTTGTCATCTGTGGAAAAGGGGAGGGACTGCCGGGATACTGACCAGATGCAGCAGGAATCATGGCAAAGATGGTGGGGGCACAAGGGCAAGGGTGGGGACAAGGGATCTCAGAGGTCAGCAGGCAGTTGAAGGTAGAGCCAGCAGCATGCCTGGAGAATGGTGCTCTCCAAAATAAAACAGCCAAGACCTGGGGAATAAATGGCCTTGCTAATTGGCCATTTTGTTTTTTATGTATTTTTATTAGCAAGATAAAATAACAACTAATCATATAACTGTCTTCTGTGTGGAAAATAAATGCTCGTTAACCACTTGAGTGTTCTTGGCTGCTGAATGAGCCACAGCCCCGGACCAGAGCTCAGCAGATTACAAGACTGCAGGAGGCAGGAAGGTCACCCAGCCAGCCTCCCGACCTCCCTCCCGGGGGCAAACGCCACTCCACTGAGCCCAGGACTTCCAGTAAGGGGGCGGTGTGGTGGCCACACAGGGGATGTTCATTTAGCCCCTGCCTGGGGGACAAGGAGAAGAGAGGGCTGGGCTGGGATGAGGCCATACCTCCCTTGGACCGCAAACAGCCCTGAGGGATACTTCTTGAAGAACCAAGATGTGGGCTGCCCCCACAGATCCACCTCCCTCCTTGGCCATTTCTCTTCTTCCGGCCATTTCTCTCCTCCCCCATGTTAAAATAAAAAAGCAGAGACCAGCCTTGAAAATTCGCTGAGCTGATAAAATCAGTTTGGCCATACAGACAAAGCTTAATTTAGCTTGTTTTGCAAGAAAACTTGCCCTGGGTCATTTCTTGCTTATGCCTCGGAGAATCCTAAGCAAAAGTGTTTCGCAAGGTTGATATGAAGTAACCGCTGACCAATTCCTATCATTTAAGAAAGCGCTAATATCACAACCAATCCTTATGAAGAATAAAGTCACTGCCTTCACACCCTACAAGCTGCTTCATAGCCATATACCGCCTAGCCTCATTCTGTGTTTTGGTTTGAGTGCTCCTGGCTTACAAACTGTCTTTTCGATGTATGCGCAACAAACTTTTACTAATTACTACTTCTGCGATTCATTGGTTTTATTTGTGTAATTTTGGAACTTTTGACATTTCATGGTGTCCCAAGTGGAATCCAGACGTGACCGCCATGACTCGGAGACCGGTGAGCGTACAGGTGCCGGTACCCCCAGAGCCCACTGAGCTGCTTTCTCTATGACCCTGGACTTTAAGGAAAAGTGCCTCTTGGATCTGAGCTCTGCTGTCTTTGCATTCTGAGCTTTCAGGCTTTATTATGCATATCTGTATTTTCTTTGTTGAAGCTTCTTGGTAGGTCACACTATTCTGTTCAGAAGGGGTGGGGAGGAGTGGGGGATATGTGATGCCTTGTGTTTTGGAACAGCTGATGGAAAACAAGGCCCCTGACAGTTAAGATGCCTTGGGGAGTCTAAAGACAAAGATGGGCTCCACCAGGTCTGTGGACCAGGCTCTTGTGCCTTTTTGGGAAAAAATGAGTGAACTTTTAGAATCGTAGTGGCCACGTTAGGGAAACTTTAACTTATGTAAGTCAACTTTAAGGAGCACCCTTAAAAAGGAGGGGTTCCAAACCTCTCAGAGGCAATGGAATGAATCCTTTGATTGGTATCCAGAAGCTTCTATAAGACAAAATGTCTCCTAATATAGCTCTAAAAGACACAGCATGCAAATAAAAGATGTTTAGTAAAAAAAACTTTGCCCATCTGTGCGGGTAACCTTGGTCCACTGCCAAAAACAATTTGGATCCAACTATTCTTTTGAGTTTTGTACCTGAGACATGGCTAAAATTTTTAAAACAAAAGCTCTAAGATCTCTGTTGTGTCTATGTGTATCTATCTACATGTTTGTGCATGTCTTTGCGTGTATATATGTTGTGCGGATATGTGATCTTTTTCTACCTTTGGATGATTGTGCCAAAATTAATTTGTAAAGAGCTCTATCGAAGTGTCTTAAAGAAAATTAGGTGTTTATATAAATCAAGTATACTCTCAAATATACAGGAACCAACCCAAATATTTTTCAAATTCATGTGATCTGGGATAATCTTTGACAAATAAAAGCTAGTTTAAGCTTGTTGGTTGGCATGTCTTCAAAATTTGTCCACGAGAAAAATAACTTAAGGTGGTTATTAGCTGTTTAATGTCGAATCCGAGCATAATTGTTAAAACCAAGTAATTCACATAAATGTAAATAAGATAAAAGTTCATACTAAGTTGAACTAAATAATGGATAGTCATTGAATATCTAAATCTTTTCCAAATAAGATAACAATTAAATGCTAAACATAAGTTTATATACTTTTGGCTTTTCAATTTTTCACAGACAGACAAAAGATATTTGGGTCTATTAATAAACATGTTTTGTGCCACACTGAAAAATTTACAAGAAAGAATATATTTCTAGAAATTATGAAATGTATTTGTAAATTGTTAATCTTCTACAGGATGCTAATATGTGATGATTCAGAAGTGTGGCTTCCTAGTTTTTACTGAAAAGCAAAAATTATTAATATTTAAATTTATAGTCAATATGTAAAAATAAAACTACCAAAAATAACAAGGATGAAAGACAATGCCTACATATGAAAAGTAGGTAAGAAATATAGAATGTGTTTTTTAGATAAGGAAAGGTATGAAGGACATGAAGTTTTTGGTGGTTTTTTGTTTGTCTGTTTTGGAAAGGGAAAAAAGAAAGTAATTTTATCCTCAAGTGTGATGATTATTCCACAATAAGAAAAGAAAAAGGACAAAACCTAAATGGATATAAGAAATTGCAGAAAGTTTGTGGAAAAAGAATCTTGAAAAAGGAATTTAACATATGGTCAAGCTGACTTAAGATTGGAATGGACTCATTTAAGTTTAAAAAAAGATAATTTTAATATCAAAAATATATTGGTGCAAAATTAAGATTTAGTTTTCTTTCTGTTAAAATCACACACACAAATTTTTTTTTTTTTAATTTGTTGGAGAGCGAGAGACTGAGAATGAGAGGGGAGAAGGTCAGAGGGAGAAGCAGACTTCCCGCAGAGCCGGGAGTCCGATATGGGACTTGATCCCGAGACTCCGGGATCATGACCTGAGCCGAAGGCAGTTGCTCAACCAACTGGCTCAGTGGCAACTGAGCCACCCAGGCGCCCCCACAAAAAAATTTTTTTAAGTAATCTCCACACCCAGTGTGGGACTCGGACCCACAATCCTGAGATCAGGAGTCACATGCACGCCTTACCAACTAAGACACCCAGGAATCCCCAAATCACAAAATTTTTAGATTATTGGTCTGCTCTTGGGATGCCTGAGTGGCTCTGTCAGTTAAGCGTCTGCCTTTGAGTCAGGTCATGATCCCAGGGTCCTGAAATCGAGTCCCGCTTCCGGCTCCTTGCTCAGCGGGGAGCCTGCTTCTCCCTGTGCCTGCCGCTCTCCCTGCTTGTGCGCGCTCTCGCTTTCTGACAAATAAATAAAAATCTTAAAAAAAAAAAAAAAAGATTATTGGTCTGCTCTTAATAAAAAATTGTAAACAAAGTTTTTTCTGTGCCTTTCATGTAACCTGCCTAGGAAACAAAGATTCTGTATCTTGTGAAGTTAATTTCCTGTGCTCTACGTGGTTCTTGGCAGGTCTTTGAAAACTTAGAGAAAAAACAAACAAAACAAAACAAAAAACCCCTGAGTCTTCTCTACTAAAAGAGTTAAGAGGGCGCCTGGGTGGCTCAGTTGGTTGAGCAACTGCCTTCGGCTCAGGTCATGATCCCGGAGTCCCGGGATCGAGTCCCATCGGACTCCCGGCTCTGCAGGAGGTCTGCTTCTCCCTCTGACCTTCTCCCCTCTCATTCTCAGTCTCTCGCTCTCTAATAAATAAATAAAAATCTTTAAAAAAAATAAAATAAAAGAGTTAAGATTTTTTACAACTATGTAACTTTCTGTTACATTTCTTTTTGAAATCTTTTGTCACTTTAGTTGAATGGGTAATTCAGTCTTGTTTCACCTACGATTCCCTTTGATCATATTTTAAATCTTTTGACATTTTATTTTTTTAAAAGATTTTATTTATCTACTTGAGAGAGAGAGCACAAGTAGGGGAGAGGGTCAGAGGGAGAAGCAGGCTCCGCACTGAGCAAGGAACTCAATATGGGGCTCAAACCTAGGACCCTGGGATCATGACCTGAGCTGAAGGCAGTCGCTTAACCAACTGAGCTGCCAGGTGCCCGTCTTTAGACATCTTTAACAAACTTCCCCAAACCAAAATCTGAATGAAGTAAAAAGAGAAATGTTCACTTACTTGGATTTATTTGGTATATTAAGTTGCATGGGAAACATTGTCAAATAAAAAGTAATGTTAAGGGACGCCTGGGTGGCTCAGTTGGTTGAGCAACTGCCTTTGGCTTGGGTCATGATCCCAGCGTCTTGGGATCAAGTCCCGCATCGGGCTCCTTGCTCCGCGGGGAGCCTGCTCCTCTCTCTGCCTCTGCCTGCCTCTCTGCCTGCTTGTGTTCTCTCTCTGTCAAATGAATAAATAAAATCTTTAAAAAAAAAAAAAGTAATGTTAAACCTTCTTAGACCATATTTATATAGGATGTATATCATTAAAATAAGTGATTCGGAAATTACATGAGATTCTTAAATATCTCATATGTCCTGGTATAATGTTATCAGCCATAATTCCAGTCATTATCTTAAAATACGGTATGTCACAAAAGTAATCAAATGTCCTTGTCAATTGCATCACTGTGTAGTGTGCATGCATGAGTGTGTACACACAAGTATGTGCATATGTGTGTGTGCGCACATGTGTGAACTCTGATCAGACCTTCAGCTGTGACCATTTTTGAGTCTTCTCACCCACAGTTATTGTTTTATTCTTGATTCCTCTCTGAAAGTATTTACAATCAACTGCAAACATAAGTGTTTCACTTTCAAAGAGATTCATAGAAAAGACCCTAACAAATGCTCTAAAAGACAGGTTTCTGCTAACTTTAAGATCGTCACACTAAACTGGGGGTAAAAATTTCTAAAACTCTAATGGAAAACTGTTTGATTCATAAAACTGCTAACCCAAGATTCCGCAAAGCAAGAATGAATTGCATAAAATGGAATGAAATGATGAAGGTGATTATGATTTTTATTATTTCATCTAAAACATCGCTGGTTCATTAATATTTTGTTTGCCAGATTTATTGGACACCTTTTCCTTCTGTCTTTTAAGCTACCTGTAATTTACAGCAATTTGGTTAAGTGTATCTTTGCAGCAAAGGTTGAAACATTTATCTTTTTCTCCTTACCTATTCCCTCCAGATTTGGAAACTCTTACTAAATATTCTTATTTTTCATGACAACATATGTATTTGCATAAGTGCGATAAGAATCTGTTCTTATAATAGGGACATAGTTAGCCAACTCTTCAGGTTGGCTTCCCAGCCTCAAGAGGTTTTGGAAAGTCCAGGCTGGGATTCCTTATGAAAACTTCCAACCAAGTAGGGTTAAGAGAGCCTATATAGGGATGCCTGGGTGACTCAGTCAGTTAAGCATCCAATTCTTGATTTTGACTCAGGTCATAATCTCAGGGGCCCTATGTCTGAGCCCCCATGTTGAACCCTGAGTGGAGCCCCGCCTCGGGCTCGAGACTCCAGGCGCAGAGAGGAGTCTGCTTCTCTCTCTCTCTTTCTCTCTCAAATAAATAAATAAGTCCTTAAAAAAAAAAAGCCTATATAGTCAATCACGATTCTTTCTGCACTTATGTAAATAATCAGGCCAAGTTTATTGAAACTAGGCTTAATTTGCAAACAAATTAGTCTTACTGTGGTTGTCTTTGATAGAAATGGAGATGATTGTAAAGAGAACACCTATGTTTCAGTAACATACTTGTTTGGATATCAGATTCTAGTGCTGTTCATTGTCTTTGAGGTTTCGCTTTCTACCTGTAAACTGGGCTGCATCTGAATTCTTCTAGTTTCCTCCAATATTTAATTAGAAATTTGCAAACTAACATTTCCAATTTGCTCCCACCCTTGGGACTCAGAATCGCTATGAAATTACACTACGCTCTTCCCAAAGCCATGGAAGCTAAACCCGGACACCTTGATATGAACTTCAGAGAAATCATCCCAACAGCTTATGTGTGGACGATCTTTGTGCCTGATGCTATGTGGCTGCTCAGAAAGATGGCCAGAGATGTTCAAACTGCACACTGGGAGAGTGAGTCAGATTCCCTCTGTCTGCCTTCACTTCATCTGCAGATGCTCAGAACCCAGCATCCAGAAATCTCAACTGGCTCTTCTCCAAACTCAGAAAGTGAATTTCTAATTTGCTTGAACTATTAACCTTTGTTTCTCTTTTGTTTCCATAGAAATGCCTCTCCTGAAGTTACCTGATTGCTCACATCGCACAGAGACCTAATTTAGGTGAAACCTCATCAGCAGCACCACCTCCCGAAATACAACATTGTCAAGTTCATCCTGTTCTCGACAGTCACGAGGGTATGTTATTTGCTAAGACATGATGTCATCCCTTTGACCTGTTTAATTGGTTAAATCTTGCCTCCCGGGAGTTTCTGCTCTGCAGAACTTCTAAGTCCTTGGCTACTGTGCTTCTCATACTCATCCCGTCCATTGCATCCCATCCATTGCATTGTATTCTCGCAAGTGTTCTAAATGCCTGTCAGCAGCCCCTCGCTTGCCAAATGGTATCCCACAGGATCAGACAGCTGGGTGAAATCAACAACAACCACAGAAATGATGAGGATGGTGACTACATGCCCTCCAGCCTGGAGACTCAAGTGGGTGAAAACACAGAGTATCTGATTCTTCAGCCTGGCTCTGTCCATGGTGGTAACCCAGCATCGTGTCATGCTGCTTGGTCATACTCCACCCCTGCTGAGAAAAGGATCAAAAGGGGGGAATTTTTTTAAATAAAAAACAAATGGAGACCACCCTTGTAAATTCTCTGAGCAGATGAGTCCCATGTAGGCATGCAAACGAAGCTCAAGTTAGCTTATTTTGCAAAGCTAACTCGACCTGCGTCATTTCCTGCTTATGCCTCCAAAAATCATAAGCAAAGCTTAAACTGTTTCCCAGGGTTGATATGAGGTAACTGCTGACCAATTCCTATCATTTAAGAAAATTCTAGTATTAGAACTGACCCCTGGGAAGAGTCAAGCTGCTTTGGAGTCATAAAGCCCTGAGCCTCTCTCCATGTTTTGGTTTGAGCACTCCTGGTTTGCAAACTTTTTGGTGTGTACCCATTAAACTTTTACTAATTACGTGTAAGCCTGATGATTCACAGACATGTACCCTGGGGCAAATAATACATTATATGTTAATAAAAAATTTAAAAAAACTTTTACTAATTACTACTTAGTGATCCATTGGTTTTATTTGTGTTATTTCTGAACTTTTGACACCTAGTATACCCCTTGTTCTTAGCCAGACAAGGATCTCACCCAGAGACCTCCTCTCAATGGCCATCTTGAGACAGGTGCTCTGAAAAAGGGGCAGCAGGAGGAAGCTGAGTCTCCATGGTGACCCTGTCCACTCACCCTCCCATCACAAACTAGGGGGAAGGGTTGAGGAGATTTGGTTGGTGGGGAAGTGGGGCAAGGGAGCCTGGTTACCCAGGCAACTCCCTGAAGGTCCCAGCCAAGGGTTCAGCTTCCACAGGTGGGGGCTGGTGTTGCCATGGAGACTCCCCAGCAGCATTGCCAAGGCTGGAGGCCTGGGGGCACGAGGCATAGAAGGAGAAGGGATCAGGATCCTCTTGGAATAATGTGGATGTCAGAGTGGCAGCTCGCCAGAAAAGAAAGTTCCAGAAAACAGTGTGTTCTCTGCTTTGCTTCTCTTTCCCTGCCCCCCCCCCCGGGGACACACACACACACACACACACACACACACACTGCCCCTGTCCTTGACCTGCCTCTAGAAATCTGCTGGTGCCCAGCTATCATCCATGGCATGTGGTCCTGTCTCTCCATCTCTTCGCTCTCCTCTCTCAGCGATGTTGATCATTTCAGGCAGAGAGCCTACCAAAGGGTCGCCATGACAACAAACCAAGCCTTTGGTCTCCATGGTGATAAGCCCTCTAAGTTATTTTTATTTATTTATTGGGAATTTCAAAGGATTTTCCACTTGTTTGCCCAGGCCTGGTATTTGGGACACTGGGATGGAACCATCATCACTCTTCCCCAGGCCCTAGAAAAGGAGAATAAGGTCAAGGAATGTCAGGCTTGACAGCTGAAATATGGCTGAAGAGTGGCCTTGAATACCTCCTCGGAGTTGCAGAGGAAGAGGCCTTTCTGGGTTCTTCCTCCATCTGCCAGATGTCTGAGGAGGCTCTCGAGAGCCACTTAGCAGCCATCATCCTGAGGGAGGCTCAAAGCGCAGCTTCAGGGGATGGAAGGATTGATTGAGGCATTCCCTGCTTCACTCTAAAGAACGGATGTAAATTACAAAAATACACAGAGGACCCAGGGAAGGAAAATAAATGACTGAGGAACATGGAGCAAAGGGGAAGGAAGAGAATGCTAGGCTGAGGGGATACACAAATGTGCAGGCTCTAAGGTGTGAACCCTCTGTGAGAGGTGCCACAAATTTAACTCTGGGCTGTCTGGTGGCCAAAGCAAAGAAGGAAACAAGATTTATGGTCCTTAATGGAAAAAAAAAAGAGAGAGAGAGATGGTTTGGGAGAAGTATTGTGTATAGAGAGAATAATACGAGGCTACCTTCCCAGCTGACCTGAAGTCCTCCCTGCTGGCATCTGACGCCCGTGCTTTCACTTTTTTTGCTTGTTGGCCCGGCCTTGTTAGTTTGCTCTTTTTTCAATAATCCTCTTCCTTAACCCTTGCCATGCGAGGTTGTGTGACTCATCCCAAATCTGGCTCAGGATGGAAACTAGATGAGACTCATCTGACAGAATACAGACCTGGAGGGGATCCACCTTGCACAGCAACTGAATACCATCTAAAATTATAACCATTGGGATGTTTTTGGTTGCAAATAACAGCAGACCCAATCCAAAAGGGCTCCACCATATAGGGAATTTACCTTTTTGCAGAACAAGATGCTCTGTGGTAGGATAACTTCTGAGCTTTCTTGGTATCATCCAGGGCCCTGGTGCCTTTCACCTTGAAGCTGGACCACTGTCAGTGTGGCCACCAGGGATCCAGCCATCACATGCAGTGTATCTAGCAGGGAGAGTGGATTCATCTTCTGTTTCTCATTTTAAGAAAATTGTTGCAGGAAGCCCCCGGGGGATACCCCATCCTGTGTCCTGGCCCACATCTGGGTCACCTGCTTTCTGTTAACCCAACCCAGGTCAAAGGAGAAGGGGGTGAGTTTGACTGGTCAGACTACCTGGTATTCACTCTGACTCATACGGGGATGGGGAGGAAAGGACCCCAGAACAAAACTGATGATCAGCACACTGAGGAAGGAAGGGCGTCAGTGAGGCTTCCAGAAATAAGCCTTGAGTTAAAGCTTTGCATGCTAGTGATTTAAGGAAATGTTCTTAAAGGGACTGATAAGGGAATAGGAAAGCAGGACAGAGAAGCTGTCTGGGAGATCTCTGGAACAGAAGTCACATCTCAGGGGTTGTTTCAGCTCAAGGCAAGGGATAGGGACTTGGATTTTCCACACTCATCAATCACTAGCTAAGGGCTACCCGTAGGGAAAGGGGAGCTCCAGGCACATCCAGTTCTTTGCACATTTGGGTGCACCAGCTAGAGAGCCCAGGGGCAGGCCTCTGAAGAGGGTCTCAGGGCCAGGCTGGCATTAGAAGCAATGCATGTAGAAGGTTAGAGATGCACACACAGAAATGACAACAGGGACACCAGGGGCATCTGGTCAACCAACAGTGGCCACCACAGTGATGCCATATTCCCCCCGCTGGAATGTAAGCATCATGAGAACAGAGAGCTGCTCTGTCTTGTCATGTGCCATGTTCTCAAGCTACAGCACCATGCTCACACATCCCGGCACCCAGTAAATATGCATTAAATAAATGAATGAAGGTTCCAGGGTCTGGGGTTTATGGGCAGCTGAAGCTGGGCCTTGGGGTCTTCCTAGCAGAGGAGCCCCCTAGGTGAGCTCCGGGCTCACCATCCCTATGTTCCATTTCAGCCTAAAGCCTCTCCTACTAGGAGGCAGCTCACAGCACGAGGACACACTAGTTTTCTGGGGGTAATCGCTCTGTCTTCACAGAACTAGGGGCAGCTCCTTGGAGAGAGTTCCCAGCAACCCAAACCCACCAGGGCTATGCCTTGATTCAGAGGCACAGAGGGTGGGGTCCGAGCTCAGGAACTGAATGTACCCATGGGAAACAACGCAGCATTGTTATTCTTAAAAAGTGTCAATGAATTCAGAGCAAACAGTTTTACAGACATTACCTCATGCACTTCTCACAACCACCCGGTGTGTAAGGGGTATGACTGTGCCACCATCATCATTGCCAAAGGAAGGAGGAAGAAACGGAGGCTCAGAAAAATGAATTTCCTTCCCCATAATCAAAGAGCCCCAATGGGTCAGATCCCCCTTGAGGCCAGATCCTGTATCACTCTGCCCTTGCGAGTTCCTGGAAGACCTCTTTCCTGGCGCTGAGCACCCTGGATCCCCACTGACCTTTTGTCGGCCTCTTCCTTCTGCCCCTTGCACGTGACCATGAGCTCATGGAGAGGAAAGACTGTGTCCTCCAGGACTGATGCAGTGCCTGGGAGATAGTCATGAGGGGCATTTTCCAATAGTCCTTTTCTGTCCCCTTCAGGGCATATGTTTAAGTGATACTTTCCTGCCCACTTGAGGTTAGATGTGGCCACGTGACTTGTTTGGGCCCATGAAATGGGAGTGGAAGTGACATGTGTCATTTCTGAGCGAAAGCTTTAAGAGAAGTACCTGTGACAGAAACATTCAAGACAGAGGCTGTTCCACCAGCCTGCTTCCCAAATGAGGGTGACACAGAACAGAACCCCGATGATCTGTGATGATAAGTAACTTGAGTGAGAAATAAGCCCTGTGATCCGATGCCACTGAAATTAAGGGGATGTTTGTTACTGTACCGTAACCTACCATATCCTGACTGATATGGCACATATTAATACAGACTTCATAAATCTCAATAGACAGAAACAAAGAAGGGAGAGAAGAGGGAAGGAGGGAGGAAAGGAAGAGCAGAAGGTGGGAGGGATGCGAGCAAGGACCAATGGTTCCCTCTGAACAGTGAGAGAGATAGATCCTTCCAGACCCCAGAGGAATCTTCCAGAAACAGATTAGGTAAGTGGGTTCCTGCAGCTTAGATATCCTCCTCCTGCCATTTCCCTGACCCTGCACCCCAGGATTCTGAGATCCAGAGGTTGTCAAGGGGAACCTGGGTCTTCCAGGCCCAGGACTCCCTCTCTAGCTATGGAGAGGATAGCCGAAGCCAGAGTAGAGAGGCTATTTCCCCTCCAATTGAAGACATCTTCAGCCAAATGAATAATTCATTGTAAATGACTTTGAGATGAGTCGAGGCTCCATGTTGCCACCCGATTATATGTACCATAAAAAGCAATGACAGTAATTTATCTCCTTTCTCTTGAGGGGTGGGCCATGGGGATGGGGAAGAAATACTCGGTGCCTGGCATGGGGTGATGAATCATTCCTCTTAGCCGTTAAGCTGCAAGCTGCTGACACTTTTACTGATTTGGCATTAAATAATTCCAGTCTTGGTCTGGAAGCAGAGAGGGGGTCTGACTTCCCTTCCCAAGGAGGGGCCAAGGGGAGTGAGCGAAGGGGGTCATTTGGCCGTCATGTGGAGTAGGGAAGGTGGGAGAGGTAGAGGGAGGAGTGGGTGTGCAATCTGGCCTCATTAGTTCGCCCTGAAGTTGTCTATACTCTAAAATTCAGGGACAGAGGCTGGAGCCTGAGCTGCAAGTGACAAGCTCACGTCTGAGCAGTTCCAGTCACATGGGCTGCAGAGGGACCCCCGCGGCAGGGACCAGCTATTCCTGGGATGCTCCCTGTGTTCCTGGCCCTCAGGCAGCTGGGGGATGGAAGCTCACCACCCTCCTTCAGATGAACCCAGGACTTTCTGCCTGAGGCACCCCAAGAATGTCATGGTGCCAACTTTCATCTTTGTAGCTGGAGGAGTGAACTATGGTGCCCCGTCTGTAGGTGGAGAGGCTGAGGCTCAAAGTGAGTCAATGATGAGATCAAAGGGACACTCTGGAGAGTGGTGGGATGCACATCCTCAAAAATACAGATCAGAACTTTCTCCCCAAACCCAAACTGCCTCTTCTACTCATACACAAAGAAGATAGATGTAATCCCAGCAAAATCCGGAGCTGTGCCTGCAGTGTATATATTTTTATTTTGACAAAAATATTTTTGTTTTACACTTTGGAGGCATGCTGAGAATCCTATGAAAGCCAAACCCTATTCCTGTAGCAATACGTCCACACCCCACCATCATCGGTAACTACATTTTCGCACAATCCAGGTCCCACCCTAGAGCCACCCCCATCTGAGTCAACCTCCAAGGGAGGTGTCTGATAGCTGACGTTTGAAAAACCTTCCCTAATAGCAGCTTTATATGCAATAGCCCCAAATTGGAAACCACCCAGACATTCTTCACAAAACAAACCATGGTACATCCACACCGTGGAATGATGCCCAGCAATAAAAAGGAGCAGACTAGCCATACACGCAACAGCGAGGATGGGTTTTCAGAGAGTCGTGCCAAGCGAAAAAAAAGCCAATCTCAAAAGGTTCCACACCATATGATTCCATAACATTCTCCAAATGGCAAAATTATAGACACAGAAGAGATCGGGGGTTGCCGATGGGGTTGGGATGGGGTTGGGTGTGGGGGTGATGGGGTTGGGGGTAGATGTCATCCCAAAAGGGCAACATGGGGACCCTTGTGCCAATGGAAGCGTTCTGTATCTTGACAGGAGGTGGACATGATATTGTGATAATATTGCATAATATTGCATAAACACACACACACAAATTAGTACATGTAAAATTGAAGAAATCTAAGATTGGTCGATCGTATTGCTGTCAATTTCCCAGTGTGATATTATACTACAATTTTGAAATATGTTAAGACTGGGAGAAACTGGGGAGGGTACACAGGACCTCTCTGGATTCTTTCTCACACCTGCTTACGAATCTACGATGATATCGAAATAAGAAGTTTGATTTAAAAAAAAAGTTCTTTAAGGTCCTCTAATGATTCTGTTCAATTGGATATGAGAACATCTGCCATATTTAGCTTTTTGTTGTTGTCTTCAGTGTACCGTCACTATAACCCACACACCTCCCCCTTTCCATGGTCAAGGAGAAAATGCACTTCCCATCAGGACGTGGATGTCGGTGCCTGGCCCAGCGCTAGCCGGACAACAGACGATTGTCTTATCACAAAGCAATGGAAAGGCAGGAGCTTTGGACAGGCCCAGGCTCTCCCACTCACCAGTTCCGCAACTTTGAACAAAGCATGGAACCCCACCAAGGTCTCTGCAAAGTGGCACATTAGTGACACCTACTTTAAAAGTCCAGCTATAGGTTGGATATAGGGAGGCGGGAAGCCTGAAAAATGTTGTTGCTTGGTGGTAGAAGCTGTGGTCAAAAGTTTGCTGGGTGTAGGTCTTTGCTTGCACTTGCCCCCGACCCCCCGCCCCCGCCCGCAGCAGCGCATGGATACACCCCAACAAAGCCACACCCCAACAAAGCCACATCTGGACCCCTCCCGCCCACCCCTCCCGGTGCAGGGTTTAGGAGCCGAGCTTGGGTCCAAGGTCTCTCTGTGTCTCTAAGACCGGCTGTGTAGCTAAAGGGGTAGCACAGGGAAGAACTTCTAAAGCGATTTCCCCTCCTGAATCAGACACTGGTACACTCCAAGCCTACAGCCGGAGAGGTGAGGTTGGAAGCGAATTTAACCAGCATGGGTCTGATGTTTTCCCAGCTCATGCTTAATAGGATACAAGGCCTTTCTCTCCGTTGATTGGAGCCTTCCTGTAGTCTGCAGTGCGGACACCGGAGCTGCCCTGCCCTGTGTGTGCAGCCCCCTCTCTGGGTGTGCATGGGAGTCCTCACACGTGCACGGGCACATACACACACACACACACACACACACACTCCTGGGCCGCACCGCCTCTTTCCTGAGAAGGACTGGGATTCTGCGGGGAGAGGGGCACGTGCCGGTCGTGTGTGATTGCTGAGGCCGCTCCCTCCACCCCAACGTGAGTGCCCTTTCCTCGCTGCACCCATCCCCTCACCTGGGCCAGGCGGACCGAAGGGAGGGAAGCGGCAGAGGCAGCTGGGATGCAGACTCTTTCATTATTTATGAAGCTTTCCGTTATTTCATGTATAAATAATCGATGGCTGCAAAGCCTGGCGCGCACCGCCGTGGAATATTCATGAGCCGCGTTTGTGGGGCTGTGGGGCCTGCGGCGGTGGCCGAAGATGTGCGCGCACTCTTACACGCACGCGCTCACGCGCGCCCCCAAATAAACCCCGTGGTAATAAAGATTTCAGTTGTCAGGCGGGGAGGGGGGGCAGCCCGCGTGCTCCCAGCGCCAGGAGCCAAGCGCCAGACCCGTCGCCTGTAGCAGAGGGAGGAGGTGTGTCCCCCTGACAGCCTCGCCAGCCAGCGAGCCGGGATTAACCAGGGGCTCCCCGGGAAAGATCAGGGGATGAGGAATCCTCCCCCCTGCGCGCGGGCCTAATAGACCCTCCCCACACCCGCCCTCGGCCTGAGGGGACAAGTTCTGCACCCTCGGATGCCTGCATGATTCCTGGTATCCAGACTCAGCGACCAAGAGGACCTAACCTCTACCCAGCACAGGCTCCGCAGGGGTCGGGGGAGGGACAGCTTGGCCCCCAGGTCCCCCATGAGGCTGGACCTTACTTGTCTCTTGGGCCCCCACCCCGTCTCCCATCCAAGCTGCAACTTCTTTAAATCCTCTGACTTAGAATTTGCTCTCTCATGCCACTTATGCTGTTCCCTCTGCTTGAAACACTTTTGCATGTCCCACCGGGGACTGAGGACCGGCTAGTGCCCACTCACCCCTCAGGTCTCCACACGGATATAGATAGTAAATGCCAGCTCCTCTGAGTCACCTTCCCTGACCTAGGCCCCCTCTCAGGGCCTGGGGACTTGGACTCTCCTATCTCTGCACTCACTCCATCCCATTGTAAGTATCTCTTTGTTAATGTCTGCCCCCCCCCCGCCCCGCCTCCCCGCCCCAGCACACACATTGGACTGTAAACTCTGGGATGATGGCGGGCTTTGGCACCCAACAGACCTCAGTTTGAGTCCAAACTCTACCACTCTCTTGCTGTGTGTCCTTAGCCAAGTTATTGAACCTCTCTGGGCCTGGATTTCTTCTTCTGTAAAGCTGGAGTAATACAAACAGAGCCAACCTCCTAGGGCGGGTAGGAGGATCTAATGCATTCATCCAGTGAAAGTGCTTGGCCGAGCGCCTGCCCAGGTCTCAGTAAGTGGCCAGGCCCTGGTTCCGTCTTGGTTCCAACACCCCCCAAAGCTCTGAAAACCAGAAAGCTTTTCGAAACTCATTTGGCAGCAGAACCTGAATGAAACTGACCTTGGAAGTACTTACAGTCTTTATTTATCCACTTGCTGGAACTATTCGTATGTATTTTGCTACAGAAATAGGAATATGTTGAAGTGTTCCATAATATAGAGGACATTACATTTCTAAAATCTGGAAAATTTTCAGAATCTGAAATGCATCTAGCCCCGAAGTTCTCTGAGAGGGACTGTGGACCAATAACATTCTTGTGAGTTTTATTATCCAGAGTCTAGTACTAGCCAGCTCCTGCAGCAGCACCATGCCTGCCTGGGAGAGCGCCATGCCCGCCGCTCCGCAGCCCTCCGTCAATCCCAGGAGATGGGCGGGATAGTGACAGAGTGAGTCTTGCTTCCCTGGCTTCTGGGAGAACTGGGAGGCTGTGTCCTCTCACCCATTCCCTCAGATCCCGCAGCCCCAGGCCCCTTGCTGTTAGTAGCCGGAGCGGGGTTAAATTAAAACTGTCTCCTGGGGCACCTGGGTGGCCCAGTCAGTTTAGCGTCTGCCTTTGGCTCAGGTCCTGATCCCAGGGTCCTGGGATTGAGCCCCGAGTTAGGCTCCCTGCTCAGTGGGGAGCCTGCTTTTCCCTCTCCCTTTGCCCCTCCCCTCTGCTCATGTGTTCTCTCTCTCTCTCTCTCCCTCTCTCCTCTCACACAGACATGTTCTCAAATATACAAATAAATAAAATCTTAAAAAAACCCAACCCAATAAAAACAAAATACCTGTCTCCCGGCCTGTCTGACCACTGGTTTTGCACAGAGAGCCAATCACTTGTGCCAAATCACAGCTGAGGAGCTCACGGTAAGTGGCTCCGTCCTTCCAGAAAGGCAGTGCAGTGCTCTCTGGCCCCTCCCACAATGGCATCAGTGGAAGAGCCTGGAAGAGAAGGACCCATGAAATGAGGCTGAGTGGGGATCTGTGCTGGGTCCGAAGGTATACAGATGGTGTCTCTGCTAGAGACGGTGGTGACGATAGAGGGCATAGACAGACCATGTAGATACAGATAGACGATGGCAGAGGGAGAGCTGGGCACGGACGGCTGCAAATATCCCATCATTTTTTCCGTCCCCCCACCAAGCCCGTGGGGTGGGCGCTGCTAAAGTTTAACAAGGTCCTAATAAACGAACTCGCCACTTCCCCACCTGAGGTCAGATCTAGCTGAGAGAGAGACACACTGGAACCCCATCGATGAAGGTCAAGATCTAGCACCTGCCAAAAACTCCATTGCAGAATGTGTGACAAGATGGGGAAAGGCTGGGAGCCTTATATCCCTCCTTATGAAAATATGAAGCCCATTTTGTAGATGAGGCAGCTGAGGCTGTGACTGGAGGCCCAGGATTCGAACCCATTACTTCATTACTCTGCCTTTCAGACCCCAGAAACAAGGGCTCGGGGACCTCCAGGGGCCCATGATAAAATGAGTCCCCTCTGAAACAACATTAGGGGTTGGGAAGCCTGCAGCAGAACGCTGGGAAATGGCCAAAGGCTGCTCGGCCATTTCCTTCCTCTCTCCCTCCCTGCTCCTCCCCCCACCCCACTCCTCCTCTCTCCTCCCTGTCCTTATTCTTCCCTGTGAGATCAGCATCTCGCATTTCCCTCTGGTTACCGCGCTTGGGTGCTTGGCGAGGCAGCTTTCCTGTTTCATATCTGATCTGCGCACCTGAGCTAAGGGAGGGACTTGCTTGCAAAAGCCACTTGCATCCCCAGCTCATTAAACAGCAGGTGCTCTTGTTGGGGTTCACCAATCACAAGCCTGATCCGTGTCTGACAGCTGGAACAAATCCCAGGAGGGATTCCAACAGCCCCCAGCTGCTCTGAACACCGGCGGGGAGGGCAGGGGCCCCCGGAGCTGGAAAGCCCCATCTCTGCCCGGAGGCTGCCCTCATTCTGTCTCACATCCCAGGGTTGTGGTTCGTTTATCAATCAGGCAGAGAAAGCTGCCTGGAGTTCAAGGAATGGGGGTCCCAAGTCCAGAGATGAGGCCATTTTGCTCTTTCCCAACCTCCCGCACAAAAATGTTTCCTTTAATGAACCAACTGCATTGTTGGCTTTCCAGAATTCTGAGGCTCATCTCTGAGCTGAGCAAGAAGAGCCCTGTGATTGATTAGGGAAGTCTGCCGCGGCTGTGGCCTGGGAGATGGCGGAGCTCGGACCATGTGTTCACTTTCTCAGCATTTATGATACCTTTGGTGATGGATGGCCATTAGGGGAGGGACCGTGTGATTGTGTCACTCTGGGTTTGGGGGTTGTGTGTGTGTGTGTGTGTGTGTGTATAATCTTGAAAGATGCACGTTTACAAATCTGCTCATAAATCAATGGTCAGCGAAATCCCTTTCTTCCACACCATATGGCCTGTATGACCTCCAGCAAGCACAGAAACTTCCAGAGCCTTATTGCCGCATTTACAAAATGAAGGTGAAGCTGCCAGTTGGGACAAGGTTGAATGCATTAAAGTCCTCTCTCACTTATGGCAATAAAGAATTTTGTTATTTTTAATTGTTATTAAAAAGCCATACATTCTACAGTCCAGAAACAGGCATCGGTGAGCAGGGGATAGAGCCTTGCTGGAGACTTGCTGGTCTCCAGGTCCTGGACAAGTAGAGGAAGCAAGAAATTCAATTCCTCCAGGACGTTGGAACCAAAGTGCTTCGTGACACAGGTGAACTCCGCTACCAAAATTTTGCACAAGCATGGCATTTCCTTGAGGCAATAGATGAAGTCCTTACAGCGGCTACATTTCCTCAAGGGTCACTTCTTCTTTGCTCCAACCACACTCACCAGGCACACTTCTGCCTCAGGACCTTTGCACTTGCTGCTTCTGCTGCCTGCATGCTCCTACCCCAAGTACCTTTGCAAGCTCACTCCCTCACTTCCTGCAGATCTCTGTTTCAAATGCCGCCTTATCAGAGCGGCCTGTCCTGACCACTTTTTATAAATTAGCCTCTCCCGTCCAATCACTCTCTATCATCCTCATCCTGCCTCATTTTTTCATAGTACACATAACGTTTCTTGTCTGTCACCCCCCTCCCCATCAGAATATTAGCTCCATGAGGTTAGGAATCCTGTCGGTGGTGTGAACTACTCTATCCCCAGTGCCCAGGACAGGGCCTGGCATGGAGTGGGAGTTCAGGAGATGTGCCCTGAATGGGTCAGTGAGGGTCAGGCATTCAATTTTATGGAAAGAAACTGAGGCAGAGAAAGGTTGAGCATTTGCCCAGTTACAAAAACTTTCTAGAAGAACTTTCTGGAGAGTCCTCTGGGCCAAGCCCCACGCAGAGCACTTTACATAAAAATGCTGTCCCTTGAGCCCTCACAGTGACCCCCTGTGATGCAGAACTGTCCCCATTTTATAGATGGCTACCAGGCAGGTGGAGTGATCCTTCAAAGCATGCAGCAGGTGGGAGGGGAGTTAGGACCCGAGGCCATGCCGCATGACTCTGTGCTCTGTGGCCTCCGGAGCTTGGAGCCGAGGTCTTCGGACCCCCAGTGTCCCCTCAAGCCAAGCAGAAGTTTCTGTGTTGAGTGGGTCATAGAGCCCATCCCCCATCTCCAGGCAGCACTTTATCTAAATCCCCAGACAGAATTGTTCCAAATCTTATAAAATCCACGCCGAGGAAGTTCACCACTTCCCCAGTCTCTGAATATCCTCCCCGCAGTTAAATCTTCTGTCGGTCTAATCTAAACCCCCTTCGCTTCATATGTGACCTCTTCCTTCTGGTCCCACCGTCCTGGACAAGGCCAGCTGGCTTCCAACAAGGCTCCAGCACCAAGACGCTTGGCTGAACCGGGAAGGGAGCGAAGCCGCAGGCTGTGTGCCGCTCCAGTCCCCCCCACCCCACCCCCGCGCCCTGAGAACCCCAGCTCGCAAGGCTGATGCTGGGTCAGCTCTCGGAGCCCCGCCCACCACGGTGATTTTCAGGCTCCGGGCTCCGTAGCTCTGCGGGCTGCGCCAGGAGACCGCAGGAAGCAGCGAGGGTCAAGAGCAGCCCCCGTCAGGCTGAGGTGGGATGGGACGGCTCAGGGGACATCAGGAGTGTGGGGATGGGGTGGGGTGAGGGGCGAGGGGGGCAGAGACCCGGACACTCCAGATGCGGGTGGGACATAGGATGGGGACCTACTAGAGCCAGAGAGGCCATCCCCCTGCTGGCCCGTAGCTGAGGGACAAAGACTGGCAGAGCGCAGAGAACAGGGAAGACGGGGTGGGGGTAGGGGAGTATGGGAAAGTCAGCCATGTAGAAATCCACCTCAGGAGTTCCTACTTCTCTTTCTTCCAAAGACAAAAGCAACATGAAGGGGACAGCCGGGGAGAGGCGTTTAGCTGAGTTTGTTTCTCTGCAAATCTCCCTGGGACCTGGTTGGAATCACAACCTCGGGGCGCCTGAGGGGCTCTGGCGGTGAAGCGACTGACTCCTGGTTTCTGCTCAGGTCTCCGTCTCAGGACCATGAGATCAAGCCCCAGCCTTGGGCTCCGAGCTCAGTGCAGAGTCTGCTTGGGATTCTTTCTCCGTCTCCTTCTGCCTGTCCTGCTCATTTTCTCTCTCTCTGAAATAAAAATAAATCAATCTCTAAGAAAAGAAAAAGAAAGAAATCACAGCCTAGCAGGCCCCCCCACCAGCTCTCCAGTGCAGGAGGCCGTGGCAGGGATCAGAATTTCGTGTCCCGCCCAGCCGGGCTGCCGTCCTGTCTCTGTCCCTGCAGCTCCCCAGCTTCTTGCTGGCGCCCTTGCCTTGGATTTTTCTTGCTCAGTACTTTGAGCCCTCCTGCCTCCCTCTTGGGCTATCTTTCTCCCTGGGAGCCACTCTCTCAGTCAGCTTCTGGGCCCCTGGCCCCTTCTACCCCTTCACAAAGTCTCTCCCTAATTGCCCCCTCCTGGAGGGTCCCCCTGGCTTCCCCATCTTTTAGCTGGCATTGGCCTCAGTCTCTACCACCCACCGACTACAGGTGCTCTGACCCGGCCCTGGGGAGGGGATCCAGGCAGCCTTGGGAGTGGGAGATGGGGTCTCCCAGCCACGGGCTGCCACGAGAGAGGGAGCCCCCACATCTCCCTGGGCGGCAGGCAGCCTGGCACAAAGGCGAGGCAAGACCCGTAGGTAGGGCAGACAGAGCAGCGGCTCCCTTTTATCAGGAGTGCATTTGGTATTCCAGGCCAGACCCCACTAAATGCTCAGACGCTCCCAGGCACTCACACGTGCTCACGCCCAGGCACGTGCACACGCAGGGACCCAGAGGACGGCGGACCAGCCCTGAGCAGCCTCGGCCAGCGGGGCCTCAAAACCGCACTTGAAAATTCCCATCTCCCCGCGGGCGTCCACGTGCCAGAGACCCCACCCTGCCACCTCCAAACCAGCCACGGCGGAGATGTCCCCCCCCACCGCCCCTCGGCATAACCGGAGCCCAGCCGGCGGGGAAGGTGCTCTGGGCCTGTCCCCAGCCCGCGGAGGAGGACCCCCCCCCACTTACAACCGCCCACGCCTTGGGGATGCCAACTTCTTCCCCACAACCCTAGAAGTAGGAGGAAGAACGGCTCGCTGGACCAGCCTCTTCAGCAAGAGGACGGAAGAGATTTGTCCCCAGCGCACCGTGTTGGCCCAGAAACCCGCCCCTCTCCTCAGGCAGGAACTCGGGGCCACGCCAGCCCATCTGTTTGCCAGGCTCCTGTGATCTCTTTGTTTCCCGCCTCCTTGATGGATGAGAGGAGGAAAGAGGATCTCTGCTCGTTTAACTTACTTTGAAGCTGATTCGAGTTGTTTCAATAACAAATTAGTCTGAATGAAAAGCAACGTTTCCACCTGCTTCCATGAGGGGTCTGGTGGTTCTGGCAGGGAAGGGGGGTGTACCCCCCTAGTGGGGAGATGGCCCCAGAAGCCAAGCGGGAGGAGCATCGCCACTGAGCACCATGTATAGGCCAATCATATATGTACTACATATGCACTCTATACCCACCAACCTTACATGTAACCACATGTGAATTGCATACGTCCTACGTAGAATATATAAGCACGAATACACACTGTAGGAGCACTCTTTTTTTTTAAAGATTTTATTTATTTTTATTTGTGAGAGAGAGAGAGAGAGAGAGACAGAACATGAGAGGGGAGAAGGTCAGAGGGAGAAGCAGACTCCCCATGGAGCTGGGAGCCCGATGCAGGACTCGATCCTAGGACTCTGGGATCATGACCTGAGCCGAAGGCAGTTGCTTAACCAACTGAGCCACCCAGGTGCCCTGTAGGTGTACTCTTTGCTCTAGACTGAATGTGTCCCCCAAAATCCCTATGTTGAACTAATTCCTGCCGGGCTGGTATTGAGAGGTGAGGCCTCGGGCAGCGATTAGGTTATGAGGGAGGAGATGACCTGTCTAGCCTCACACCCTGCCTCCAGACGCCTCAGGGGACAGCGGCAGGGGCGGGGCTCCAGGCGGGCAACGGAGAGAGGGCAAGGATGGCCACACACTGGGCCACTGTTGGATCCTATCAAGGCATCTGGGTCAGGGTGAGAAGCCAGAGCCTCGGGTAGGGGCAGAGCTGCCCACAGCACCCCTACTTTGCAGCTCCTAAGAGCTACTCTCTTCTAGGGACAAAAGGTCTCAGGAGGTGACAGGGTGCTGTGTTTCCCCTAAAAAATCACAGTGACGGGTTCTGATCAGGAGAGAGCGGCTCAACTCTGCTTCCGTCAGCAGCCCTGCTGGCTCCCCGGAGCCCCCCACCATGCCCACTCCAGGGCTGGGGCAAAGCCAGGGGGCAGGGGGCGGGGTCTGACCCAGGCCTTCCTGCCCGCGCCCCAAATGCCACCAAGCAGCCTACACTCTCCCCGTCCCCCCATCTCCTTCTCCCCCCCTCCTATACTCAGCTTTATTTTTGTCCCTCAATTCCACCCCCCAAAGATAGAAGTCGAGAAGAGTTTGGGCAAAGTTCATCCTTCCCAGTCCCAGGGCCCCGTCCCCTTTTCAGCTGTGGCCTCTATGGGGGCCCGGTCTGCCAAGGACAGAGGTGGAAAGGGGGCATCCCTCTGCCTCTCTCCCCAGCTGGCTTGTGGGGTTCACCCCATTGAGGCAGAACTCTCCAGGGAGGAGCCCGGATTAGCCACAGACCCATTTTCAAGTCAGCTCCAATAAAAAAGTGATATTCTCGTCTTCTGGAAAATAAGGTGCCATTTCCGCACTGGTGTGCAGCCCAGCTTGTGTGTGTGTGTGTGTGTGTGTGTGTGTGTGTGTGTGTGTGTGTCGGAGTGCGGGGGTGGGGGCATTACTCCCTCTCCATCACAGCCGCCTCCCTCCCTCCCCCTAGCTGCCTCCCCACACACCTGTCATCGCCATTACTACTAGGGAGCTGCTTCCCCCGACAGCTGTCCCCTGCAGGAGCGTCGGTCTCCCTTGGAGGGCTCCGCACCCTTGGGAGCAGCCCTCGGGCTGGGAGCTCCAGCCCCACTCGCCCCTCCCTCCCTCCCTCCCTCGCTTCCTCCCCCATTTCCCAGTCTTGGGGTGGAAGGGAGCTGGGCTGCCCAGCAGGAATGTCCCGGGAGGAGGGAGGGGGCCCCCACCAGAGGTGAGAGGCTCATTCATTCATTCATTCAACATGCCTTGAGCATCGACTGTGACACATCACTGATCTAGGCCTCGGGGTCAGAGGGGTGAACAAACATTGTCTGCGCTGACATTCCAGGCGAGGGGACAGATGAGAAGTGAGGAAGCTACAAAGGAGCTAATGAAAGGAAAGGAGATGAAGTGCAGATCAGGAGCGCCTGGGGCTCATGTTTAGCGAGGTGGAGAGAGGGCTCTCCCAGGAGGTGACATTCGTGCTGAGCCCTAAGTGAGGACAGGCAGTAGGCCTTGAGAGACTCTGAGGAGAGCAGGTGTCGGGCAGAGGGGACAGCAAGGGCAAGGGTAGGGAAGGGCAGAAAGGGCTGGCCTGGCGGGCAGGTAGAGGAGGGTCCCAGGGCGAGAAGAAACTGGAGAAGGAAGAAGGGGCTGGGACACAGGACACGAAGAGGACTTTGGGTTTGTTTTATAAGCAGAAGGGAAGCCACTGGCAGTTTTCAGCAGTTTTGTTCTCCCAAAATCACTCTGGCCACTGGGCCATGGGGGAGGAGGAGGCCAGCCGGGCCCACGCCGGTGCAGGGTGGTGGGGAGGGGAGTGAGCCTCCCGGGATTCAGGGCCTGTCTCGCTGGTTGAATAGGCTGAGCCGGGAGAGATTTTCTTGGCCTCCCCCCTTCCTCCTCTGCCAGCAGGGATGAGGAGTGTGGCCTTTCTTTCCCGAGCCACCCATCTGGGGGGTTGTTTTTCTGCCTCCCCCGACTGAGGCTCACTCCCACTCCCAGCTGGCTCCAGAAGCCGCATCATCTGTTTCCTGGAGGGAAGAAGGCAGGGACCTCGGCCCCAGCTCAGGGGAGACCCTCCCACTCGGTTCCTAGCACCACCGAGAAGCTCAACCCATTTTCTGAAGGAGAATGAAGGCATGGCGTGTGGGGCCTGGGGCTCCCACTCCTCCCAGCAGTCCCAGAGGTAGGAACTCAGGACTGTGCCATCCGCAGCCTGCCTGTGAATTCCAGCTCTGCCAGATGCAAGCTGTGTGACCTTGAAAAAAACGACTTATCTCTCTGAGCCTATCCACTTAAATAAGCCCTTCGTGTATTCAGCTAATACTTAGTGAGCACCTACTATGTGCCAGAACTCAGAGAGGATGCTGGGGACGCTGCAGAAACAAGAGGATTTTACAGGCTTAGAGGGAAGCCAGGCGACAAGTCAACAATTTCCACCGTGACTTGGGGTCGGTGCTGAGAGGGAGACGTAGGTGTGCAGCAGATGATTATTAGGAAGGGGGGGCCTATCTAGGGAAGGTGGTTGTGAAGCGGAAATGAGACCGTATCACCTGCCGCAGGCCAGGTGCCAGTGCCCCCTGGCCACTCTTTCGAGGGACCTGGAGAGAAGGTGAGGTCGTCAGAATGGGCCTTTGGCTCCAAGCCCAGAGCTGGCCAAAGTGGGGGCCAGGGACCGCTGGAGCCTGCTTTCTTCCCTGCCACGGGCCAGATCTCAGAACCGGCCCCTCTAATCTACCCCCAGGTCTGGTGCTCACCCCGCTTCCTGGAGTCAGAGAAGGGGGACGGACAGGGGACTCCCAGGCCCCTCCTCCCATGACCAGCCCCCTGGGCCCAGGTGATGGGACATGGGGGACAGTGGCTCCTCATAGAGTCGCTCGTGGGGAATCTGTCTCTCGAGGCTCCAGATAGAATTTGCAAAAACCTCTGTTGCCCCTGCTCATCCAGGGCTGGAAACCCCTCTGAGACCCTTGCTAGGGACAGCAGGAGGAAGACACAAGGCCCCTCCCACAGTTGGATTCAGCCCTGTCTCCTGCCCTTCCGACCCCCCTCCCCCCGCCTCCTGCCATCCTTGTGCTACAGTCATAAAGATGCTTTATCACCCACTCGGTGGGGAGAAAGTTCAACAGAGCTCTGGAGTTAGCAGTGGGGGCTGCCTAAAACTTCTACCAGCCCGCCCTGGGCTCAATGGGGAGCCTGCTTCTCCCTCTCCCTTGCAGTTCCCCCTGCTTATGCACTAGCTTGCTCGCTCTGTGTCAAATAAATAAATAAAATCTTCAAACAAACAAACAACAACAACAAAAAACTTCTACCAGCCCAGAAAGGAGGAGCTGGCATCTTTTGGATGTTTAGAGCTGGGACAAGAAGGAACGGTTCAATATCAGTTTGAAATGATCCTTCTCTGTTGGTGCCTCTGCCCCCAGCCCAAGGAACAGACAGGAGGGATGGGTTCAGGCTCCCTTGAAAACCCCCACCTGCCCCCCAGGACCACCCCAGTCCCACCTCAGCCCTACTTCTGTCCTCTCCACCTCTCCCAGCCCGCCCCGACTCCCTCTCCCTCCTGGAGCAGGAGAGAGATACACGAGCCCCTTGAAAGTCATCCCAGACCCCCAGGGGGACCCCCTGATCTCTTCTCGGCATCTCTGTTTCCTGGAGTCTCCTTTGTCTTTTTCAAAAAATTAATAGACTATTTTTTAGAGCAGCTGGGGACTTAGAGAATATTGAGGAGAAAGTACAGAGAGTTCCCGAATATTCCCTCTCCCCCTACACCCAGTTCTCCCTATTATTAACAACTTGCATTAGGTGGTCCTTTACCCTTTGCGGTTCCCAGTCTGGCGCCCCAGTGTCCTGCTCTGGTTCCACTTCCCCCTCCCCAATGTCAAATTTAGGGCTCGCTAAATGACGCACCAGGTGCCTGATGTGGATACCGCTCTTCCCGGTGCTTGTCGCCACTTCTCCCCGTGCCCCGCTCATACTACCGAGTCTCCCAGCCTCTACACACCCAGAAAGACTGACCCATGAAAGCACAGGAGGAAGGGACCTTGGTTTGGGACACCCCAACCATTCTTGATCTTCAAGGTCTGGCCCCAACCACCTCCTCCTCCGAGGACCCCAGCCGGGTAGGTAAGGGACAGCGCTAGGTCTGGGTGGGACAGAGCACAGAGGAAACACTGGCCTCCCTCTGGTCCTTCTGACTTCTCGTAAGAAGTTAATAAAATTGCAGGCAAGGATGACCCAGAGGACATGATTTACTCAGGCTGGGGAAAAGCTTTCAATAAGGTCCCTCCATAAAAGGCCATTAAGGGAGTGGAGCAACCACAGGCTAAGGGGCAAGTGTTATGGATTCCTGAGTGGTTTAAGCAGAGGAATTAAAGAGGCATTCGGAGCCGAGAGACGTTATTAATAACCACACTGGGCACTTGTAAAGGTTTTTCATCCCAGCTAGCTTTGCCAGCACTACCTTCTCAGCGCTCGGGCCTCTGGTAGAGATGGAAGGAACAAGGAGCCGGGGGAAGGGCTCACTCCACTTTGAAGCTGGACGAGTGCATGGGCTGGGCTGGAGTCTTGGAGATTCAGGGTCCCTGGAAGGTCACGGGTGACACAGTTGCTAGTGCGGAAGGATGAGACTCTGGAGGGAAGGGGCGGCCCTGGGCGGGGAGTGGGAGCGTGGGACTAAGTCCCATGCCCGGCCTCCAGGGCTGAGGGGTCACGTGACATCTGCAGCCTGTGGGAGCAGAGAATCCGCATATCCCATCCAGAGGCTCCAGGAGAGGGAGAATTCCCCGAGGAAGATGAGGCTACTCCCTGGCCTTCTTCTAGCTTGTTCATGAGGACCCTTCTGGAGCCTGGACATAAGCCTGAAGAAGCCTGGACCTCACCTTGTATTCGGGCTGCCCTATCCCTCCTGGACCTCCTAGGTGAAGAGCCAACATCCAAAAGGTCCCACATCTTATCTTCCTCCTGACCCGTCGTTTACAGCTCTGGCCAAGCAACACGTCCTCCAGGAAGCCCTCCCAGCCCTTACCCTGACTTTGCCCCTCTAGGACAATGCAGACCAGGACCCCTAATTCCAGAAGTTTCCAGGGTCCAAGGTTACTCACGAACCCCGGTCTCTGCTTCGGGTCTTCCTGGAGACAGCTGGGCGCAGAGAGGTCCTCGGAGAGCCACTGAATTCAGAGCAGGGCTGCCTGACACCTGCGCCCCCGCCCCCGCCCAGTTCCCCTCTCTGTAAGGTCTCCTTCCCAGAATTGATCTCTCTCGCTGAAATTAGCATTCCTTTTAAATGTTTCCACACTCTCAAATCGTTCCTTAAATGTGCATATTAACTGGGCAAACGACTGGCCTTCGCTATTTCACCCCGGCGCCCATTAATCTGCACACAACCCCGTCACACGTAACACGCCTGGTCCTCTCCGCTCAGCCTCATAAACTCAGGGCAACTCCAGAGGGGTCCCCGGTGCCCGAGGCTCACAGCCACAGCAACAGATGCCACCTGGAGGCCAGGGCAGGGAGCCCTGCCCCGCTGGGCTTGATGTCCACAGGCGGAGACCCCAGGGAAGGGACCTGCCTTGGCCACCCATTTCTGAGTTGCTCCTAGCACCCCCGGCTTCACCTGCCTTATTCTACAGGAGAGGAAGCTGAGAGGGTGACGAGTCAAGGCACTCGCCAGAGCCGAACCTGAGATCTGAACCCTGGGCATTCCGGGCTCCAAAGCCCAAGCCCGCCACTGGGGGCTCCTTAGGAAGTAGCTATGCAAAGAAGGTGCTAGGCCAGAGGTGGTCCGGGGATGTGGTTTGGCCACCAATGGACTACATGACCTTAGATAAGGACGACTGGAGGAAAAGAGAAGATTTTTACTTAGAGCTCTTCGTGTACAATAATGCGCATGACAACGCTACGAGGTAGATACTCTCACCAGCCTTCTATAGATCAGAAAGTTGATGCACAGAGAGGTCGAGTCACTTGCCCAAGGACGAACAGCTAATACATAGTAGAGTCAGGACTCAAAGCCGAGGAGTCTGTCCTCTTAACCTCACATGGCAATGCCCCCTCCATAATGACAGGGGAAGCCCATCATCACCCCCACTCTTCCAGGAAGACCCCCCCGCCATTCACAGCTGGAAACTTCCAGTCCTGAGTCCGGTGTAACTTTCAGATCAGACTGTATCTTTACAGACCACACAGCCTCCCATTTGGCCAAGTGAAGATGTCATAGAGCAAGGACCCCCCTGCCCGGCCCCCACCCCAGCTCTGCCCTGCACCCCACCCAGCCCAACCACTACGTGATGAGAGCCCCATGGGGCAATGGCCATCCCGCCCCTGAGTGCTTGTGGCTCCATGCTGGTCATTCCCCGCTAGGATTCTCTGGGCTCGTCCCCCAGGACTGCGCACCCCATTGGCAAGTCGGGACATCCCCTCTGAACGTGCCTAGGTCTAGGACGCAGGTCAAGGGCAGTGTCCAGGGGCTTCAGGCCTGGGTGCTCCTGTCCCTACAGGGGACATACCGACGGGGCAGATGACCCAGAAGAGCCCCTCTCTCCCAGGCCCCTCTGCTACCGACAAATGTTCCAGAGTCCCCACCACCGTGCTAGACGGCAACGGTGCCCAGGGCAGCGGTCTGTCTCCCTCAGAACCTGCAGCCCGTCCCCTCCCTCTGCCCCTAAGGAGGGTCCCCAGGCCGGCTGGCTGCAGGGTTGCAGGGACTGGAGATTCCTGCCTTTGCTCCAGCCCTGCGGGCCAGAGGTGGCCGAGGCTGTGTGGCCGGGTCAGGAGCGGGATCCCTACTCCCTCGCGGGGATACGGCGGTCCTGGGGCCTCCCCGATGTGATTTACCAGACAACAACCTTTAATGCCTGCTCTGCTATCATCTCCTTTATCTTAATACAATCTTTTCCTGTTGAACTCTCCAGAGTCCCAACTGCTGTTTTCAATGGACGGATTTTTTTTTTTTTATTATTACAACTTGATACTGTGATTACCGCAGAGCCCTCAGTCTTTGTGGAGGGGAAATTAATAAGTTTTTCTTAAGCACTCTGCACGGGCCCTGCATATCGATGAAGCCAGGCCAGCTCCCCCACGGCAGGAGCCAATTATCAGTGTGGCCTCTCGCCTGCTGAGACCCAGCCGTTCCCACGTCCGCGGGAGCTGCCTGGTTCCTGGGGGGCCGGCTGGGGGGCCCGCCTCTCTGGCTGGGGCTGGACAGCCCATGAGGGCTCAGGGGTCCATCCTGCTCCATTACCGGCCATGTCTCAGGGCAGGAATTACAGCTGTGGAATCCCAGAACTAGTAAAAGACTTGTCTTCCTCTTCCATTACACATGGATAAACTGAGGCCAAACAGGATGTGAGCGGCCTCGGTCGCAGACTGCCAGTGGTGGAGCTGGGGCTCTCCCTCCTGGAGGGCGTCCGGGCTGGCCCACTGGCTTCCGTCCCCGGAGGATGTGTTCTCCCGTTGAGTCTGGCTACAACCCCCCCTTACTGCCTCTGTCCCATTCTGTAAGAATGGTTCCAAAGGTGGGAGGATTGACAGGGGAGTTCTGCTCCTCCTGGGATCATGGGAGAAATGAGATCAGTCAAAGGAAGCTCAAGTTGAAGGCTGGAAACTGCCTCCCAGGATGGGGACCTGGGCTTCTGCGGCTGCAGGGCCCAACGTGCTGGTCTTGATGTCCTTGCTCTGCCCACAGTGGGTTCAGACGGCCAGGCCTCAACTTTGACCTTGACTTCTGCTCAGCCTCTGTGTTTGCGTCATCCTGCAACCTCTCAGGTTGCAGAATGAAGACTCCGGACCACCTGTCACCTATAGACATCACCTGGGAGGGGAGACACACAAGTTTGGAGAAGAAAAGCACCAGATCCAAAGTCGTCCTGTTACAAGGCCTGAGGCACATGGCGTGGGGGAGTGAGGCTTACATAGACCGTTCATTCATTCATTCACTCACGCATTCATTCATTCATTCATTCAACAGAGTCTCTGAGAAGGTCCCTGCCCTCGAGGGCACTCATGCTCTATAGACGGAAGGTAGCCGTAAAACAGGGAGACACATAAAATGGCTTCAGCTAGACGAAGAGATAGAGGGGTGGGGGAAGGGGGAGGAACGAGAGATTGGGGACTCTCTGCCCTGTGCAGCCGTGACGCAGAGAACGGGAAGGTCTACCCTCCCCGACCAGCGAGCTGTGGCCCCACAACTCTCGACAGTGGGGACAGATATGAATTCTCGAATTCTCCTCCCCTTGTTGCCAGCAGAGGCAGCAGATAGGTCCCAAGCAGGCATGGTGATGAGCAGGCAAGTGGCTGGGCCACCAGTGGGGAAGCTGTGAGAGCTTGGGCAGGCACCTGTCGGGGGCGAGGGGAGAGAGCCAACACTGGGGCTGAGCTCTGACAACAGAGTGACAGCACATTACTCTTCTAAGTAAATTAAACCCATTCATCACTATAATTAGCAGAAGGACTCAGCAGGCCCTCGGCTGGGCCAGCGCGATGTTGGCCAAGGAGCCCCGCCCCCCATGGACTGGGTGACCTCCCACAAATGACCATGGAGGGAAGGCTTGGGGGCCAGCCGCCAGGCGTGGCGGGAGAAGGATGGAGAGTGGGGCCCAGGGTACTCTGAGCAGGGCAGAGGCCCCTGTCTCTTCCACATCTTTCCCTATGGCCTCTTTGGATTGCCTGAATGGGCACCTTCCACTAGCCTGTAAGCACCCTGAGGTAGGGACATTGTTTGGCTGGCTCACGGCAGTAGCCCAACTCGGTGTCTAGAAGAGTTCCTGGCAGCACGCAGTAGGTGCTAGTAATAAGTTTTTAGTTATTGTCTGTGGGCTGAATATGTGTGCACGCACATTCCCCCCTTTCTGGGCATCCGTGCAAACTGATCGCTCTGCTTGGAACACTTTGCATTTTGCCTAGCTGACTCCTCAGCTCTTCTGGCTCTCAGCTTAGAAGTTCTCTGTCCTCTGAGAAACCTTCCAACCCCCAGGTCAAGGGTTAAGTCCATCCTTTTTGCCCCTGGGGTCTCCTGTACCTTTGTAGAACTTAACACACAACATCACAATTGCTTGGATTTTTTTTTTCATATGTATTTTATTTATTTGGGGGCAGAGGGGTAGAGGGAGAGGGACAGAGTGTCCTCAAGCAGACTCCCGGCTAAGCGTGACCTGGGGCTCGATCCCAGGACCCCAAGATCACGACCTGAGTTGAAACCAAGAGTCAGAGGCTTAACCAGCTGAGCCACCCAGGCGCCCTGAATTGCTTGTTTATGTATCTCTCCCTTCTCTGCCCCTCAAGACTAACCCTCGGTGACAGCAGGGGTGGTGTCTGGGTCACCGTGGTCTGTATCTCCAAGGCTTAGCCCAGTGCTTATATACAGTAGGTGCTCACTAAATGTGTTTTGCATGAGTCAGTGAATCAATGAATGAGGTGCTGGGTTGCTGAGTCACGCGCGCTCTTCGCCGACTTGGGAGTGGACGTGAGTAGCACCAGCCATGGACAGGGGAAGGAAGGCAGAGCCTCAGCCCACAGCCCTGGAGGCTGGGGCTCCGTTTCTAGCCCCTTGCATCTCCCCAGCCTTGGGCTTTAATAATGGAGACCCCGAACGCACAGACCAGAGCCTTCTGGTCTCCAGGGGGACCATCCCGTCCTCCAGGGGGACCATCCCGTCTCCATAAGACTCTTGGCAAGGCATCCCTAGGGCCCTCTAGAGGGCCCCACCCCTCAGGACCCGAAAAAGGCCCAAGGCCACTCTGGGAGCGCCCTCTAGCGGCAGACCGGTCACGTGGCTCAGCTAGGCTTGACTTTGTGCCTGGGATGGGCCGGCAGGTGTCACGGGAGGATGAAGTGGCCTCAGGGAACAGACGACATCCTTTGGTGGTGAGAGCACGTGGAGGTGCTCAGGAACCTGGGAGATGCCGCCCAGATGTAAGTAGGAGGAGGTGGGGCTGCAGGAGGGTTTGCCGAGTCTCTAGGGGCGGGTAGGCTGGAGGAGACGCAGGGACCAGGAGTTGAAACCGGGTCCCTGAAAGGTCCCTCCTTGGGCATGTGGGAAGCGGCTCCAAGAGGGCACCCTCTGCTTGGGGAGTGTCTCTGTGAGCTCCAGGGGGAGGAGTGGCCTTTGGAGTCAACACCAGCAGAGTAAGCCTATCTCCCTACTTTACCTCTCTGAGCCACAGTCTCTCCACCAGCAAAATGGGATAATAACACCTACCTGGCGGGTGTGGAGCTTAAGGGAGACAAAGCAGGGGAGGCTCCTGGCACAGAACTAGTATACTCCATGTTTACCAGACCCAGTAAGCCCCCCACCAATCCACAGACAACAGAACTGGGGGCTCCATTTAGGCCCTGCACCCTGACATGGACAGCCCCCGGGGCTTCATCATTTTTCTTCTTCCCTAAACTGGAAGTCACGACAACGATGATCTTGGGTAAACAGTCCTGACCCCTGACTTCTTTCTGAGCAAGATTTGAGGGAGTTTTCACCTGTGAAAGGCGCATGATTTGAGTCCTTTAGGGACGACACTCCTCCCCGAGCACTGGGGCCCAGGCATCTCCCAATGCAGGTGAGAAGGTTACTGGACGAAGAAGAGAAGGACTATGACTTTGCTGGGACCCCCACAGTTCACCGGACGTCAGTGACTTCTGCAACCTGGCCGCGCAAATTCCTCTGAGAAACCACTCGGGTTCTAGGTGGTCCTGGGGCGGCTGTCAATCAAGTGACCTGGGCGATAGTGATTGGTCCGAGTGTGGTCATGTGACCTGAACAAAGCCAATTGGACCCCTTACCAAAACGCAAGCTGCAGGAGGGCAGAAGGTTTGCAGGAATAAGTGAGCACCTTATTTATGTCCCGGGGCAGGGGTCCTATAAATATTCACTGAGTGTATGAATCTGATAGAGTTGCCAGGTGGGTGGGGGGAGGGTGCTGGGGTGCAGTTGGGATCAGGCACCAAGAGGACGGGTCAGGGTCACCAGGAACCTGTATAGATCTTACATGTATTAGGCACAGGTGAATTCTTCTGGCAGAGGACTTGGGAAGACTAACTGCCCCTCTGGGCCATCGCTGCTTTGTATATGAGGGCACAGAGCTTGGCAAGCAAGTGTTGGGTGTATTTCGGTTCCCACTCAGTCTCTTAGCTGGAAGGATTGGCGCAGCGCCCACACTGTCAACGTATGTAGCCCCATCACCACCTCCCTGCCACAAGGACGGAAGGGAGAGCTGCTGGTGAATGAGGTCCAGAGACAAACTGAGCCCTGATGACATCGTCTGACCCCTCGATCCATCTGCGGGCTCCCCAGCACTGCAGTCAGAAAAAGCCCCTCTTTGGGGGCGCCTGGGTGGCTCATTCGTTAAGCGGCTGCCTGCCACTCAGGTCATGATCCCAGGCTCCTGGGATCGAGCCCCGTATCCGGCTCCCTGCTCAGCAGGGAAGCCTGCTTCTCCCTCTCCCACTCCCCCTGCTTGTGTTCCATCTCTCACTGTGTCTCTCTCTGTTAAATAAATAAAATCTTTAGGGAAAAAAAGATTATTAAAAAAAAAAGCCCCTCTTTTGCTTAAGCTATTTCCTCGCTACTGAAATATCCCGATCCAGATGGTTGGCCAAGTCACGGCCTTAAAGTTGCCGAGATCCTTAGGTACCTGGACCTAGTGGCTCCAAACCCCATCCCTCCCACAGACAGGAAGGGCACCAAGCCAAGAATAACTGTGCCTTTTAGGAACTGGGCATGAACCAAAGAACTACACCTGATTTCTTTTTCCTTTTTTTTGAGATTTTATTTATTTACTTGACAGAGAGAAACAGCGAGAGAGGGAACACAAGCAGGGGGAGCGGGAGAGGGAGAAGCAGGCTTCCTGCCGAGCAAGGAGCCAGGTGCAGGGCGCAATCCCAGGACCCGGGGACCATGACCCTAGTCGAAGGCAGACACCTAATGACTGAGCTACCCAGGTGCCCCTGGACCTGATTTCTAGCTAGACTGTGTGGTCCCTGGTGCCAGCTGGCCTGGGTTTGGATCCTAGCTTCACTACTTACAACCTCGGCAACCTGGGGCAATTACTTAACCTCCCTGGGCTTCAGTCTCCTCATCTGCAAAATGGGGATAATAGCAGTCCCTACTTCCCAGGGTGGTGGGGTTGAAGTGAGTTCAATGGGTAGAGATCGTTGAGTATATACCTAGCACCTGGCTCGTTAACACAGAAAGTAAATATCAGCCGCTAGTGTTATTACTAAGTGGGGACCTTGAAGGAGTCACCTTCCCCATCTGTAGAATAGGAATAAGCATCCCACCAAGGGCTGTTTTGCAGGTTCATTGGGGGTGTGTAAAGCGTATAGTGTGTGCTCAGTAAATGCTAATTGAATCAGAGTCTGGTTGCTTCCCTGAAACCTTTGAGGGGAGTTTTCCTCCCAGAGCAGAGCCAGCGGAAACAAGCTTGCACTTAGCTGGAAGCCCAGCAATGAGGAAGTAAATCCTCATGCATATTATTTCTGAGTAAAAGTCCTCCTGGGACACTCCTTGCTGGGAGCCTTCTTGTTGCTCCGCAGCCAGCGGGCAGGGAAGACGGCAGCACCTCCCCCCTGGCTCCCTCCTGCGCTCCATCACAGCTCGGCCTCCAGGGGCTGCAGGGGCAAGGAAAGAAAATTGAAAAGTCTTTGATTTGTTGGGGAGCCTAACGGCACCGGGTGAACATCACTGAGTCCTGAGGCCCACCCAGTGCATCAAATCACCGGCCCGGCTCCCTGCCAGTGCTTCTCTGGGTTTCTTGTAATTAGTCTGTCTGAACACGGAGGGCAGCCCCGGGGGCGGGGTGGAGAGCGGGGGCAGGAGCACTTGAGGCTGCCGCTGCAGAGCCGAACAGAAAGGAACCAGCTGGGAGGACCCCTGCCCAGAAGAAAGGGAGCTGCGGGGACTCTTGTCCTAACATCCGGGCTGGAGACACAGCCTTTCTCAGAGCTCATCTGCACTAGCTAATCTGTCTGCGCACCTTGGACCCCACAGAAGAAGCCAGGACCCGCTTCCAGTCTGCCTCGACTAGCTGTGTGATGGAAACAGAGGTGCAAGGGGTGGGGGGAGGGAGAGGGCAGGGAGGACCGTCTTCGTCTATAAAATGGGAACATTTACCAAGTCTCCATGAGACATGGCAAAGTCTTCGTGAATCAAAGGTGTGGACAATCGTCCTGAAATGGACCACTTTCCCTGCCTTTGGAGGAACTTTATCCTCCCCAAGGGCTCCAAGCTTGGAGCTAGCTGGGCTGGCTCGCCTCCCACCTCGTGTCTGGGGAACATGAAGTCGATTCTCTATTTGAGAGACGAAGAAATAGACTGAGAGAGGGGAAGGAGGCTTTGTCAAAGTCAAGCTCAAGAGAGGCTGCCCCCAGGATGAGGAACAGCTGTGTAAGTTTGGGGGTCGGGGGGTGGGGGGGGTCAGGGCCAGGCCCTGGCGCATGTGGCTGTGTCATCTTCGGCAAGTCACTTAGCCTCTCTAGGCCTCAGTTTCCTTATCCATAAAGTGGGAGAGTAATGATATTAAGTCATTAATGAAGCACGTAGCAAATAAGAACCGTTCCCAATAATACCTAAAACGTACCGGTAATTGTCTGGGAGGCAGAAACTGTACAAAGTGTTGTTATTATTACTATTATGCTCATTAGCAAGCAAAAGACTCCCGTCTTCTTTCCCATTTCCGGTGAGAGCTCGATTTTAAAGCTTCTCTGTCCGCTCCCCTGGCAGCTGCTTCATTTCTTTTTCTCGCAGGAGCACCTTCCAGAAAGCTGTTTCCTTGAGCCTCTGTGCAGATAGTAAGACGGCCCCAATATGACCAGATTTGCAGCCTCCAGGCTTAGAAGTGCCCCAGGAGAAGAAAGCGCGGTTTGGTGCCTTTTCTAGTCCTTTCTCTGAGCCTCCGATTGTGTTTTCCATCTGAGGACCCAAGGCTGGAATCCCACATCAGCTCAGGAAGGGAGAGAGAACGCAAGGCTCCCCAAGTGAGCTGCTGGGAAATCCTATAAATAGGCTCCCTCCATTTCCCTAATTTTCAGAGATGATGATTTATAGAGACATCTATCTTCCAGCCTAAATCTACTTCCGAGGACTTGAGCGTCACCGATGTAAAACTAATGAAAGGTTTATGAGTTACCGAGCCCCAGGTGCTATTGATATACTCCCTTTCATGTCGCGGTACAGCCCGTGGTCGTGGTTCGTGCTGCTGTGGCCCTCTAATGCACACAGTGGCCCTCCGGGGTGGATCATTTTAATCCTCGCCTCTGAGGAGGAAAGCCTGCATCGACAGCCAGCCGCTTGTCCCACCCCGGGGGAAGCAAGGAGGGAGGGGTCCCGGTTGGCAGAAGAGCTGGGGACCCGCGGAGACCTCAAGATGACCTCCCAGGGATGGATGACAGTGACGGTGGCACGACCATGTGAATGCACTAACTGTACTCTTTCAAAAAATAGCAGAAATGGTAAGTTTTATATTATGTATATGTTAACACAATTTTTAAAAATTAAAAAAAAAAAAAGAAAAGAAAGGCCACAGCCCTTTGACCTGGCTGCTGCCTCAGGGCTCCCTGGGGTCTGGGAGACCCCACTTCCTGAACAGAGGGGACAGAGCTACTCTGCCGCCTCCTTGTGGCTTGTGGCCTGGAGAACCTTCTAGATGTCTAACCTCCGACTTCCCTGCCATACGGCGTACCCCCACCTCCGTCCAATGAACTGTGGCTTCTTCATGGAGAGGGAGTGGAGCCTCGCATCACGATGCAATAAATGTAAGGTTAGCAGAGTGGAGACGGCTCGTCGCTCTGCCACTTAAGGGCTGTGTGGCTCTGGGCTAGCCTCCTTACCCTCTCTGTGCTTCAGTTTCCTCATCTACAAGATGGGGGTTAGCAACTCCGCAGAGAGGCTGTAAGAAGTCAGCCCTCCGGCCGGGCTGTCACCCTAACACGGTGAGTACTCTGTAAAGATGGGCCATTATGGTGCCCAACTCCCCCCGGGCTCCAGTCGTGCCGATGGCACCATGACGACGGCCCCTGCTGACACCTTGACTGCACCTCCAGGGAGACCCCGAGCAAACTGCTCCTGAATTCCTGAGGGAGGGATCACAGATCTAGATGTCTGTGACTGTTTGAAGCTGCCAGGTTTGGGGTTATCTTGTGGTGCAGTGCCAGCTTACTGATACAGGTGGGAAGGAGAGGGGCAGGCAGCTCCGGGGGTCTCCCATGTAGGGGTGAGGAGCTGAGGGAGCACACAGTCTGTGTTTTGCCGCTTTCCAAACACCCCACGCTCCTCCCACTTCCGTGCCTTGACTGTGCTACTTCCTCTGCCAGTCTCTTGTGCAGCCTCCCATGGGCAGTTTTTGTCACCTTTCTGGGCACCCCTGTGATAACCTGTTTTTTCGTGGATACCTGAGGGGGTTGCCCTGCAAGGCTTGGTTCCATAAACTCTAGAACTTAGCCCTTGAATTTCATGAATCCACTCTGCCCTCCCTCCCTGTTCCCTGGCACCCAGAAGCTGCTCAGCGTGAATGTTGAGCGAATAAAGGAATGAACAAGCAAATTCGAAGGCAGCCCTGGGGAGGAGGGCAGAGTGAGTGGAAGGGGCACAGCCGTGTCTCAGTCTGGAGTTTCTGCTCCCTCTAACCCCAGCAAGGGAGCCCTTCTCTCCCGCTTCCCCCAGAGCTTCCCTGGGTGGTGGGGGGGCGGGGCGGGGAGCATTGCTTGGAAGGTCCCTGTGTTTGTGTGTCCCTGTCACACTCCTTTCCTGAACCTTGTCCTTCCTTGCCCTCTATTTCCTATGCCCCACGGGGAGCCCACCCGCATCCTTCCCTTCATCCAGACCTGGAGGGGAGATGCGCCACAGTCATACAAATCTGATTTCCAAAACAGGTTCAAAGGTCTTTCCCAGAGACCCTGTGCTCATTTCTTCTTTCCCTGTCTCTGAGGTGCCAAGGCAGCAATTCGGTCTCCGAAGCTCCCAGCAGGGGTGCGGCCAAGTTCTTTATTACACAGAATGAAGTTGTTACGTGGAGATTCTTTGGCCTGAAGGATCGCTTAATGTCCTTACGTGACACGGCACCCCAGCCTGGCTGGCTGGTACTTAGAGGCGAGACAGCCACCTCGCTTGAGCGAGAGGAAGCCTGAGGGGCTGAGACCAGGGAGGGCTCACCTGCAGACTCGAGAGTCTCACTGCGGGCCATTCATACTTACTGAGGGTCCAGCAAAATCAGATCCCAGAGAAGTACGTCATTGGTCCCGAGTCCCACGGCAGGAAGCGGCAGAGCTGAGATCTCTCAAATCAGTTTCAAAGACCCCTGCCCTTGACCTTGAGTCCTCACTGCATGAGGCTGACCAACCATGCCAGGGGTATGCAGGCCCCTCCGCTCCCAGCCCACCCAGGGGCCTTATGGCCCGAGACAGAGGCCAAGGGCAGGGACAGCCTGGGGTGGAGGGTCCCAGGAGGCTCCTCCAGCTCCCAGAGGCCAGCTGGGGGGGGGGGGGGGTGGTTCCTGCGGTTTCCTGTTTGGCTGAATTCTACTCCCATTGGAGCAGGGAGGTTTGTCATCTCTCATGGTGGCGCTTATCTTTGGAACTCTGCAGTACATGTGGATACGTGGGAGCCAAAGGAAGCGGAGGAAAGATTAAACAGGGAACGGATTAAAATCTACAGGGCTCCCCGTGCTCTGTGAAGCCTCCCTTGCAGGCACTGCTCTGATCACTCTGGTGGTGAGAAGGGCTGAGACCCGCCCCTGTCGAGTCCCCGAGTCCCTGAGAAAGCAGCATATTTGGGCAGGGGGGAGTTTGGGGAGCATTTGAATACAACTCAGGGCGGGAACAGAGAGATGCTACTACGTGTGGATGTCTTCCCTCAGCTCCACACCCCCCGTGGGGGATCCCCGGCCCTGCCCACCCCACTCCCTCCCACTCGTATCAGTTATCTGTCCGCAGTATCTTATCGGACCCTCAGATCAGCCCTATTGGGTATGAAAGAAGACCGCACGGGGGTGAATACCAGGAGTTGAGCGTTCTTGGGGACCCCCCATGGGCCCCTCCATGTCCCTGGTCAGGACGAGTCTTGGTCCACAGAAGTTCAGGGAAGCAAACACCCAGACTCCAAAGCAGGCTCTCCCATCCCTGCCCATGAGGCTTTCCAAGGGGCCTTTCAACAGTGACTGCCCGGGCGGGTGTGGTACAGGCGAGGGCTGGTGCCTTCCCCACGGGGAGGGGGTAGACACAAGGGGAAGACCCCTTGTGTCTCTCAGATCAGGCCAGCCCATGACACCGAACCCGCCCTTGGCCGGTGTCCAACGGCCCCTGTGGCTGCTGGGGTGCCGATCTCCAGATGTGCCCTCCAGCAAATCCCGGAGACGCCGCCAGTCGGAGAGCCCCATGTGGCCGGGACCAACAGTGCCGCTGAGATCCATGCAGGGTCCCGGGACCTCCGCAGAGGTTAGCGTGGCAGTTAAGGTAAGTCTCTGGCCGCCCAGCTGGGGTCCTGGCCAGCTCGGACCTGCCTGCCCCTCGGGCTGTGCGGGCCTGGTGTAATTGGAATGCCAGGCGGTACCTGCCGACAATTTTATCACACTCTGTATAATGTGTAAATACCATTAAGTTAGACAGATTTTCTCATTAATTCTCGGTCCCAGTGACAGACTAGGAATTAACACAATTGATTTTCCGGTCCCTACTCATTATCAATCATCCCCCCAGAACTTAGTCACATTTCATCTGCTCCACCTGGGCCCCAGCATCTAGTTGGAGGCTTCGACATATATTAAACTAATAAAGAGCAATGGGCGCCACCGTCCCAGCCCTGGAAACGGGTGGGGATGAGCAAAGCAACAAATCTCGGGCAAAACGTTGCTTCCGGGGCTTCTAGATGGAAGAATGGACAGGGCACTTGAGGGCACAGTGCCCTGCGGCGCTGGCATTGGCCAGCAGGTGCTCAGGCGAGAGTGTCGTTAACTGTATTATTCATGAATTGCTGTGTGACGAACCACCCCCAAAACTTAGTGGCTTACAATGACCATTTATGTGTTCGCGATCCTGCAGGTGGGCCTCTTGGGCCGGTCCTTCCTGGACTCACTCGTGCGCAGTCAGCTGGTGGCCGGCACGGCCAGAGGATCCCAAACGGGCCTCGCACACCCATCTGGTGGCTGGTGCCAGCTTGTCAGCTGGATGGTCTGGGGGCCGCGGCTGGGACAGCTCGTCCCCGCTTCGTGTGGCTTCTCATCCTTCAGGAGGCTGCACGCGAATCCTTCACCCGGAGGTCCCAGGCTAGTCCCAAGCGGGGGAGGGCAGAAGCCACAAGGCCTGTCAGGGCCCAGGCTGGGAAGCGTCACTTCCGTCATATTGTATTGGCCAAAGTAAGCCAAAGAGCCACCCAGGTTCAAGGGGAGGGGAAAGAGACTCTGCCTCTTGCCAAGGAGACTGGAGAGTAGGCACGTTGCAAAGAGGTGTGCCACGGGGGGAAGGGGGCTCGTGGCACACAGGGTACTACAGTCACTGATCTGGAATGAGCCTCTGGGACCCTTCTCCAATGGGCAGTTCCTTTCTGGGCCTTTAGACCAAGAGGAGGTGGCTCTCGTTCAAGACCTGACATTGGGGTGGGACGCCTGGGGGGCTCAGCCGGTTAAGCATCTGCCTTTGGCTCAGGTCACAATCCCAGCTGGATGGAGCCCACACTGGGCCCCCTGCTAGGCGGGGAGCCTGCTTCTCCCTCCGTCTCTGCTGCTCCCCCTACTTGTACGTCTCCTCTCTCTCTCTCTCTCTCTCTCTCTCTCTCTCTGACAACTAAATAAAATCTTTAAAAACAAACCAGCAAACAAACAAACAAAAACAACCTGACATGGGGACCCATCAAAGGAGCAGAGAAATGTGCATTCCAGCAACCTGGCAGCAAAAGCCCATCCAACACTGAGCGAAGGGACAGAAGGGACAAGCGGTGGAGGGAGGAGATGACCTCTGTCAACTTCTTACTTCTGCCTCAGTCTGACTTCCTTGCCACCCGGATGCTTCTGGACCGTCTTGCCCCCAAAGCTGAGTAGTATGTCTTCAGAAATTCCCAGCTAATTCTAATATTTAATATATTTACTGGACTACACAAAATATTATAATTTTAATATCACACACAGAAGCAAATCTTTTGGAAACAAATGCATGTTGCATGTAACGCATTCATTCCAAGTCCAAGTCCAAAAGAGTTGTGGATTATCCACTGCTTTCTACGATCTGTGCCATCTCACCCTAAAAGAGATTATTTAATTTGTACAATATAATTACAGAAGTATTCATCTCTACTTGACAAAGACCTTTTGGGGCAAACATTTCATCGAGGCACAATGTACACTCAAGAGCGTGTGTGAGTTCTAAGCGTATACCACGATGAATCTTCTCAAAGTGAATGCATCTGTTTATTATGTGCCCTGAGTCTCCTCCAACCACTCTCCTCCCTTCTGACACTGTGGATTCGTTTTTAAAAGTATATTCAGAGGGGTCATGCTTTAAAGAGGCGCATCTGCCCAAGGTCTGGAGCACAGTCAATGCCTTCAGGGCTATTGTATCAGGAGTCCCTGCTTGGGGGCAAGGAGATGGCTTGCCCACTTCCCAGGGCTCCTCTCCATCCTGAGTTTTCTGCGTGCCCTCCCTGGGGCAAAACCCCTTTGCTCCAGAGAGCATTTCTTTGGCCACATGAGATCTGAGCATGAGCGCAAGGGCGGGGCGGGGTCAGTGTGGAAGGGGCAGAAGAGTCAGAGGAGGGAATAAAGATCTACCAGAGGTAAGCAAGCCTTTGGGAGCTCTGGTCAGATTCCTTCCATTTTGTTCGGGACGATGTTCCTCCTCCAAGCCCTTGTCACTCGGGGGTTCGGGGCGAGCTGTCGGATGGTGTATTGATGCTGGGGCAGAAGGCAGCGAGGTGGGAAGGGGCCTGAGGACCTTAGGAAACATTCCCAAGATGCTCTTGAGGGCTTCCTGGAGCAGAACAAAGTGGGTGGGCCACAGGGGAGGGGGCGAGCCCTCCCTCTGCTCTGGTCTTTGGTAAGCCCATGTACTCACCTGAAATCATCACTGGATAATAATTGTCTTTATGGAAACCATTTCAGATGAATTCTAATGTGCTTTAATTATGTGACTTTTTTAGAAGTTCTGCTACAGGGAGGTGGAATAGATCTTGAATATTAAATAGTAACAGGTTACAAAGGGCATCTCTGCCTGGTGGGCCCCTCCCCAGTTAACTAGCTGCCGAATACCCATCAGGTAAAGGGGGGATGAAAGGACACGGACTTCCCTGCCTCCATCAATGTTGACCTTCTCTCTTCTTTCATCAAACTCGTCAGGATGGCTCAGGGCACTGTCTGCCCTGAGTAGTGGCTTGTTGGGGGCCTGGGCTCACCTGGAATCAGCCCCTGGCCCCTGCTCGGGGAGGGGATGGACACAGAGAATGGGGTGGCGAGAGGCAAGGCAGCAGAGGCATGGGTCCATCTCTACCCCATCTCTGCCCCTTCTACCCCACTGAGATATGGAGGGGACAGAGGTAGCCCCGTCTCTGAGCTTCTGGGGTCTGAGAGTCAGCGGGGCATAATGAGCCCTGCCCCCCAGCCAGGAGCGGAAAGGCTGGGATAGGTCTTTAGTCTTATGCTGCGGGTCTCAGCAGAGCGGGGCACCCGGCAACGTGCAGGACAGTGTCCCTCTGGGCACTGCTCTCCTGCATTCCTAGTTTTCTCCCACAGTCCCTTGAGCCTCCCTCCCAGGGCAGCAGCCCAGGGGCTGGACATCTCTCTTCTCATCCATCCCCTGCCAAAACTTCCCCATCCTGTGTGGCCTTCATTTGGGGCCCCCTCTTCTGCTCTCCTTGGTGGTGGGCAGCTCTTCCCTCCCCACACCCCCCACCCCATGAGCCCTCCTCAGTTATGTACTTGCATTTTGGCAGGGACCTTTGGGAAAGAGAATGCCTTCATCCAGGGGATTGACTGATGGTGGGCAGAGAGGTAAAGGTACCGGGCAGGTTGCTGCATAGCTATTTCGGTGCAGGAGAGCCTCTGAGCTCCCATTAAGTCAGAGCCGCGGTAACCCGATGGAAGAGGATGTTCTGGTCTTCCACAAGAATTTTCACCCACAAACTAGCACGCTGGTGTCAGAGCTCGGGTGAAGGTTAAGCCCTGAAGAATGTGCTCAGTAGCAGATCGATGAATGAGCAGATGAATGAATGAATGAATGAATGAATGAATGAATGAATCCCAAACAAGAATAGGATTCAAGACCTTGATCCCATCAGTCCTTGACCTCCTCTAACCTCCTAAATTCTGGGAGTCAAGGCAGAAGGCTGGGAGTGCCCATCATCCCTTCCTCTAACATCCAAGCGCTGCACCTAGGAGAGACAAGGAGGCACCCCCTCCCAGGACCAGTCTTCAGCACCTGCCAGCCCTGGAACGCTCGGGGCAGCGGGCAGCGGGAGGAAGTTCTTCCCTGCACCCACTTTATCTCAAACCGCAAGTCCCACCGAAGTGTGAGCTTCCGGAAAGAGCCTGAAATAGACGCAAGATTCCGTCCCCATTTCTCCGTTCCCCCTCCTGTGCTTAAGTGCCTATTAGGGACAAAAGGACGGGAACAGAGGACAATAACATTTGTTTTTCCAACAAGCGGTGACAATGCGGATCTGGGGGCGGAGCTCACGTCAGCACTGGGCCAGATGCAGCCCTGCAGCTGCAGAAGCAACTGCCACTTGATCATTTCTCCGAGATTATCTCCCAATCAGCGGCTCCTCGCTTGTTGGCTTTATTCCCACCCAGGGAGCCATCGCTGCTCTCCCTGCTCTCCACAGGGTCAGGCCTGCCGCTCTGCTGGGTTCTGTCTCTGAAATGTGGGCTGGGCCCACATTTCAGGAGCAGTCTGGAAGGCACCAGTCCTCCAGTCTCTCCCCTGCCTTTTGGAGGCTGGGACCAAGACATGCCAGAGAGCATGGTGGGAAGAGCAGTAGATTTGGGGTCACAGCACCCGACTTCCAATCCTGGCTGGGCCACCAGCTCTGCAACCCTGAGTGGCTGTATCTGCCTGGGGACATTGAAAGCCAGATGCTTGATCTTGCTTCATGAGCCTCAGTCTCTTCCTCTCTAAAATGGGCACGATTAGAGCTGCCTTGTGGAGTTGCTGCAAGTTTCCAGTGTGACAACACTCATGTGTGAGCCTCTTTCGGGTCAGACGGCGAAAGAAGGGAGAACAAGGCTGAGGAAGCCCCACCGGGTGGCTTTCCTCAGGCGATTTTGTCTGAGGAAGCTCTGGCCTGAAAACATGGCTACCAAACTCTCGGGAGTACAAAGCATGGGATCATCCAGCCCCTTCCCAAATAGTGGGAACCCCGAGACCCTCTCTCTGGCAGGCCCTTGACCCTACCTCTTCCGTCTCTCCTCCGGCAGCTGGCAGCCAGCTTGTGCAGGGGGAGCTCAGTGCGGCCGGGGAGGGGAGCGGAGCGAGGGGAGATGCAGGAAGGAGAATGGGAGACAATGACAGGCAGCTGCGGTTCTTTCAACATTTTTAAAGCCATTTAAATTCAAAATGAGGTTTATAAAAAAACAACCCATCGTGCTTCCCCCCCCCCCTTCACAAGAAAGGAGAAGTGTTGAAAATGAGATTTTTAACCAAAGGAGTGCCGCAGAGTGCCAACGAGAGTTGGAGAAGAGCCACTTTGGCGCTGCTCTTTGGTAGCCTTGTGACCTTGAGCGAGTCCCATAACCACTCAGTCGATGAGGCCAGCCGGGGCCGTACCTGTCTGGGCTGCAGGGAGGCCGGGCGGGGAGGCGCATGGAGAAAGGCTTGGTGAACGCCAGCCTGCCTCCCGGCCCCGGAAGATGGAGACTCTCCCTCTGACTGTGGTTAAGCCCTGTGGACGGGCCGCTGTCACTCCCACTGCTCCTTCTCAGGACAGACCCCAGGGCATAAATGCGAGGACACCCTCCCTCCAGAGCCCCCCACCCCATCACCCGCCCGCTCACCAAACCCGCCCGGAGGGGCTAGAGAACTAGCATCACGGGTCACCCAGGCGGGGCAGCCAGCGGCGTTTCAGAGCAGGGCCTGGTCTCTCCCCGGGGACGCCCCCGCCCCCCGGAAGCAGGTCTCCCAGCTATCCATCAGTACTCGGTGAAAAGTTGAGCTGCAGGCACTGGGGGGTGGGGGAGAGGGTGGGCACAGCCTACAGAGCACTCTTTCTTGACTAACTGGGTTATCTTTGCTCTTCACCATCCCCGCCTCGTCCCTGGGAAAAGGAACGGTTCTTAGCACAGCAGCCCGCCCCTGTATCCAACCTTTGTTCTGAGCTGGCGAGATAACGAACGGCTGCACCTCCCCACCTCTGCCCAGAGCTCTCGTTTGCTCAGACCCCCATGGTCTCCTATCCCCTCCGGAATTGCACGGAGATTGGTTATCTGGTAATTGAGATTGTTTTACAAGGTGTCGCTCATGGCATTGGGTTCCGTTAATTTTCAGCTCTTCCTGAATACCCAGAATAATAATTAATCTGTGGGTGAGGGGGCAGAGGCCAGGTGCCCCCCCCCGCCCCATGTACGTAAGTGTGCACACATATGCACACACAGGTGCATGGGGCAAATTTTTTTAATATAAAGACAATCCTGATAAAACAGACTTCAGACATTTCCCAGATGTCCTACCCTTGTGGAACTTTGAGGGGAGCCCAAGGAGATGACGTCACCTCTCTCCACAGTGCATTTGGGGGCAAGAACACCCTTAAAGGGGTTCTACAGCTTGGCTGAGCACACGCGGCCCCGACTTGATTAAACTCGGTGTGGTGAGACTCCATGAGTGATAGAAGGAAGGCCTGTTTGTCTGTCTTTCCTCTGGGATTGCACGATTTCATTCACCCTTACACCCAGAGCCTCGCCCAGGGCGGGCAGCACAGCGTGTACTTGCTCAGTTAACCTTGAATGACTGGCTGGCCCCGCCGCCGCCTGCAGGTGGCGCCAGAGAGGACCCGCGGGCGGTGAAAGAGGGTCTTCTAAGCCGGGAACTGATGGTAGGGGTCTGGAACAATGAGGCCGGAGAAATAAATCTCGGTCACCCTCGTTCTCCCACAAACCTTTGGGCCTCTGTGACAGCACTTGCGATGGCATGAGAACGACGTATGCGTGTGTGCTTTCTCCACCAGCTCACTGAGTCCCCCAAGAGCCCAAGCACGCCCCATTTATCTTCAGTCCTGAGACCCAGCTGGTGCAGAGCAGGCTCAGTATAGGTTGCTGGCCAGGGAAGTGGCCACAGGAAGGCCCGGGTGGGGACAGCTGGTGACAGTGGTGACCTCCGGCCACCTGGGCATCCCTCCTGAATCTGGCTCCCCACCACTGGCATTCCGGGGGTCCCTGTGCAGCCCAGAGCTGAGGCAGTCTTCCCACCCCCTAACACGATGCTTTCCGTGGGCCTCGTCCCTCATGGCCATTCATCTTGATTAGGTATTGGCAGCCTTGGCTGATTAAACGCCCCACCACCCCCTCCTGTTTGTTTCTCAGCAAGGAGGTGTCAGGGTGTTTCATTCTTCAGGCTTTAACCTTGGCAGTGGTGGGATGGCCCTTTGCACACCTGCCTCTGTGCTGCCGTTCTCGGGCTGCGCCGCCAGAGAGCTTCATGAAGGAAGCTTCACCCAAATTCTCGGGCAGCCATCAGGGGCCTTTCTCTAGCTGGGGTCCGCCAGCACCTCAGCTTCCAGGGAGAATATCACCCTGATGGCCGCCTCTTCCTAGAAGCTTTGATAAAACTCATCATCACCTCTTCCGGGAAGCCTGCCTGGAAGCCTTGCTCATTAACCACGCCCCCTTCTCTAAGCGCAGGAACCGTGGTTGCCAGTGTTTATCCTTTCGGTGACGTGCAATCAGCCCCGTCTCTCCGTCTCTCCGTCTCCTCTCTCTGAGTCTTCTGTGTCTCCAACACTGTGTAACTATCAGCTCCAGGGGCCGCCCCGCCCTGAAGGTGGAGAGAGGCTCTTTCAGTCTCCCCCACCCCCTCTGCCCGGCAGCCAGCCGCCTTCTCAGGAAGCGGAGTCACCCGCCTTCCTGATGTGGGCACTCTGCGTCAGCGGCTAGGTGGGGGCTGCAAGAAACAGAGAAAATGAACGTGGGCCAGTGGGCGCAGGAGTAGAGATTTAAACCGAATGGACCTTCCCGTGCCACTGTGGGTGGGCAGTGGCCACTCTCCGTGATCTGGGGATGAGAGACTGACCAGAGCAGGTGAGGCAAGCTGCTTCATTACTGTCCCTGCAGAACCAGCCCCCTGGAGGTGTTGGAGGGGCAGGGCAGCGGACCTGGGCAGGGGTGGGGGGCAGGGGCACAGGAAGGGGCTCAGCTTGTAGCCCAGAGGACAGCAGACCAACGCAGAGGCCAAGGGCAGTACCCAGTCCATGGAGCCTCCTCTTCCTCCAACTGGTTCTCTCTTCTGCCAGTCACAGGCTCTCTGCATGCCTAGCTGCGCACCCCCCCAGCCCCGCCAAGAGGTGGCTATCCCTCCATGCTGGGAATCGCCTCCCTGGGTCCTGGGCCACCTCTATGGGCCTGCAGCTGGCCCCATCACTCACATGCTGTTGGGAGCACCTCCAGGAACCCCTGCCTATGAGCACGGGGGGCGTCAGGGAAATCGTGAAGGCTGCTCCCTCTCTGATTGGTTCTGAAGCCCCCCCACCATCAGCCTTATGGCTGCTTCCTCAACCTACCCCCCAGTGCTAAGAGCAGACCAATTGACTGAGTCCCCAGTGTACCAGATGCTGCGGGGCACACAGGACAGCGATGATGGGTAGGGTTTGCATTGTGCCTCCATCACTTACTAGCTGGGTGACCCTGGGAAAATTTAATAAACTCCTTGAGCCTCCATTTCCTCTCTTCTGCAAAAGAGACCTTAATACCCCACTCATGGGGTAGGAAAAGAATGTCTTTTCGCTTTTAGAACAATGCCTAACACAGTGATAACTTTCTTACTGTCATTCACTCAGTCATTCAGCAAACATTTATGTCAAGGCTTCCATGTACCAAGAAGACGAGCTGGATCTTAAAAGAGCTTTGGAGTTACTGCCCTAGTTCCCTTCCACTCCCTACCCCGAGGGGGACACATCTGTCCTCACTGCTCAGGGTCGGCAGGCGAGACCAGCACTGCACGCACTCACCCATCGGGCAGCCCAGGAAGGTCTAGCCGCTGGCAAGGACCCCGGTCAAGAGATGACCGGCGCCTGAGCACCTGCTGAGTGGGTCCAGGCACTGTGCCCGGGCTGACTTAGGACTGTAGGTAAGATAGGGGTGGTCCTTGTGCTCCAGTCCTGCTACCTACTGGGGGAGACTGATGGTAGTCAAGTGGATAAACTGATAGAGAACACACGCGCGCGTGCGCACACACACACACACACACACACACACACACACAGGCCTATGCCAGGCCTTCCCTGTGAAACCCACTGTGACCCTAATGGGGGCGCTGCTGAGGCAGGCTGGGGGGAGCAGGGAGGGATATGGCAGGAGTGCAGGGGTGTGGACCTGGGCTGCCTCTCTGGCTGTATTAGCATCCTAGGGTACCCCCAGACCGATTTCCCTTGATGCCCAAAACCAGTTGAGAGCATGTGATCAAGACCTTCCTAGAACCCTCAGGGGTCCAGTGGGCAGGGGCACTGAAGGGGTCCGTGCCTTGCCATGATCGCCTTTCCCCCACCATCTACAGGCACTCCTGAAGATCTGGGGCTCAGCCCTCGTCACCTCTGCAGGCAGGGGACCTGACATGGTTTATACGGCCATCCTGGCTCAGTGACTCGTGGTGGGAGGGCTGTAGCGATCTGAAGGAGGGCAAATCACAAATGTCAGCTGGCTGAGACCCGAGGGCCAGGTCCTTGCCAGAGGCACTGCTTTCACACTAGCCTGCGACGTCAGGAGCCCATAATGCGGGAGGCTGACAGTCCATTAGCAGCAGAGTGGTCCGCAGGGCTCGGAGGAAAGGAGCTGTCATTCACCACACTTCAAGGGCAAAATCAACTCTGTGTGTGTGTGTGTGTGTGTGTGTGTGCCCATGCGCGCCCACTCATGTGTGTATAGGTCTCTAAAAAAAGGAACATTAATCACAGCCTGTTAAAATAGGCACAGACAACAATCTGACATCACAGAGAGGGGATGGTGACATAGTTCTTGCCCTCTGTCCTCGAGAACCCCGGGGGCAGGTTTGAGAGACGATCCCAGGAAAACAGAATGGCCATATCGCAGGATTGGGAGACGCTTCAGATCTTCTTGTCCATCCCTCTCTGACGTCTGGCTCTTTGCTTCAGTGTTTCTGACAAGCCATCCTTTCACTTGAATGCCTCTTGTCACAGGGAACTCACTGTCACTGCGATGTTTCCAACATCCCACTTGCCGATTCCTCTAGTGGCCAGGAAGTTCTTCTTGAGCTGAGAGCTTAGACTCAGAGCCATAGAACTTTGACGCATTGGTCCTAGGTTTGCCCTTTGAAGTCTCACATACACACACACACACACACACCCTTTTTCCCCCAGAATAGCCCTCTCCTGAGTCTCCTTTCCACGCCGACATGGTTTTAAGAGCCCTCACCAGTGTGCCTACTGCTTTCGTGACTAGATCAGGCCTGTGCTCTGAATCACATCTTCAAAACGCAGTTCCCATCCTGAGAGAAGTAAAATCTTTGCTGCAACTGTTACCACTGTGAAAACCCACATGCACGGGCAGGGGCACGGGCACACGCACACATGCAGAGGAATAAAGTTCCTCTGACTGCATTTTCATCCATTTCTCCTTTCATGCCATCTTGTCCGAGCCCTTGCTACAACCAAGTACATTATATCCATGGCATTATATCCACGATTTTTGACCCATCCACATACTGACTTTCGAGAAAAACCCCCAGAAACTAAGAAAGGAAAGGCACTCGGAAAGGGACCCAGCTCCCCAGGTGCGATCCAACAACACACAGGTGGGCAGCACCCGTGCCTTCCTTGTTCTGAACACGAGTCGCCTGTTAATTCGGCCTCGGATCGCGTTAACCTTCATGGGAGTCAGAACTCGTTACTAACTCACACGGACCCTTGGGCCACGTAACAGGCTCGGACTTCGGTGTGCTCGTCTGGATATGGGGTTAACAGAGGAGTTAATAGCATGTGATGTCTTTTGTTCCCCTCCAGAAGAGGCCTGCATTGAGCCCCCCAACCCACCCCAGTGGACTTTGTGCAAAGGTCCTATGAGGGGTGGGGAAGCAGGGAGATGCTTTGAATTCGGGAGGTGGACGAGGTAGATCATGGAGGGAACAGGTGCTTCCCCAAGAGTAGGCCAAAATGGGGATTGGGTGGCAGGAAGGAGCGCCCTCCAGGCCCACGGTACTCTTCAGCAAGGAGGACCTGCTGTTAGGGGCATTTGAACCCTTCTAGAGCAATATCCAAGAAACAAGGGTGGATCCCAGGGCCGAACTCGAGCATGAAGCAGAAGGGAAGCAACCTCACAGAGAGTGAATGAGCAAAGGCCTGGCCAACACACCTCACTCCTGCCCCCGGGAGACCCAGGAGTCCTGGGTGCTCCCAGAGGGAAGGGAGTGGGCCCAACAAATGACTGAGATTGACTTTCCAGCCACCCCACTGGAGAGAATAAATCTGACTCACAGAAATAAAGGTGCCTGATATTGTCTCCCAGCGTCATTGAAAAAATTCATACCCACCACATCTGCTGCCACGCCATGGAGGATCTCCCCCTTCTGATGCCATGCAGTTGATTTAGGGGACCCTCGTATATTTAATATTTATCCATGCTAAATATCTCCTCTGACCCATCAGAGCAGCCTTTCGATTTACGAGGATCCCAATGGCCACTTTATAAGCTCTTCCTCCAAGGTTTACAAAACCTGTGATTTGGGCTAATTCCAGTCGTTGGGCCAGCCAGGCCAAGGGCGGAAGGCAGGCTCCCACGGGCTGCTACAGGCCTCCCTGCCCGTTGGCATGACCTCCTGACCAGCCCGCTCTCTCCCATAGCTTGTTCAGTCTCCCGCCGATTCCTCCGGCTGGACTGCTATCCATTCTGCGTTATCTCTGCTTTGTTCCTAAGGCCACTGTCATATGCCTCGCTGAAACCCAAACGTACTCTATCTACTCCATCCATCAGCACAGGGACCCTATCAAGAGAAAAGAAAAATGAAAGTAGCTAAGGACAGGGGGAGCGAGGTTACTCTGGGCGGGCTGGCTCTAAGCAGTCCCTCGTGTCTTTCCTAAAGGCACATCAGGTCTAGGTCAACCACTCCCCGGATTCATCGCCAAAGACCCGGGGCCGTGCCACCTCCCCCGCCCACTGAATGTCCCAGCGTTCCTGCCCTGGTCTCCTGAGACTGACGAGTCCGAGTGCACAGGAAGACAAGGAGGAGGAAGCAAGCAAAGACGACTGATAAACACTATTTTTTATTCACAAGTCTAAAGAAGACCTTTGTTGAATCAGGAAATATAATACAAATTATGGCGGCCTGCATATAAAACCTGGCACTAAATTGGGCCTTTTAGAAACATTTATCTATAAAAATAGGCATTAAAATCCGTACTACGACACAGTGCAGAGGCCAACCGACGCCTCCCGACGTGAGTGCTTCCGAAGGCAGGTCTGGTCTGGGGATGCTGGGAGCTCGGGTCCTAGAGCCGCAGGAGGGTGCCCTGTGTGAGAGCGGCCTGCCCTCAACAGGGGCCACAAGAGCCTGGCTTGGAAGGCAGGACCCCTAGGAGCACAATGCCATGGGCCTGGCATAAAACAAAAATGGTGCTGGGAAGAATGGAGGAGAGAAGGGCCGTCCTTCCCACTCTCGTTACTGGGCTCTGACCACCATTCGAGGATTCCGGAGCTCGGTCGACGAACTATCCTTAACTTCAGAGAAGGGCCTGCAATTTCCAAATACGTTTTTTCTGAGGAAACTGACCAATTCTAACTCCAGGAGCCGAATCATAATTAGCCTGATTTGAAGGGGTAAGAACAAGTTCTTGTCCTTTTCGGTGGCCGAGACCCTGAAACGCCAATCAGAAAGGCTATCCTCACAACAGGAAAGTATAATGCTGACGTTCTCGATGTATTTCAGTCTTGGACCAAACGCAACTGAGCCGCTCTCGCCCAGAAACTGTACTTTGCAGGCAGTGAGGTGAGGACTGGCTACGATCAGCACTGGAATCCCCCGCTCTGGGAGCGAATGATCTTCGCACAAGTCAGTGGCAGCCTCTGGGAGAAGCGGGATCAGTACCACACGTCTGTCTACAAGGAGCAAGACACAGTGCCTTCCCTGGAGGGCCTGAACGGGATCGGGACTGTGTCTATCGGCTTAGTCATTCACGGATGAGCGGACGTCCCTGGTCTGCTCGGCCTGTGGCTCGCTGGAAACATGACAACTGTCCTCAACTCAGCTGCTGTGCTGCTACCCAAACAGTCAGGCTCTGCGGCTGGGAGATACACAAAGGGGAAGTAGACAGAAATGAAGGGTGGGCACAGGAGAGCAGGAGGAAAGGCAATGGGTCGGGGGAGAAGCCACCCGGGGGCTTTAAGGAGTCCACAATCCCTATGATTTCAGGGCTCCTAATAGTGACTGAAAGGGCTGGAGTCCTTCCCGTCATTCCAGTAGATTCCACAAAGGGAAAACTGCAGCCCTACCAGTTTCCACCCAAAAGCAGAGTGACTTTCTCAGCTGCCTCCAGGGTGGGGGTGGTTCCCTTCCCCAGCCCCCTGCTCGACTGGCTGGCTGCAGCCTGATCTGCCACTTCTCCGCTGGGCCAGTAAGGGAAGGGAGAGATGAAGGGCCAAAGGGTCCGAATCACGACCTAGGCAAAAAGCCGGGAGCCACGGTAGGCTGTTAACGAGGGGCTTTCTCTCTCAAGCAATGTATTTCAGGCCCCAACGGTTCCGGGTAAGAGACAGATGCACCCCGGGTCCCTGGGGCCTGGCACCGATCATGGGCGCATCTTGCGAGACCCAGCTACCAGGACACTTCCGGTGGGCGAGCGGGAGCCCGGGTGACTCCGGCTCTTCCAGGATAGGAGGCCAAGCCCGCAGCTCCTTCACAGTCCTAGGGCCTTTTCATCTGCTTTAAAGTGACCTAACAACACCCCCTAGTGGAAATTATAAATAAAACAAGGACCACACATCCAGTTCACCTGATACCAGTGGTTTCGAGACTCACCATAAAACAAGAGTAACACAAAAACAAAAGCTTATCTTTAGAAAGATGATAATAAAAAAGGTGAGAGTTCAGAAGCCAACCTCAGGCCCCTCGCTGCAATCCACCCGTCCTCTCCGGATTCTCTGCCTTCAACAGAAACATTCTAAGACCTGGGGACGGGGAGCAGGAGCTCCGGGTCCCCTTACAGTTTGGGCAGACTGCCCGCTGGGGCCAGAATGATGCCAAAGACGTAGAAGAGCCCCAGCAGGAGGTTGAGTTTGGCAGTCCTCTGAGGCAGTTTGTTGAAAGTCTGGCTTCGGAACTGTCTCTCCAGGGAGAAGGCCATGGGGATGGTGAGCAGGGGGAGGGCCAGGCTGATGCTGCAGTGCGTGGCCAGGATGCTGAAGATCAGGTAGGGCAGGAAGAGCAGCGAGTTGTAGAGGATGTAGGACAGGGTGGGGCCGATGAGGATGGCCAGCGTGACGATGCCGGCCTCCCTGTCGGACTCCATGTCCCTGGTGTTGTTGGAATGGAGAATGGCCTCGGTGCTGAGGGCGAGAGGGATGGCGTAGACCAGCGGGAAGACCGCCAGGGACCCCACCTGGACGGCGTAGGCAAACATCACAGCCAGCGGGCCAAAAGTGATGAGGATGACGAGGTCTCCCAGGGCCACGTACTTGAATCCAATTCCTACGGCCAGAAAACCCAGAGAGTTGGTATGAGATCGAGGGCTGGAAACCGAGGGGCTGTTCGCATCCGCTGGGGGCAGTGAGTTCTCGGGTGGTGAGACCGGCTGGTCAGCGAGCTCCCCGCCGTCTGGAGCAAACCTGGTTTTGTCTCCGATGGCACAGAGGGGCAGAGAACATTCATCTGTTAGCACCCACTTAGGCTTCAGAGTCAAGTTTTCCTTCCTACTGTCGCCAGCAAGGTCCTGCAACAAAGAGTAGTGGGCTCCCACCACACAGGCGGTTTACCCAGCCCGTGAAGCTCTAAAAGGCCTTACAATCTGGGTCTTTGGCTTCTTCCTCCCTTCACCGACCCCTGCAAGACGTGGCTTCTGTCAGTCAGGCCCTCAGTGAATACCTGTCCAGTCTCTCACTTTGCTGCCTCCTCCACCCACAACCTCTGCGGGGCTCTGGTTTTGAAAACCCCCAGGGCATCTCGGTGAAATTTCAGGCTGCCCAAACTCCACACGAACAAACTTCCACCCATGTGACAAGTAACAGCTAAGACGACAAAGTTACACTGCTGCTTCCCCTCTCTGGGTCCCTTGAAGTGACAACTAAATCACCCCAAACTCCAGCCCATCTCAAATCCTGTCTAAATCACTTCATTCAGACCTGCCCGGTTCTCTCCGAAGATGCCACCCTCCATCGGATCTCACTCCATCCCCAAATTCTGAGTCCTGGCCACCCTGTGTGGGGAACACTGCGACACCCATTCTCAGGACCTCCCTTCCCCCGCCCTCCCCTACCCTCCCCCAATCTCCACGGGCAGCCAGAGGGGGCCTTCAGAAATACTCATCGGATCGTGCCCCTCCCCCAACATACACCTGAAAACCCTCAGGCTGTCCTCAGATCTTTCACCAGCTCACCTCTGGGCCTGCCCTGCCTCCCTCCGGCCTTGCCTTGAGCTCCCCTCTCCCCCACTCATATTTCTGTCAGTTCCTTGGGGCCTTCAGACACCCCACCTTTGTCTGGCTAACTCCTACTCACCCTTCAAGATGTTAAAGACCATTCCTCCAGGCAGCCGTCCCTCATTCCCTAGGCCACATCCAGTCCCCTTGTGATACATACGTTCCCCAGGGGACTCAGATTTCCAGCTTTGTAAAATTCATCACACTTCTAATTACTCTGTCTCCGTCCTTCCCTCAAACCCTGAGTTCTAGAGGGCAGGGCCTTGGGTGTGGTTTGCTCACAGCTCACTCCCCAGTGCATGGCACAAAGGCTGAACTGAACACAGAGCTACAGTAACAAGCACCCAGAGTCCGGGGCCGAGGTGAAGAAAACGTCCCACTCAGAGTGAGGCAGCCCGCGGCAGCTGAGAGGTAGGCCCCACACAGACCGCTACAGAGGCCTGGGAAACCTCCAGGTCTAACCAAGCTTCCAACGCATGGCTTCAGGATCAGGAGATAAAGAAAAGTATGGGTCATCGACTGCATTTTAAGCAGCCTAGAATGGTAAGAGACCATGGCGTGCAGAGGATCAAAAGTGAGGGCAGCCAAAGAACAGGATTCGGCTCAAGATTCCCTTCACGCTGGTAGCTGGGGTTCTGGGTTGTTGTTTCTTTTCCAGCTTTATTGAAAGATAACTGACGCACAACACTTGGCACATTCACATACTGCAAGGTGACGACCACCAGAGCATCAGCTAACGCCTCTGTTTAGTCGGGGTACTTCAGTGCTAAAGCGCCCACCTTTGGTTCTTTAGAATGAAGCAGCCCCAGGGAAGGGTCACAGCCACGGCCCCCGACAACCACCAACACTCGGTGAAGTCCTTCCGCACTCCCCAAGCAGCGCCGTGACAAATTATTTGGTTGTCTGAGGACACGCCCTCCAGGAAGAAGCTCTCCCGAGCAGAACCCCGGCTCCCGTTATAAATTAGTAAGCCGATGTCTCCTGCAGTGTCTCATGCATTGAGGGAGCAACCCCCGCCCAGGGAAGGCGCCAGGCAGGAACACTCCCAGCGGGGACCCAGCAAGTTTCTCCCCCAGCTGCCCGCTCTTCTTTTGCTGACATTCCGAGCTCTCCAAGTGGACACCAGGGCTGTCGCTATAGAAGAAAACACTAGAGCTCTCTCGCCTTGACATCTGGCTAGATTACCCATCTGGCTGGATCTCATAGATCACCTGGCAAAAAATGACGTGAGCAAAGTCAAACAGACACCTGTGCCTGCAAGGACACGCCCCCACCTTGAGCAGGTCCTGCGAATAAACCAACCGCAAGCCCACTCCAGGGCTGAGAAAGGTCTGGTAATCTTCTGGAGGTTATCTGACACGGAAAAGGATAGAGCCCTCGGGGAGGAAGCTGCTTCCGGAGTATGGCCCAGGGCTGGCCGGGTGACAGAGACCTGCTTCAAAATATGGCCCACTTCTCCTTTTGGGCATTCCCTCCCCTCCCAACACCATTTTCCAAATGAGCCAACATAGTGAAGGCCTGAGCGAGTTCTCTGCACAGTGGCCAGCATGAATTTGTTAAAACACGAATCAGAATGTTGGCAAGGGCACGGAGTACCTGGAACTCTTCCACATTGCTGGTGGGAACATAAAACTAGTACGACCACTTTAGAAAATGCATTGGTAGCTTCCCATCAAGTTAAACCTTCATCTACCCTGTGACCCCGCACTTCCGCTCCCAGGCACTCAGCCCAGAATAATGAAAACAAATATCCACAAAAAGATTTCAGTGTGAGTGCTCAGGCATAGTAGCCAAAATACGGAAACAATCCAAATGTCACTGGACAGGAGAAAGGATAAACAAATTGTGGCTCTGTCCGCACAATGGATACTACTCAGCGATAAAAAGGAACTACTGATCCCCATCACAACATGATGAAATCTCAAACTATCATGTTGAGCAAAGAAACCAGTTACAAGAATTCACATGGAACGATTCCATTTACATAACGTTCTAGCCCAGGCAAAACAATCTCTGTGAAAGAAACCAAACAGTGGTGGCCTCTGGATAGGGGCGGGGAGAGTGGGAATTGACAGGGAAGGAAGCTTTTGAGGGTGATGGAAATGTTCTGTATCAGGACAGGGTGTGGGCTACACAACTGTATGCATCTGTTGAAACCCATCAAACTATAACACTTAAGATCTGTGCATTTCATAGTAGCTAATGGTATCAATAAGGGTCAATGTTTAACCCATAAATCAGATTATATCATGACTCTGCTCGATGCATTTCAGTGTCTCCCCATTTGTTCCTTCAATGAATATGAAGTACTAACAACATGTCACGCAGTGTTCTGGGCACCATGGCTTTGGCAAAGAACAGAGAGCCAAATCCCCAATCCCAGGGAGTTTATAATCTAAGGGGGAAGACAATTAACAAAGTCAGTACTTAATATATAGTGCATTAGAAGTAGTATGTGCTGTGAAGGAAAATAAAGCAGAAAAGAGCAATAGGGAAGGTATTGTGGGGGAAAACACAGGGTGAGTGTGTGTGTGTGTGCGCACGCGCACACACACTTTTATTTTATGTTCAGCTGCTACAAAAAAAACCCTTTATTGTTATAATTTTAAATAGGGTAGAAAACAAGGCCTCACATAACAGCTGACAAGTGAGCAAATGGGTGGAGGAGGTTAGAAAGTGAATCAGGCAGACAGAAGGAGGAAGGGCTTTCCAAGCCAAACAAAAGCATCTACAAAGGACCTGGGGCAACAGCATGCCCTGACTGTACCAGAAACAGCCAGGAGGACAGCGCTGGGTGGATGGGGTTGGGGGTGGTGAGCCGATAATGCCTCATCCTGGGGGTCACTGTGAAGACCCTGGCCTTTCCTCTGAACAAGAGGGGAGCCACTGGAGAATTCTAAGCAAAGGACTGATGTAACTGCCTTATGTTTTAACAGGACTCCTCAGGCTGCTCATTTGGAAGCACCCCTAAAGGGACACGGGTGCAAGCACAGAGATCAATGAAGAACCTGCCTCCATAACCGAGGAGATGGCAGTGGGGGTGGGAAGTGGCGTGACGTGGGCAGATCCCAAATGCATTTTGAAGTAGAGGCAACAGGATTTGCTGATGGACTGGATGGGAGGAGGAGAGTCAAGGATGATGCCCATGATTATTAGCCAGAAGAACTAGAAGGAGGAAGTTGCCGTGGAATGAGATGGGGGAACCTGGGGGTAGGGCAGGTTTCTTAGGGGAGATCAGGACTTTGGCTTCAGACACACTGGCTTGAGATGCCCAAGAGGCCTTGAGGAGAAGCTAGTAAGGAAGAAGTCGGACAAATCTGGAGATGAGTGCAGAGATCTGGGCCAGAGCTATACATCTGAGAATCACAAGGTTAACAGATGACATATGAAGCCATGAGATGGGGTAAAATCAGCCAGAGAGTGGACGGAGTTAGAAGAAAGGGGTCCAAGGACTGAGGCTGGAGGCTGCGAGCTGGAGGCCCTGTGAGACTAGCACAATCCAGCTCTGGCCGGCCTCCCTAACAGTATTTCCTTGTCCCTCTCCATCACATTGGCCTTTCATAGATCCTAGAATATGCCAAGCTCTCCCCGCTCCTGGGCATTTGCATGTGCTGTTCTTCCAGCCCTGAAGGACTCAGCACCCGAATCAGACCCAGTTCTGCCCATCACTTGCTCCTTATCCTTCACATATGAGTCGCCTTCACAGAGAGGGCTTCATCCTTCTGCCGCTGCCACCACAGCACTCTACTGATTTCCTTTACTGAGCTGTGCACAGCGGGTGGCTCCATCACACTCTCCGCCTGTTCCTTCTTTTCTCCCCCTCTTAATGTTGGGGTGCCCCAGGCTCAGTCCTGGTTCCCCTGTGTCTCTATCACCACTTCCTCCTCTGGTGATCTCACCCAGCCAACAACTCGATCGAGGGGCCAGAGACACACACACCCCACCCCACCCCCCGCCCCCCGATATCTACATGTCCAACTCAGGCCTCTCTCTGGAACTCAGACGCTTGGGTCCACATCCATTTGACATCTCCACTTGGAGATTTAATACATTAAGATGTCCAAAGTCAGTCTCCCAATTTTCTCCCCCAAACCCTACCTTCAGCCTTCTCCATCTCACTTGACACCAACTCCGTTACTCCAGGTGCTCAAGCCAAAGCTTTTGAGTTATGTTGAATTCCTGTTTCTCTCTTGCCTCACGTCCCATCCAACAACAAACTGGGTCTGCCCTCAAAATATACTCAGAATCCGACCACCTCTTTTCTTCTCTACCACTACCACCCTGATCCAGGTCGCCAAACCTCTCTTGCCTGGATTGTTCAACAGCCTCCTCGTCTTCCTGCTTCAGTCCTTGCCCACCCTCCTTTACCCGTTCTTAACACTGCAGTCAGACTGATTCTTTGAAAACCTTAAGGCCCACAAAATCTTTGTGCTTCTCTGCACTTCCCACACGTACTTAGCTTGCTTTACCTCCTTGTATTTCCTCTCCCCCTCACTCACATAATGGACTCATGCTCAAATTTTTGAGGAACACTTCTGCCTTAAGGCCTTTGGCAACCACCATTCTGAGATTTCAAACATTCTTTCCTCTAGATACATGCTTAGCCAACTTCCTTCTATCTCTGTTCATATTACCTTTTTGAGGAGGCCTACCCTGATCAAACTACTTCAAACAGCTATGTCCTCTTTCCTTGCTCTATTTATTCTTTCCTTATAGCATTAATCATGTTTTTACATACTTTTCATCAGGGTCCCAGTTCATCCGGGCTTACCAGGAATTCTCCTGATTTCCACACCTCAAGTCCAGCGTCCTGAGAACTGTCTGAGCAAACCAGGACGCTGGTGATCCTGAGTAGAATTTACTACTTTTCCTTTCTATCTATCCTCAAGACCTATAAAATAACTTCCACAAGAGCCCCTGCTCAGGATCTGTGACTGCCGGGTTCACACAGAACAGTGCCTGGCACATAACAGGTGCTCAGTAAGTAGGATTCGACCACCTTGCCCATCACTACCTTAATAAGCTGTTGCAAGGAGTCACACAGCAAACTAGCTGAAAGTAATTAGCTGTATGATGTTGAGCTCTTCAAATTTAATCCCACTAAAATTTGAAATGGTGGTGTTTTAAGATAGAACCAAAGAAAAGAAACTAGATGGGAAAGTTCCCATCTGTGTGATTCCTAACATCCATAAACCAAGCCAGAATCTTCTCAACTCACTACTGTTCTCAAAAAATCCACATGACCCGCACAATGTAGATTTCATGTAAATGGCCTAACTCAGAAAAGAACCTTTGACACCTCTTCTCCAGCCCTGTAACTCCTATGCCAAATAGGAGTCTCTAGTACATGCAGCCAGGAAACAGGCCAACTCTTACCTCCTGTGTAGAGAAAGGAGCCAGACAGGCCGCCAAAGTAGATGAGAGCCAAGTGCTCCAGTTTCAGAGGAGACAGGTAGTAGAGACAAGCGGCACAGACACAGCCCAAAGTGTAGAGGAAGACTCCAAACCGGACAACATCCTGGGGCTCCAAGATTCGGTCCACCAGGGTCCTGTCATCACTCTTTTTGTGGTCAATGCCCTTGGAAAAGTCATAGTAAGTGTTGACCAGATTGCCAGCCCCGTGCACGGCCAGGACAGCCACGGCACAACCCACCAGCAGCCTGGGATCCAGGACGCCCTGGGACCTGTAGGCCAGGGCACTGCCCAGGGCCACCGGGGTGAGTGAAGCACTGAAGCTCCAGGGCCGCAGGGCCAGCACGTAGGAAGCGCACTTCTGCCTCCAGGAGCGTTGGGGAAGCCTGTCCTGCTCCGGACAGTCATTCCCCAGCAGGTCCCTGTCCCCGGCCTTGGCCGTCTCTCCCGCCTGTATGTTAATCTCCCCTGGGACCTGTGAGGCCGCCATGGAAGCTACACGTGGCTGAAGTCAAAGTTAATAGTGAACATCCGCGGAACAGCCACGGGGGGCGGGGCGGCCAGACCTGACCTTCCTTCGGTTCCGCCCCGGGGCAGGGCTGGGGAGGCGGCGGACCCCCGGGGTAGCACCGAGCGGACCCGGCAGCCCGCGAGGCCCAGCGACACCGCCCAGACCTCCTGTCACCCGGGCGAAGCCTGTCTCTCGACCTGAGGCCCGGGCTAGAGCCCGAGGCCGAGCTTCAGCCACCCGCCCCAAGGTACGGGGGCCGCCATCTTGTGTGCCCGCCTCCGGAGGCCCGCCCGGAAACAGGGGCAGACGACGCGGGCCGGGCCGGGGCGAGGGCGGGGCCTGGGCCTGGGGGCGGGGCCCGGGGCTGGGGGCGGGGCCGGCCGAAACCCCACAGTCCAGCCCTTCTCTCACAGAGGATCCGAGACCCCCGCAGCTGCCCCAGGCCCTTAGCCTCACTTAGTATCACAAGGACGACTCCGATTGCGTGTCGCTTTACGACTTACCTAGAGCTTCCACTCAACAAAATAGGACTCACTCGTTTTTTTCATTCAACAAACATTTACTGAGCACTTACTACAACACTGCCTATCGTCTGCAGCAGTGAACAAAATGGACACAAATCAGGGAGCACATTGAGGGCTGTAAGAAAGGTATGATTACTTCCCACTTTTTGAATGGGAAACGAAGCTCTGAAACAGAAAATGAAGTCTAAGAAATTAATAGCTCTAGTAATAATCACAACAGCAATAATTCCCCCCTTCTATTGTGCAATTACCGTTTGCCATATCCTGGCCTGCGTCTTTATCCATAGTCTAGGTTACTCACTCATGCAAATAACCGCCCTCCTCCCCGCTCTACCACGTGGCCAGCTCTGTGTCTTCATTGCCCGCCTTCTGGAAGCTTATGGTCCATATCTGTAGCTTGTTCAGGCTGGAGGGAGACAATTGTTCAATTTTTAGGAATTTCCTGAGCAGGTCATTAAGCACAGCCATTATTAAAAATTGAATTATACAAATTTATGAGATAAATTATATTACGAAGGTAACAAAACTTATTTCTTCCTAATTATTTCACTCCATTTTACCATTTACGTTCTTCAGATTGTTTATGTCTGTTGTATCTGCATTTGTGGAAATATGATATGCTCACCTCTTCCCAGCTTTTCATTCAGTGACATCCATTGGTAGCTTGAAATCTGCCATAGTGGGAGTATTTACACCACACAGATCAGCAGATACTCGTTAATTGTTTTGTCGATCATCTGGACTTAAGAAGTGACAGGGATAAGTTAACGATGCACATTAAACTTATAAGTGTGTCAGCTCTGTAGCCCTTACGTTGTGAATAGCAGCAGGACAGGAAAGAAAATATCAACCAACATCCATATCAGAACTACACTCGTTGGTCAGTTGCAACCTAGGGAGGCTATACAATATCCAAAAAGAAAAGCATACTGCTAGAATCGATTTGCCGTATGGAATTTGCAATAAAAAGCATTGTGCATTTTATTATTATTAATAAGTTATATGCTATACCTCCTCTACATGGTCAAAGTTATAATACACATATATGTATATGGGACAGACTACATAATTTGGGGGCCCAGTGCAAAATAAAAACGTGCAGCCCCTTGTTCAAAAGTCATTAAGAATTTCAAGACAGAGCAATGGACCTCACACAACCATGAAGCCAGCCCTGTACCTACATACATGCCCCCTCCCTTATTGACTAGCTTTTCTACCACCCAGCACATTCTCGCGAGCTGGCCAGACCCAAGTGTCCTATGCTGCCAAACTGGACTAGAGGAAGAAGCAGATATTTCAAAATCCTGGCTCTATCACTTACCAATTCTATGATCCAATGCCTCTCTATGTCTGTTTACTCAAGTATAAAGTGGGAACGATACAACCTGTCTCACAGAGATGTTCAGGAATAAGTGATAGCATTTATCAACTGCTCACATGTGTCATAGAGTGTTTCAGGTACTTTATGTGTATTAGCATTTAACTCCACAACACTGCCTATAGAGGTAAACCCATTATAATCCTTTCAGTTTTATGATAAAGAAATTGGTACAAAGAGATTAAGACCTGGTCGTATAGCTAGTAAGTGTTAGAGCAAAGTTTCAGATTCAGTTACACTCCAATTTGCTTTTAGCCACTACTTGATAACATCCACCAAAATGCCTGATATTGTAAGTGCTCAATAAATATTCTCTATTGTTTAACATAAGAAAGTTCTTTGTAAACTGAAAAGAGACTTACAAATGCATTGATTACTATTGCTATAAAAACATTTTTGATTGTTAATTAGAAAACAGGGCCTGGGGCACCTGGGTGGCTCAGTTGGGTGCCTTCAGCTCAGATCATGATCCCAGGGTCTTGGAATGGAGCCCCGCATTGGGCTCCCTGCTCCACAGGGAGCCTGCTTCTACCTCTCCCTCTGCCTGCCACTCCCCCTGCTCATGTACTCTCTCTCTCTCTCTGTCAAGTAAATAAATAAAATCTTCAAAGAAAGAAAGAAAGAAAGAAAGAAAGTCAGTCTTATCATATCTTAGGCTGATAAAAATACCAAATATTGCTTATGGAAGTGAAAATTAGTACCTCCTTTATAGAAATCAAGTTGATGTTGTCCATCAACTACACATGCATTTACCTTGACCCTGTAATTCCATTTCTAAGTGTTTATTTGGTGTAGCTGCCAGGGGAAAAAAAAAAAAAAAATATATATATATATATATATATGTTCAAAGACATTCACTGCTACGTCATTAATGACAGCAAGAATTTGGAAACAACATAAGTGTCTATCAACAGAGGACTGGAAAAATAAATTATGGTACATCCATGTGGTGGGATTCTATGCAGCTATAACTACAACAAAAGAACAAGCTAGCTTTCTATATTAAGAAAGATCTCCAAGATCTACTAAAAATTTTTTCAAAGATGATATTTATTTATTCATTTTAGAGAGAGAGAGAATGTGTGGGGGGGAGTAGAGGGAGAGGGACAAGCAGACTCCATGCTGAGCACTGAGCCCCGCTCATGGCTTGATCCCACAACCCAAAGACCCCAAGACCATGACCCAGGCAGAAATCAAGAGTAGGACGCTCAACAAACTGAGCATCCCAGGCACCCCAAGTTCTACTAAAATTTTTTAAAGTACAGAACAGTATAGATAGTAACAAAAAAGGAAAATAAGAATATGCATTTATACTTGCTTATATTTACTTAAAGAAACTCTAGGGATACATAAGAACTAAGAAAATAGTGAAAGGTCAGGAATGGAGCGAGATCTTTCATAAGTATAATTATTATTTATTTTGGATTTGAACAGTGAATACATTATATATTTTTAAATGTTTGATGATTAAATATAGAGATGTTGAACACAAGTGGAAAATATGAAATTCAGAGGAACAATTATTTCAGAGAAGAAGCAATGCAATGAAAAGATTCTAAACCTAAAGTAGTAACCATAAATAAATCAGAAAAAGAATCTGCCAAAGCGTTTTGTTAGCTACAGAATATTGCCAAACCTCTTTAATTTGGCAGTTTAGCACTTCTGGAAACTTACATCTCTTCGATAGATACTCCTTTGTATTACACAAGTAGTTGATGGTAACGTATAAAGAAAAATGTATGCCTTCTCCGTATTCAATTACATCTTAGTTGTATATTCCCCCCAACAAATAAAGACATCTAAGAAATAGATAAATGTTTTATAAAGGGGTATATTATACTAATATTGTTGTATAACTTGCATTTTTTAACAAATCATGAACCTTTTTCCTTCTTAGCAAATATTAATCTACATTACCATTATTAATGGCTCCATACGTTTCCCTTAATATGAATGAATCATATTTTATTTAATCAGACCCCTATTGGAAGCCATTGAGAAATTTTTGTAATTGTAATAACCGTGACCAAAAAAATTGAGACGTAGTCAAATTCCATTTTTGCTATTGATTGTTTCAAAGGATTATTTTATTTTATTTTAATTTTATTTTATATTTTTTAAGTAAGCTTTACTAGCTCTACGCCCAACCTGGGGCTTGAATTAAGCACTAGAGATCAAGAGTCCCATGCTCGGGCGCCTGGGTGGCTCATTGGGTTCAAGCCTCTGCCTTTGGGTCATGATCTCAGAGTCCTGGGATCCAGCCCCACATCGGGCTCTCTGCTCAGCGGGGAGCCTGCTTCTCCCTCTCTCTCCGCCTGCCTCTTAGGCTACTTGTGATTGCTCTCCTCTCTGTCAAATAAATAAATAAAATCTTAAAAAAAAAAAACAAAAACAAAAAAAGAGTCCCATGCTCGACCAACTGAGCCCAGCCAGCTGTCCCTAGAAGGATGATTTTAAATGATGTTATTTGAAAATTATTTATTTAGGAGGTCATTTAGTCAAAATTTGGTTATGGTCTCCCGCGAAAGATCTTGTGAACGAGATAATTTTGGAAAACTGGGAAATTCTAACTAAAAACGCTTTAAAATGCATATTGCATTTAACCAAAGAGAAATCACGGGTGCATGAGTAGCACTAGTCGGAAAGTTCTAGGTCTGTGCTCCGGTAACCACAGGGCAGGGACGTCGCTCACACTCCGGTAAAGCGGGCAGGACGCACAGCCTCCGAATCCCATTCCACGGTACCCACGCCGCAGGATTCGCACTGCCACAGTGGAGATGCAGAGGGGAATAATAGCAGCGATGCACCGGATGTGAGCGTGGAAGTGACTGAAATCAACCCAGGACCCATTGGTTCTCCCGAGTTGACGTAAGCCTCCTTTGGCCTGCCACTGGCCGTGTGGTTTGTCTATTTGAACAGTCCCCGCCCCCGAGAGAAGCCGGGTCCCTAAGCCTCACTTCTCCTTCATTTTTATTGGTCAGCATTCCAGTCCATCTTCTTCTTACGCCTGCCTATTGGTCCTCTGGGCTGAGAGCCCGCCCTCCCTCCCGCCCGGCTTAGAGGACAGCGGGGAAGGCGGGTGGTGGGGCTGGGGGCCTGAAGCTGCGGTACCCGCGCTGGTGGCGGCAGCTGAGGCCTTGGCCGAAGCCGCGCGGTGAGTCTGGGGCCTGGTACCGACCCCTCCAAGGTGGAGGAATGTCCAGACCCAGGGTCAGCCTGGTCCGTGGGGGAGTGGGGGGAGCGGGAAGTCGCTGGTCTGGGACGTGGGGGTCCCCTTCGTACCGGCCCCGCGGGCTTGGGCGCCGTCAGAGCCCTTGACCCCCACCCGGCAAGGCGGCACCCACCTTCTCCCGGAGTTCCAGGAGAACCCCGGACCCTTCGGCTTGCTGTGCGTCCCTGGCGCCGCGAAGGCCGGCCGGTCAGCCCCGGTACTGCCGGGGCGTCTTTGGGTCTCCATGCCCTGCCATCGCCCCTTCTTCCGAGCCACCTACAGATTGACCTCAGAGAGGAGCAACGTCAGTGTGTGCCCCTGAGTCTGCCCCCTGGGGACTTCTCAAGGAGGTCCCGAGAGCTGAGCTGGGTTCCATCCTTGGGTTTCATCCTCTGCCCTCCCCGCCCCCATCCCACCCCCAGTTTCAGCCACCCCAACTTTAACTTCTGCAGGCCCTCACCAAGACTCTAGGATATTTGACTTCCAATACCTTCACTGAATTGTGCCTGGAGCAGATGGGCCTGTGGGCCTCGGACCCTGTGAAAAAAGATACTCTGATCCTTTTCTGAGAAAGAGAATTCCTTGCCAGCCTCCCTCCCCTTCATCGCAGACCTGCCGGCACACCCCCCCCCCCCCATAGTTTTCTCATCAAGGATCCTTGAGTTTCCTCTCCCCTGAAGGATGACATTTCCTTCTGCAGTTTTTTTCTTGGCATTGGAGCATTGAATAGCTTTACAAAACCAATTATTCTTTGGGGTCTTTTTTTTCCCCTCTGCATCTCACAAATACTCTCAAAAATAAGAATTTTGACATTTTGACCTTCTATTATAATCTGAACATCCCTAGGATTGGTATATATGTTACTCCCATAGCAATCTGGGCTGAGCCCTATTATGGCCACTTTCCCCCTAGCTTGTAAGCTCACTGAGGAAAGGGATACTACCTAATTGAGGAATGAATGCGTGATCTCAGGAACTAGTCAGTCTCTTAGCTCACATTCCAAGTACTAGTATTTTATGGAACCTCACTGTCCCACACGATAACCACCAACCGCCGGTGGCTTAGAGCGCTTGAAATATGACTAGTCCCCCTTGAGATCGTCTTGCGGACAGCACATGTTGGAGACTTAGTACAAAAAGAGAATGGAAACTGTATCGGTACTTTTTTACATTGATGACATGTTGAAATGATATTTTGGATGTATTGGGTTTAAAAAAATGTATCAATTTGTCCTGTTTCTTTTTGCCTTTTTTGATAACAGCTACCAGGAAATGTAAAATTACACTTATGGCTTGTGTTGTATTTCTACTGGCCAGTGCTGCTATAGAATGATAATCAATGTCCCTCTTTAAATAGAACGCCTTGAGGAAAGGAACAGTCTTAGGCTTGTTTTATTCTCTTTACCTCCCCATCTCTAGTGCCGGGCACTGGGCCGTGTATGTAGTAGTCATAGTGATAATAATAGCTAACAATTCCTAAGCACTCACTGCGTGCCTGGCACTGTTCGAAGCACTTTTTAACGTATTAACTTATTTAACCCTCACATCAATGCTATGGGTTAGGTAATGTTATCCTGTTGCAGGTGAGGAATGTGGGACATTTTAAGTATTTTCCTCAAGGAATATAATTTTGATATGATTTTTTTTAGGTCTTATTCATTTATTTGAGAGAGAGAGAAAAAGAGAAAGCGCACAAGCGGGGGGTGGGGCAGGCAAAGGCAGAGGGAGAGGGAGAATCAGACTCCCCTCACTGAGCAGGGAGCCTGATGTGGGGGCTCGATCCCAGGACCCGGGATCATGACCTGAGCCGAAGGCTCATGCTTCACTTGACTGGGCCTCCCAGGCACCCTATAATTTTGGACTGGATTCGAACCGAGGGAGTCTGGCTCCACAGCCCACAATTTGACCCTGTCTGCTATGCCGCCTGTTTTATTTATTTTTTATTTTTATTTTTTTATACAATTACCAGGACCTTTTATTTATTTTTTTAAAAGATTTTATTTATTTGATAGAGATCACAAGCAGGCAGAGAGAAAGGGGGAAGCGGGCTCCCTGCTCAGCAGATGGGATCAGATGTGGGGCTTGATCCCAGGACCCCGAGATTATGACCTGAGCCAAAGGCAGAGGCTTTAACCCACTGAGCCACCCAGGTGCCCCAATGCCGCCTGTTTTAAACACCAGTCGCTGTTGACTGAATCAAGGCTTTCTATACATTCCTCCATGAGGTCTCCCAACCTTTTTAGGATCCCCTTCCTGTATTGAGGAACCGCGGCTGTAAATAAATAAATTCATCACCGTGGTTTGTTATCCAGAACATTAAAGGAAGTTTCTCTCCGAAGAACCTCAGGTCAAGATGCTGGGAACCGGACCCACTGCCGCCACCGCAGCCACCACCACATCTAGCAATGTGAGCGTCCTGCAGCAGTTCGCCAGTGGCTTGAAGAGCCGGAATGAGGAGACCAGGGCCAAGGCCGCCAAGGAGCTCCAGCACTATGTCACCATGGAGCTTCGAGAGGTTGGGGCTTCTGTGATTCGCCCCGGGGGGGTGTGGCCCAAATGTACCAGCAGCGGTTTAGATGCCTTTTGACAGCTCAATGAGGGTTTGGAACACGAAAGTCTCTAATTTCTCCTGTCTGTAGGACGCGCAGGTTCCTTTGCAGCGTCTAGACCGTTCTATGCACATCCTGTGTTGTAATGGCATTCCAGAGTCTGTGTAGAGTCAGCTGTTCTTTCGGGGTTTTTGGTTGGTTGGTTTGTTTTTCTTTTTCCCGTGGTAGTCCAGATCTTCAGTTCTTTCCAGCTGATAACAGTGGTTGGGATGGGTTTAAAGAGTCAGTACCCTGGGGCTTTCTAGATAGACAGCCCACGTGACGCCAGGACAGTGTGTTGTTGGTCCTTGTAACCCCGGGATGTGGTCTGCTCAACAAGTGTTTGTTCCATACACAGAGGAACTGCGAGTTCAGTTGCTCCCCAGTTTACAACTATAAAAGTGGGCAGCAGCTTTGTCTTCTTTGGGTTGAGCTGTGTCCGCGGGCCACCTCTCAGTTCTACCCCCCGGAAGCCGCCCCCGCCCACACCCCTGCCCCGCTTCAGGGAGTCAGCAGAAGCTGTTCTGAGCACATCTTCCTTTGCAGATGAGTCAGGAGGAGTCTACTCGCTTCTATGATCAGCTGAACCATCACATTTTTGAACTGGTTTCCAGCTCAGATGCCAATGAAAGGAAAGGTGGCATCTTGGCCATAGGTAAGGACAGAGTCTCTGGTGAGAGTAACAACTGGGAATAAAGGGTCGTTCACCTTTGTGTCCACTGCACCTGTGTCTGCTGCCTACTGATACTTTGTACTTAGTTATTTAAGGAATTTTTAAGGAGCCTGTGGCTTTCAGTGTACTTATTTGGGTATTAATTCTAGCAGCATTCCTGGGACATTGGCAAAGCTGGTATTTTCAGATACAGAGTCTGAGACCTGTGACACAGCTTTTCCCGGGCCAGACAGTGGCCACGCCAAGACGAGAAGCCAGCTTTCCTTCTGCCACCCCCTCTTGCTTGTTGCAGGCTCCAGTGTCCCCCTTAGGCAGTTTGGCGTAGCTGGGCTCACAAATGGAAAGGGAGAGGTGGGGAACAGGGATAAAAAGCATGGCATTCTCAAATCCCGGGGACTGGTCTGGTGAATTCTTACTCCTTCTCAGTTTGTTTTCTTTTTCTTCTTGGGAAAATAAATTATCTGTGCTAAAATGAGGTTCTTTTGCTTTAGGTAAATAGTTCTGGCCCAAGTATCAAGTCTGTTGCTTTAAAATGAAAATTATCTGCATCCTTCCCATCTAGAAGTTGCATTCTGTGCTCAAAGTAGAAGGAAGAAGTCACTTGCCAGCCTTCCTTTCGGGCAGCACGCCCTCCTGGATAGGATGCGCCCATCCTTACCTTGCCTTCCTCTCTTTCCCAGCCAGCCTCATAGGAGTGGAAGGCGGGAATGCCACTCGGATCGGCAGATTCGCTAACTATCTTCGGAACCTCCTCCCCTCGAATGACCCAGTTGTCATGGAGATGGCATCCAAGGCCATTGGCCGCCTCGCCATGGCAGGGGACACTTTTACGGCTGAGTATGTGGAGTTTGAGGTGAAGCGAGCCTTGGAGTGGCTGGGCGCCGACCGCAACGAGGGCCGGAGACATGCGGCTGTGAGTGCCCATGGGGAGGGGTCCCCCACACAATGTGCTGGGGTCCCTGAAAATCAGACAATGAGGGGATGCTCCAGGCAAAAGCACTGTGCTTCTCAGGGGCCTTCGGTTCTGTCCTGAATCCCTTTGTCTTTTTGCCCTGAGCTCCATACCTGAAGAGGAAACTTAGAGTTCTCTTTTGTTGCTCAAGAGACAACCCTAAGTGCATCGCTTACCTTCACCTCTAATCTTCTAGAATCAACATTGCCTCCTAAGCAGAAGGTGCCCCTCAGCCGTAGGCAAGAGAAGAAGCTACAAGCCAAAAGGTTTCCAAAGCCCCAGACAACTGTGTGTCTGCGTGATCCCGTCAGACACGTGTGTCATCACGTGTGTCTGTTTGCCACACCCTCTGCTGTACGGTGGGAGCGTGGGCGGATTGGGAGTAGGAGAGGGGCAAGTGCAGTAAGGCCTTCACTTCCCCCACTGGGAGCAGTGGCCTGCCTCCTTTCAGGCCTTTCTTGTTTTATTTATTTATTTATTTGTTTGTTTAGATTTATTTATTTTAGAGAGAGAGAGCATGTGTAAGTGCAGGGGAGGGGTGGAGGGAGAGGGAGAGAAAGTCTCAGGCAGACTCCCTGCTGAGTTGAGCCTGAGGCGAGGCTCATTCTCAGGACCCTGAGATCACAACCTGAGCTGAAACCAAGAGTCCTCCTTGACCGACTGCACCACTCAGGTGCCCCTCTTGTTTATTTTTTAGGCATTTATTGATCGGTTGGTACCTAGCCCAGACTTCCTCTTTCCCCACTGGCTCTTCTGCACTGGGGGAGTGGGAGCCTCTCTTCCTCCTCTCGTGGTGTGTCTCCACTTCTTTTTTTTAAAGTAGACTCCATGCCCATTGTGGAGCCCAACATGGAGCTTGAACCCACGACCACGAGATCAAGACCTAGACACTTAACTGACTGAGCCATCTAGGTGCCCCAACATCCTCACTGCTTTTGGAGGCCAAAAGGCTGGTTTGCAGGGGCAGACTTTCAGGCTTCGAGATGAGAGAGAGTCTGTCCTTCAGAGAGCGGATCGGGGAGGGGACAGCGCCTGGGTGGCTCAGTCAGTTAAGTGTCTGCCTTCAGCTCAAGTCATGATCCCAGGGTCCTCGGATCGAGTCCCACATTGGGCTCCCGGCTCAGTGGGAAGCCTATCTCTCTGCGGCTCCCCCTGCTTGTGCTCTCTTTCAAATAAATAAATAAAATCTTAAAAAACAAAAGGAGAGAGACAGAGAATCTGGGAATGAATGTGGTGGGGATCAAAGCGTCATTTGGATCCTTTCCAGTTGGCTCCCTCTTTAGGAGCCACCCCCACGAGGGGGGGATCCTGGTACTGGGGGAGGGACAGGCACATGGAGCCCGCTTCAAGTCGGTTTTGTCCTTCGTGACTCTGAAATTTGGAGCAACCTCTGACCTTCAGTTTCTTCTACTGTCAGATGAACATAATAGCAAGATTAAATATCAAATGGCATTATTAGTTCATTCAGTAAATGTCTATCGAATAATGCTGTGTTCCAGGGATGGTTTTAGGCCACCAGTGGGGCGGTCACAAAGTATAAAACGCGTCTGCCTGCCAGTGCTTATGTTCTTCTTTTTTTTAAGATTTCATTTATTTATTTGACAGAGAGAGAGATCACAAGTAGGCAGAGAGGCAGACAGAGGGAGAGGGGGAAACAGGCTCCCCGCCGAGCAGAGAGCCCGATGCGGGGCTCAATCCCAGGATCCCGAGATCATGACCTGAGCCGAAGGCAGAGGCTTTAACCCACCGAGCCGCCCAGGCGCCCCCAGAGCTTATGTTCTAACATGACGAGCATCCTATGTTTGTAAACACCCTAGGATAAGAAACACTGAGATATTTGATCAATTTTACTTTTACTCTTAGGACCCCGGAGATTCCTAGCTAGAAGGGTGGACAAGTTTGCTTGCTTCCTGATGCATGCATACGCTCCAGGAAGACGAGAGGCCGTGTGTCACAGAGCCAGACTCCGATACAGATGAGAGTCCTCTGTGTGCTTTTCTCTCCCAGGTCCTGGTTCTCCGAGAGCTGGCCATCAGTGTCCCCACCTTCTTCTTCCAGCAAGTGCAGCCCTTCTTTGACAACATTTTTGTGGCTGTGTGGGACCCCAAACAGGCCATCCGTGAGGGAGCCGTAGCCGCCCTTCGTGCCTGTTTGATTCTCACCACCCAGCGTGAGCCCAAGGAGATGCAGAAGCCTCAGTGGTACCGGGTGAGCGCGTAGCCATGCCGTCCCCCGTGCAGAGCGCGCGTACACACAGCATCACCTGGCCAAGAGGGCTGCCGTGCGGCTTTGCCACAGAGCAGGCGTCACATTTGCGTGCGTCTCCGGTGATTTCTTAAGCTCAGTACGAATCAATAATCACTCATCGTATTTCACTAGAGCAAAGATCTGTTGGTAGCCACGCCATTATCTTGCAAACCACTAAGAATGAAAATGTGATCCGGTTAAACTGTGATTTACGGTCTTCTTACCAACAATTATAAGAGCTCTCTTCTTAGAGAACTTAAATTATAGAAAAATGGGTAGCTGAGAAGCAGCAACATACAATGATACTGATTTAGAAAGGACTGGTTTTCTCCCCTCCAGCGTCGTAAGCCCTGTGCTGATTGCTGCTACCAAGAAAACTTAACCAAGGAGCTTGTACTACAAAGAGAGCCCTGAACGTGGCATCGGAGACCTGGGTTCTAGGCTTGGTACAATTTGCTATGTGAACTTGGATAAGTCATTTACTTTCCTGGAGATTCTATTTTTCATCTGTTAAATAGTGGTGGTTGTGGTCTCTGCCTCATGATATTGTGCGGGGTGAAGCTCAATTAAAGGAGAGAGCTTGGTGACTTCGTATTACTGATGTTGCAGGCCTGGTCTCACTGCAGAACCCCCTGTGTGTGGGAGGCAGGAGGGCTGTGTTCTTTCTACCTTTGGACCTCGGGTAATTAACACATTCTGTATCTCTCTTAGCATACATTTGAAGAAGCCGAGAAAGGGTTTGATGAGACATTGGCCAAGGAGAAGGGCATGAATCGGGATGATCGCATCCATGGAGCCTTGCTGATCCTCAACGAATTGGTCCGCATCAGCAGCATGGAGGGAGAGGTGAGAAGCCACGTCGGAAGGGAGTCTGGCTTCCCACATGCCATTCCGTGAAGGGGACAGGCAAGATCCTTGTCCTCATGAGGACATGATGTAAGGGACACAGGCAGTAAGCAAGTAAACAGGGTCATTTCAGAAAAGCACTAAGTCCTAGGAAGTAACAGGGTGGAGGGGAGCAGGGGGAGGGGTGACTTCTTCTCCGGGGTGGTGCCATTTGAGCTGAGAACCACAGGACATGGAGGGGCGAGCCTTGCAGTAGGCAGGGAGATTGTGTTCCAGGTGGCGGCTTTGAGGCAGGAGAGAGTTTGACAAGTTCAGGGAGCAGAAGGGAAATGCGGTGGGGCACAAGAGCAAGGGAGAAAGGGGAGGGGCCCAATTTGGAGGAGGCCTTGCGGAGGAGGTTCGGAGGTTCGGTTCACGGTAAACACTGGCTTTTATTCTCACTGCAAACATCAGAGGTGTGTATACAGGGGAGTGGTGTGAGAGCCTCCCTTTTAATAATCATTGGTGACTTATGGGGCAAAGCTTGTGCAGGGGCAGGAATGAAAGCAGGAGATCAGTAGGGGGTGTGGTTAAAAGTCTGGCATTTTTGTTAGGGAAATAGCTCGAGGCTAGAGGCAGCCAGCCCATGATAGGTGGCACAAACATGGTGATCGCAGCAGGGGCCCTTGGTCGACTGCACTGCTTGTACTTGGGGGTCCTGTCCTCCTGGCTGCCTGGGGGCCTCTTGAAGTGGTCTGGGCGGGGGATGATGGCGACCTCCACCAGTGCTGGCCGTATAGACGCAGAGGAGTAGCTTCCGCGTCAGTCCGCTGGGTGCAGGACATATTTGGGAGTGGAGCACCGTCCGCGAGTCTTCCTGTGGGGAGCGAGTTGTGCGATGTTGCCCAGGGCTTCTTGCTTTAACAGATCTGGGGGTGGTTTGGTAATGGCCGTGCTGTAGGCACGGGGCAGCGCCTGCTGCTGTGTGTATAGAACCCAGGAGTCTGGAATCCCCACTCCTCTCTGTACTGTGTTACTTGGGTATGTTATTTTAGTTCCTTTAGCCTCAGTTTCCTTGCTTTTCACGGGGATCTCATCCACCTCCTTGGGCTCCTGTGAGGTTTCTAAATACAGTTGACCCTTGAACAACACAGGTGTGAACTGCATGGGTCCACGTATATGTGGAATTTTTTTTCAGTAAATATGTTGGGAAATTTTTTGGAGGTTTGTGACATTTTGAAACAAACCCAACAGATGAACCACAGAGCCTAGAAACATTGAATAAATTAAGAAGTTAGATATGTCACAAATGCATAAAATACATGTAGATGCTAGTCTATTTCATTACTACTGCAAAATATACACAGATCTATTACAAAAATTAGAAATTTACCTAAACTTATGCACACCGGCACTTACAGACTATACACGGCGCCGTTCCGCAGTCGAGAGAAACGTGAACAAATAGGAAGGTACGATATTAAATCCTAACGGCATAAGATTTGCCAACACGCTATCTTCCACGGTATTTCATAGCCACCTCCTGTTGCCGTTGCCCTGAGCTCAAGAGTTGCAAATATCTGGCTAAAATGCTATGCGAGGCTCATCCGTGTGCACAGTTCGCCCTTCCAGTAAATCGCACGGCACAGTGAAAAGTGCCCTGTCGCACTTCTCATGTGTTTTTCGTCGTGTTCAGTGCAGTACTGTAAACCTTGAATAATACTATGGAACTCGGACCAAGTGCCACTAGTGAGGTTCTCCCAAGAAGCGAAGTCATGGCGTTCTAAGAAAAAGGTAAATTGCTTGCTATACACTACAGATTAAGGTCTGCAGCTGTGGCTGCCCTCCAGTTCAAGACAAAGTAATCCAGCATAAGGACTGTCAAGCAAAAAAGGAAAAGGAAATCCGCGAAGCTATTGCTGCAGCTATGCCAATAGGCACAAAACTCCTGCGCTTTTGAAAAATCTCTTTTTATCTCATACTGAACATGCAGCTTTTCTGTGGGTACAGGATTGCTGTAAGAAAGCCATACTCATGGACTAGTATGATTCAAGAAAAAGCGAAATCATTATCTGACAACTTAGAGCAAAAGGAAGGTGAAAGACCGAAAGCTAGAGAATTGAATGCCAGCAAAAGATGGTTTGATAAGTTTGGAAGAGGTTTGACTTAAAAAAAAAATGTGCAGATAACAGGAGAAGCAGCTTCTTCTGACCGCAAGGCAGCAGATGAGTTCCCAGAGGCCGTAAAGATGATCACTGAAGAGAAAGGATATGTGCCTGCATAGGCCTTTAATGCAGACGAAAGTGCCTTACTCTGGAAAAGAAAATGCCACAAAATGCCACATTTATTAGGAGGAGAAGCAAGCACTAGGATTTGAGGCAGGAGGAGGCAGACTAATTCTCTCATTGTGCAACGCAGTTGAGTTTTTTTTTTTTTAAAGATTTTATTTATTTGACAGAGAGAGAGAGCACAAGCAGGCTGAGAGGCAGGCAGAGAGAAAGGGAAAAGCAGGCTTCCTGCTGAACAGAGAGCTTGATGTGGGGCTCGATCCCAGGACCCTGGGATCATGACCTGAGCCGAAGGCAGAGGCTTTAACCCACTGAGCCACTCAGGCGCCCCCGCAGTTGAGTTTTATGATCAGGATGGCCCTTATCTATAAATTGCTAACCCTGGAGCTTTGAAGGGAGGAGATAAACACCACAAGAACTCTCTTTCTGGATTGGTTCCCTTAATGCTTTGTCTCTGAAGTCAAGAATTACCTTGCTGGGAAGGGACTGCCTTTTGAAATTCTTTGAATATTGGACAATGCGCCTGGCCACTCAGAAGCCCAGGAGTCCAACCCCACCAGAGTCATCAAAGTCGTCTGTCTGCCCCCAAATACAGCATCTCTAATTCAGCCTCTAGATCTGGGTCATGACTTTAAGGCTCATTACACATGGTACCTCATGAAAAAGATTGTCAACACTATGGAAGAGAACCCTGATGGGAAGTCTGGAAAGATTACACCATTGAAAATGCCATTGTTATTGTAGAAGAAGCCACAGATATCATTGAGCCTGAAATAGTAAATTCCTGCTGGAGAAAACTGTGACCAGATCTTGTGCATGACTTCCCAGGACTTATGACAGAGCCAGTCAAGGAAACCATGAAAGAGATTGAAAGAAGGTGGATATGGCCAAAGTTGGGTGGGGGTGGGGTGAAGGGTAATACAGATCTTAGAGAATCTCAAGAGCTAATAGACACCACACCAGAGGAACGAGCAGACGGTGACTTGAGGGAGGTGAGTGTTTCCGAACTGGCACCGGACGATGAGGGAGAGGACCTAGAAGAAGCAGGGCCAGGACCCAGGACAGGTCTGATTACTCAAGATTGCACTTGACGTCTGTTACAACATGGTTCCTTCTATGACCCAGGCACTGAAACGAAGCCAACCATGGAAGAGGGCTTGCTACTGTAGAAAGACACTTGTAGAGAAGTGAGAAAGCCAAAACGTCTAACAAATGATGATGTATTTCTGAAGTTGCACGGAGTGTGCTGTGTCTCCTGCTTCCCCTCCCAACCCTTCCGCCGCCGCCGCCACCCCTGCGAGCCGGCGCCTCGTCTGCCTCAGTCTACTCCCCGTGAGACCCCCAAGAACCCGGACCCTTCCGATGAGCCACCTCCCACCAGCAAATAGTAGGAGTCATTGCGCCGCACAGTTGTTGAACTTTGCTACTGTGTGTTTGTGAGTCTCCGTGTGAAAATCTGTTGACTGTCCAGTGAGACTGTACGAGGTGTTTTTGTGTCATCATCGTTGCCTGAGACTTGATCACGTGCAACCTCGTGTGCAAAGCTCGTGCAGAAGTGGACATCTGTCCCTGTGAGCGTCAGGGGAGTGACGTTTACCGTACAGTTGAAGTTAATATCGCGTTGGTTTTCTTACCATTTTGTAACTTCACTTTCAAAGAATTCCATGGCCATACAGTGTGCCTTTCTTGTAATTTGGAGAAACTGTGTATCAGCTTATCGTTGCAGGTATGTGGGTTTTTAAAAAATGTATCAATTGGTGTCTCCAATACTATATTAAGAATATGACTATAATACACCATAAAATTTGATAACTCATTCATTAGGGTATAGGCTGGGCTACCAGGAGGCAGTCGTCTCGACAGCACTAAGCTGCCGTAAAACAGTCTTATTGCTGCTGCTTCGTTATCGGTGCCTGAATCGTTATGCTTGTAAATAAGTACGAATTTCTTTTTCACCTTATCTCTTCATTTTTGTTGTCTGGTAAGGCATACAACATCTACAGTGTTTGGCTCCAAATAAGGCAGTATTCACGTAGGTACTGACAGACGATTCACGTTGGTTATCGATAAATATGGTATGATATCGTAAATGTATTTTCTCTGCCTTATGGTTCTCTTAATTACATTTCCTTTTCCCTAGTTTGTTTTCTTGTAAGAATACAGCATGTAATGCACATACAAAATGTGTGCTAGTCAGTTGTTTGTTATCGGTAAGACTTCTGATCAACAGTAGGCTGTTAGTAGTTAAGTTTTAAAGGAGTCAGAAGTTACACATGGATTTTCTTTTATTTATTTACTTATTTTTAAAGATTTTATTTATTTGAGAGAGAGAATGAGAGAGTGCGAGCAAGCACGAGTAGTGGGGAGGGGCAGAGAGGGAGAGAAGAGCAGACTCCTCCCTGGGCGGGGAGCCTGATGCAAGGCTCGATCCTAGGACCTTGAGATCATGATCTGAGCTGAAGGCAGATGCCCCACCGACTGACACCCAGGTGCTCCGTGGATTTCCAACTGCATAGGGTGTCTGCGCCCCTAACCTCCACCTTGTTCAAGGCTTGACTATATGTGAAGTGCCTGGTACAACGCCTGATAGGGTGGACATTCCGTAAATGGTTGCCCCCGGAGATTTCCCCACCCAGGTGTAGCTTGGGCTTTCCACTGTAGCCTGCCCTGCTGTGGGATCTCTGTCTTCTCCTAGGAAAACAGAATGTCACCTAAATAGATTTAAATGAACTAGAACTTTGTAAATTTTGTTAATTCTAAAGAACTATCCAGATGTAAGATCCTACATTTTGTAGCTTGTTAATTCATTCAACAGATATTAATTGAGCACCTGCTGTGAGTCAGCTACACCAAGTCCTCAGAGCCAGAATAATGCAGCAGTGAATAAAACATTATATTCTACCAGGGGGAAGACAATACACAAATAAGTAAAAACATACACAGCCGCCCCTTGAACAATGCAGGGATTCAGGCTCAGTCCCCCCCATGCAGTTGAAAATCCACAAACAAGTTTTTTTGTTTTTGTTTTTTTTTTATTCATTTAACAGAGAGAGAACACAAGCAGGCAGAGAGGCAGGCAGAGGCAGAGAGAGGAGCAGGCTCCCCGCGGAGCAAGGAGCCCGATGTGGGACTCGATCCCAAGACGCCGGGATCATGACCTGAGCCAAAGGCAGCTGCCTAACCAACTGAGCCACCCAGGCGTCCCCACAAACAAGTTTTGATTCCCCCAAACTTACTTGCTAATAGCCTCCTGTTGACCAGAAAGCTTACCAATAACATAAACAATTAACACATATTTTGTATGTTACATGTATAACATACTGTATCTTCACAATAAAGTAAGCTAGAAAAAATGCTGTGAAGAAAACCATAAGAAAGAGAGAGTACTGGGTTTATGGGAAAACATCCACATATAAGTGGAGCAGTGCAGTTCACACTCTTATTGTTCAAGGGTCAGCTGTAGTATATCCTATGGTGATGAATGTTCTGGAGCAAAGTAGGACAGGGAAGGAGACCAGGAGGAGCTAGCGTGGATCAAGGATTACATTTTAGAATGTACCATTGGAGCACCGTTGTGAAGGCGGTAGGAAAGAGCCATGCAGATAGAGACCTGGGCAGAGCTTCCCAGACAGCTGGTTCTGCAGGCACGAAGGCCTCGGGGCGGGAGCACGCTGCTTTTGGAGGGGAACGAGATGGCCATTGGGACTGAGTTGTGGGACACGAGAGAGGAGGCGGGAGATGGGGGTCAGAGGAATGCTGGGGTACGGAAAGGGGTACATTGTGTGGGGTCTCGGGAGCCACCGTGTAGACCGCGTGTGTGAAGTGGGAAGCCGTTAGTGGGTTTTGGGCCGAGGAGGGACTGGCATTAGACTCATGTTTCAGAAGGATCACTGTGGCTGCCATGCTGAGTGGATCATCGGCAGGGCGCGGGCTGATGCCGGGATCTAGTTAGGAAGGAACTGCAGCAGCCCTAGCAGAGGACTTTTGCAGCGTGAATCCTTGGTGGAACTGGGCAGACACAAGGAGCGGCTGGATCCTGAATTTGGGACTCGGGGGTCAATAGGAAAGACAGGAGTCAAGGTTTTTGGCCTGAGTGACTGGGACGATAGGGCGGCATTTGCCGAGACAGGAGGACTGAGGTGGAAGGAGCAGGTTTGGGGTGGAAGGTCAGGAGTTTGCCTATGAATATGTTAAGTTTGAGACGCCCGTTGGGTAGAGAGCCGAGTCGTTCTGGGAGGATCTGGGCGGAGACGTGGAGTTGGGAGTCGTCAGCACATAGCCGTGACGTCAAGTCCCGAGACCAGGTGACTAGTACTCCAGCAGAGCACCAGTGTCACTGGAGAAGAGGTGGGGCCTGGAACCCAAGGTCAGGAGATGAGGAGCAACACAGCGGGGAGACCAAGGGGCAGCTGGTGCGGGGAGGAGAGGAGATCCAAGGAGCCAGGAAAGCTCGGGATCCAAGAAGCCAAGGAAGAAAGAGTTTTCAAAGAGGAGGAAATACTAAGTTGGATCAAACGCTGCCGATAAGTCAGATAAGATGAAGACTGAGAATTGACCATCCCATGTAGCCGCATCAGAGTCCTTGGTGAGCTTGATAAGAATAGTGCAGAACATTTCTGAAAAGTGAGAATAATTGTGTTGAGAACAGTATGAGAGTTGAGAAACGAATTGTTTTATGTCCTTCTCAGTTTGGACTGTTACTCAGCAGCCCTCTGACTAGGACATAGATGTGAATTCTCAGCCAGTCGGGTTGGTCCCCACCTGCCACGGAATTCCTCGGATCCCGAGAAAATTACTTGTCCAAGTTGTATTTTCCTGGGTTTCTGATGAGGAGAGGAGACTGTCCTCTCCAGGACCCGGGCATGGGGCTGCCTGTCACCCTCTCCAGAAGCTTCCCGGCCACAACCTTAGGTCTGGAGTCACGGCCATTTGCAACTCAGCTTTCCCAAACCAAGGGAGGGGTCCTCGGCAGCCAGCCCCCTGCTGCTGCTACCTCGTTCAGTAGGTGGCGCTCTTCTGCCTGAATTAGAACAAAACCAGGCCCCCTGCAAGGTTCTGGGGAAATCCAGAAAGGTGGGGAGCAGGCACCCCTCACTCTGAGGGGGTGCCTCAGAGTCCCCCTTCAGGGTGGGGCAGACGAGTCACTCTGTAGACCCCACAATGGCTAGGCAAATGGCACTTGTGAGCAAAGCTGATCCCCTCCCCCCCACCGTGCAGCGCCTGAGAGAAGAAATGGAAGAAATCACACAGCAGCAGCTGGTGCATGACAAGTACTGCAAGGACCTCATGGGCTTCGGCACGAAACCTCGCCACATCACCCCCTTTACCAGTTTCCAGGCTGTCCAGCCCCCGCAGTCCAACGCCTTGGTGGGACTGCTGGGGTACAGCTCTCACCAAGGCCTCATGGGGTTCGGGGCTTCCCCCAGCCCGGCGAAATCCACCCTGGTGGAGAGTCGGTGTTGCAGAGACCTGATGGAGGAGAAATTTGATCAGGTAAGTGGCGAGAGGTCCGCCCCCCGCCCCCCAAGCTCCACGCTCCCGCTCCCTCTTCCTCTCCCTCACCAGCCCTGCGCCCTCCTCCCTCAGGTGTGCCAGTGGGTGCTGAGATGCAGGAACAGCAAGAACTCGCTGATCCAGATGACAGTCCTTAATTTGTTGCCCCGCCTGGCCGCGTTCCGACCTTCTGCCTTCACAGGTGAGGCTGTCCGCGGACATGCGACACTCCCTGTTGGAGGGAAATCAAACAGAAGTGATTCCCGAGAGTCATGGCTGCCTCTCGTTTGAAGCGAGTTGCGGGGCTCGTCTCCGGCGTCTTTGCCTCCTGTCTGATTTCAGCCGCGCCTCGTTCAAGGTTGCTGCAGCTGTCACAGGAGAAATCAGAGGGTGGAGGCAGAGAGGCCATTCTGGAGCCAAGCATCTTCGTGTGCATGGGAGATGACAAGTTCGTGACCGGCTTAAGAGGGACCAAAGGAAGGGCAGTTTGGGTTTAGATACTGCGCAGCAGCCTCCCTGTGGGGCGGGAGGATGCGGTGGCCGTCCTGCTTGGGCCCCTGGTCACCCACCTGCCTCACCGCTCACCGGGAGGACGGCCTGGAGGTTTCAGAGGCAGGTTTCAGGGACGACAGAGCGTGGGTTCCCCTAGTGCTGCCGCGGTTGCACTGGGCAGTGAGAATCCCTGGCTCCTGGAGCTGTCCCTGCTCAGGTGCTGGCTTCTCCCCACGGCCTTCCTGGGTGACTCCAGCTGGGAGTACTCTCTTCCCCCTTCCTTTAGAGCCCCCAGCTGTGGGAAGGCTTTGACATCGGACCGGGGACGAATCCCGCTTCTGTCCTCAGCTGTGAGGTTTCAGCCAGGTTCTTTGACCCTCCTGGGCCTCCACTTCCTGACTTGTCAGCGGGGAATAACAACAGTCCTTGCCTCGCAAGATGATCCGCATGAATGCCTAAACAGCTTGTCCGAGTGCCAGAGTAAGCCCCAGTAGATGGAAGCCATTCTTCTGCTTTTACTGCCCCCCGCTCCCTCCTTCAGATCCATTTTAGAAGTAAGGTCAAGGTTAAAAATGATAATAATACTCCAGTTGCCTGTTCATACTTAATATCCTTCTCTTACCTCCCTACTTGCTGAGTGGAGAGTCTCAAGGATCTCTTTGCACCCC
>CM052798.1:7247192-7325443 GCA_028533885.1 Nasua narica | reverse complement strand
TAACAATTCCTAGTCTCTTAAGGTGCTAAATTGGGCAAAGGACGTCACCCTCTTGATTTAAGCTCCTTTCCTGCTGAAATGCTGTGCCCATGCAGAAGTCCCATTTTCCTCGTGGATGTACTCTGATTTTAAGGCTACATCACCTTGCTCTTCTTTTTTCAAGGCCCAGGGGGCTTTGACCTCAAGAGTCATGAGAGAAGACCTTTCTCTTTAGAGTAAATGCAAGGACGCATCTACGTTGTTTTGGACTCCACTGTCTCCTAAATGAGCTTCTGGGGGTCCTCGGCACCCCTCACTTTCTAGCGGATGTGTAGTCTTATCTCCTTGCTCTGTATTTTCTGCTGGTGCATGGACTTGAGGCCAGCAAGATGGAAGGGAAAAAACAGAAGAAGCAAAAATCAGGAAATTCCAACCTTCAGAGGAGTAATAACACTTTCCCTTAAATTGCCCAAGAATCGCCTACCCGTGCACATTGGCTGATGGAAACTTAATGAAAATACACTTGTGGCTTCCCAAATTACAGACTAAATCTTGTTCTATTAAATATAACTATAACAGAAATCTCTGGGTAATAGCAAAGTGATTTCCAGGCCTAAGCTGAATAGAATGGCCTGTTTATTGCAAACAGTATTCAATATTACTTTAAATTTCAGTGTAATATAAAATAGTTTAGATGGTCGTCTCTTTGTTTTTAAGCAAGATTTAACATACATTTCTTAAACAAGAGCATGTAGTCTTTCCCTCAAAATATAGCACTAATGGGGACAATTATTCAATGTTATTGTTTTGGAGACCCTTTAAGATTTTTTTTTAATTAAAGTGGGAAAATCTTATATTTCTAATATTTCCAAAAGATGTATCTGAGGAGTGATTAGCAAGCTTAAGACTCTGGTTAATACAGCCTCTAAAATTCTTTACCTTTTTTTCAACACGCTCTCTTAATTTATTTTATTTTTTTATGATTTTATTTGGGAGAGAGAGAGCACATGCAAGGGGAGGGACAGAGGGAGAGGGGGAAGCAGGCTCCCAATTGAGCAGAGAGCCCGATGTGGGGCTTGATCCCAGGACCCTGAGATCATGACCTGAGCCAAAGGCAGATGCTTAACCAGCGGAGCCTCCCAGGCACCCCTCTCTTAATTTATTCTTGAATTTAAGTGTTTTGTAGGAACTTTGACTTTTGATATATACACCAACCCTGACCTTGAGCCATATGCTTTGTCTTTCTTGTGATCAGATACCCAGTACCTCCAAGATACCATGAACCATGTCTTAAGCTGTGTCAAGAAGGAGAAGGAACGAACAGCAGCCTTCCAAGCCCTGGGGCTGCTTTCCGTGGCTGTGAGATCTGAGTTTAAGGTCTATTTACCTCGTGTGCTGGACATCATCCGTGCAGCCCTACCCCCTAAGGACTTTGCCCATAAGTAAGCATCTCTATTAGGATTTCACCTTCCGCCCCATTTGGTTGGGGAGAAGGATGCTCCATCCCAGTTTCCATGGAGCTTAAGCCCGTTCTCCTCATCCTTAAGCCCCAGGGTGTAGCAAATCATACAATCATGATTTATATATATATATATATATATATATATAAATATTTGGGGAGGTTGAATACTCTGTGAACACATTAGATGCCAGTGCTGTTTTCAATATTATCACTGGGAATCTCCTAGTTTTGCTCTTTTCTCTGGCTTTCAAAGGTCTTTTGATATAAGACCTAAAGACAGTTTCTGGACTGTAACTGAGGGGCCTTAATGGTTACTTTTTCCTTATCACTGAAGTTAGGTGCATTATCCCATCCCTTGTAGCCTCCCAGTGAATAAAATACAAGAAAAGCCTTCAGCACCCCGCCAGCGGGAGAGGCCAGGGTGTCTCCTCTAAGGCTGGGGGTGGTCAGTGTTGGCTAAAGCTGTGTTTTGATGTTTCTCTGTGTTAGTAGCAAGGATTGGTCTGGTGAAGGGATAAGCCTCCCCATTCTAAAGCCCAGCCTTCTCATTGTGGAAGAGAAGAATTTCTTTCCATATGATGGATGCACCCCATCCCCCGGTCCCTGATGTATACATTGTTCAGTTTGCTTCCCAAATAGGTGCCTTGGCCAGCACTGCACTAACCCATATGATGCCTTGTGTGCAAATTCGGGAAAGGGGCCCCTTCTTCAAGATTCATGACTGCCATCTGCTGGATTGTTGTAAATTCAAATCTACAGCGTCTCAGGTGTGGTGGGCCCCCAAGAATCATGCAGTAGATAACCTGCGCACCAGCAAATTGTGGCCCTGCCTGGATCACCTGCCCTCGTTGTCCCAAGGCGATCTTGAGCTGGGGCATCCCACGATGTCATTGTGTCTGAAGTAGCCACTCTTTTGGTCCCCTGCAGGAGACAGAAGGCCATGCAGGTGGATGCCACAGTGTTCACCTGCATCAGCATGCTGGCCCGGGCGATGGGGCCCGGCATCCAGCAGGATATCAAGGAGCTGCTGGAGCCCATGCTGGCCGTGGGACTGAGGTGGGTGTCAGCTGAGCTTCTCCCATCTTGGGGAGTCCGAGCCTTGACCCGCAGCCTCGGGACAGCGCTGAAAGAGCGGGGCGTGGGGTGTGCTCGTTAAATTGGACAGGCAGGAGAGCTCACACTAAACACAGGCTGGTTTCAAACTCTGGTTCCGTCTCCAGTTAGCTGTGTGATCCTGGCCAGTTACTTAACTTCTCTGAGCCTCAGTTTTGTCACCTGAAAAGTGGGCACAATAGCAGCTGCTGTTGTCCAAGGTTATCAGGTGGGTTAAGTGAAAGAGTTCATGAATCAGGCACTCCGGCCGCTGGGCCTTGTGCATAAGACGTGCTCGGCTGGTGCTTGCAGCTGTTGTTTGTGGTATCGTTGGGAAACAGCCTGGCTTTTCTCGCTTTAGTTCTCTTTATGAAATAAGGATGATCCTCTCCGTTTGCTTCCCAGATTGTTTATTGAGACGTGGTCTTCAGCAGTGGCTTAATTACATTAAGCAAGTTCTGGCAAAGAGCAGGAATTTGTAGATTGTTTTGAAATCTCTGACCAGGCCAAGAGAGCGCAGGACATTTCTTCTATTTTATAGTAGCCTTTCTACTTTAAAGACCCAACAGTGATGGGCCCAGTCCCCTTGCTGGATAAGAAGTGCTGTTTCTTCTCAAGAATAGACAGATGTCTTGTCCAGCGCCCGAAGTGCCTGGCTTCCTTCCCCGCAGCCCTGCCCTCACTGCTGTGCTGTATGACCTGAGCCGTCAGATCCCACAGCTGAAGAAGGACATCCAGGACGGGCTCCTGAAGATGCTGTCCCTGGTCCTGATGCACAGACCCCTCCGGCACCCGGGCATGCCCAAGGGCCTGGCCCATCAGCTGGCTTCCCCTGGCCTCACAGCCCTGCCTGAGGCCAGCGATGTGGGCAGCATTACTCTGGCCCTGCGAACTCTTGGCAGCTTCGAGTTCGAAGGTAAGAAATTGCGGCCGCTCTTGCCAAGACAGCGAGTGTTGCTGGGAACCCCAAGGAGAGAATGAGGGCGCCTAGAAGTCCTGGGTCTCGCTGGGAGTCCTGGAGACCGGGTAGCTGATCTTGTAGCAGCTCAGCCTCCTGGGCTCTTTGCATATATTGTTACCTCCTTCTCTCTGTTTCTTTGTCCCATCCTGAGTTTGGGGGCAGATGGTGTTCAGGGAAATTATGCATTGGTCCAAGGAATTAATGCTTCAGAGATGAGAAGGTCAGAGATGGAGCCCCCTATCCACCCACGTCCATGAAGATGAGATGGTATTTAATGCTTTAAAATGTTTAAGCCAGAGGCTTTAAGGTATTTCCATTCCTATGGCAGTTTGATTTTCCAGGGTGCAGTACTGTGTAGTTCAGTGTGGAGTCCTAAGCTGCAGATAAACCCACATCACTGCCTTAGGGAGATCTATTTCAGGAGAGAAAAATGGGTACTTTTGAAATTTAAAATCATGTAGGTGGCAATGATCAAGACTGCAGGGGGACAAGCAAGTACAAAAAGCCTAAACGTGCCATCTGAATGCTTCTAGCTGTCTCTGGCTTCCCTCTTGCAGCCCCTCCACTTGTGCTAATCGACACCCAGGATAAAGTATTTCTAATGAATAGAAAGTAGCTATATTTGAACCCAGCCTACATCAGGGCTCTCTTTTGGTATTCAAATCTGGGAACTAAAATAGACAAGGTAAATTTGATCAAGGATTGTTTTACTCTCTGGGAATAGAAAGGTTTGGGTCAGAATAAAACAAAGTAATTCATTCTTTGAAGGAAATAAAGAAAGGATTAGGGTGGGGTGGCGGCTGGAATGCCTTTCTTCAGTCTCCCCGCTCCTCCGCCTCCCTTCTGTCTCTCTGCCGTCAGAAACCCGTTTGTTACCTTTTTTAAGAGAAGCATTCTGGGTCAATATCTTGTTGAAAATTGAATTTGTAGCCATGAAATGAAAAACGCAGCGAGCTAGTTGTAGATCACTGCCATCCAGAGCGGCAGTGTTTATTTTGTTTTCTCTCTGCCTTTGTATCCAGGCCACTCTCTGACGCAGTTCGTCCGCCACTGTGCGGATCATTTCCTGAACAGCGAGCACAAGGAGATCCGCATGGAAGCCGCGCGCACCTGCTCCCGCCTGCTCACGCCCTCCGTCCACCTCATCAGCGGCCACGCGCACGTGGTTAGCCAGACCGCAGTGCAAGTGGTGGCAGACGTGCTCAGCAAACTGCTCGTGGTCGGGATAACAGATCCTGGTACGGCTGATGAGACAGGAGCAGTGTAGGGGAGTTTACGCGCCCGCGGCGGTTGGAGGTAGCCAGTTATGTAGCACGGCCTCTCTGGAGACGTTCGGCCTCAGCCAGCTGATGTCTCTGCCAAAGCGCTGGGTTTGGCTACTCCAGCCCGTCTTGGTGTAAAAGAATCTGTCCTTAATTCTGTTGTCTCTGCTTCTGTGAGTACAGAAAAGACTTGACAGGTGAGGTGAGAGAAAGGTACGTGGCATCCTCTCACTAGGCTGGAGGCAGCGGGCACAGAATCTGGTAAACGACCAGAAGGGTGATGGCGTCGAAGAGGCGTTCAAAACTGTAATTGCTCTTGCAGACCCTGACATCCGCTACTGTGTCTTGGCATCCCTGGACGAGCGCTTTGATGCCCACCTGGCCCAGGCAGAGAACTTGCAGGCCCTGTTTGTGGCCCTGAATGACCAGGTGTTTGAGATCCGGGAGCTGGCCATCTGTACCGTGGGCCGGCTCAGTAGCATGAACCCGGCCTTCGTCATGCCTTTCCTGCGCAAGATGCTCATCCAGGTAATGGTGTGACTGTCGGACCTAGAGGCCATGGCAAAGGGACTGTCATGGTGAGGGTGGTTGGGGGAAAGAGAGATGAGGACCAAGAAGGGAGAGAAAGGTCGAGATACCCGGTAAAAGCCGCCTTTGGCTCCAAGAGTCCATGTTTTCCCAGCCTCACAATTGCAGTTGCAGTGCTGATCACTCTTGGCAGTATAACTCCAGGGGCCCTCTTATCCCAGGCTAACCTCTTCTGCAGCTCTTCTTGTTCCTGGCAAGTCATCAGAGATTCCACTTCTTGGCCCTCTGCACTCAGTCTGCTGCAGGTGGTGTCTCGTTTTCCCAGCAGCTCTCAGTCCTTCCGCTCTCCTGCTCTTGCTGATGCCGGGTCGGCCACAGCGGCCAAGGAGGAGAATGGTTCCAACATTGCTTCTCGTGGTCATTGCCCCTGGTCTGTGGTCCCTGGCGTTCGTACTTAGATAATGTCAGATGCCAAGCTGAGCTAGCTAGAAGCCCAGAACCAAAGGTAGCTTCAGATTGGCCTTGCGGCTCGATCTCCTAGGATTTTTTTTTTTTTGAGGTAGGTTCCATGCCGAACGTGGGGCTCAAACTCACAACCCCCAAAATCAAGAGTTGCATGTTTTACTGACTGAGCCAACCAGGTGCCCCAGGATTTTCAATTCCTGCTAAAACCTGGCTCCCTAGTTTTTGTCTCCACCTACCCACATCAGTGGCCTCCTTGCGAGTGGTACATAGTCCGGTCCGTCCTGCCTCGAGTACTTTCCACCCACCTCTTCTGGGTCTCAGTGTGCCTGACCCGGTCCTTTCCTGTCCCCCAACTCCACCCCATCCCTCCCTCTTGCTCTGCCTCTTGACCCACCCACGTAAAGAACGTAAACACAGAAAAAATCATTAACATACGTAGTTTTCATCCTAAAGAAATGTGTGTTCACGATCGTAACTAAAGTAACTAAGTTTTATCATCAGTCAACAAAGTAGAGGATTACATTATGCTGGCACTACTGTTTGTAGCCTAATGGTTTATTTCTTCAGCTGCTGGCCTACGTTAGGCGTGCCTCTCTTTTTAAGTCTTTTTTAAAATACCCAAGGTTTTGGGAAGGAAAACAAGTCATTGTTGAGCCTACCAACCCAAATCCTGCTTAAAGAAACTTGATATAGAAATAGCTCTTAATGAAACTATCGGTGTGTTCATTCAGTCAATAGATGTTTTGGACATCTTCCACATTCCGGGTCCTGCTGGGTGCTGGAAACATTAGTGAACAAGCCAGGCACGGCCTTTGTCCTCTAGAAGGTTACGATAAGCTGCCGGGCTATCAGGCCATCTCATTTTTCCTGATATTGGAGAATATGATGCACCGTTGAATGAATTTGCCATGTACTGAGAGCTTAGCCCTTGAAACCCCCACATTTTTAATTTTTCTTGTTTTCAAATGTGGATATAGACCTTCGCAAGTTGAATTGCACATTTGCACGCCTTGGTAAGGAACATTACCTAAATGTGCTTTGGCCTTTTCCTCATGCCTCTCGATCATCAGCGTGGGCTTTGGGTATTGTCGTCAGAGCACAGTGATGCTTGCTGGCTCTGGAAGTGAATTCGGGGATCTTTGATTTGGCCCCGGAGCCTCCAGAGATCGGCGCGCTCCTCGCGGGGATCTGTTTTCTCCCTGCCGACCATCTCCTGGCTCCTGTGAGTCCGTTCTCAGCATCCCTCACTGTCCCCCTCACTGCAGTCTGCTGTGATGGGGGAAAACAGGCGGCCGGGGGGATCCAGAAAGTCAGAATTATTAAATCAATAACCCAAGACAAAATGTATTATTAAATTGTAAACTCCTCCTCTGGGTAGCTGAGTTAACATGCATTTTTCTCACGCTTCAAAGATTTCCTTCTGGCAACTTCAGCTCGCCAGAAGTCTGTCTATATTAAGTTGTTTATATCTGTGTCACAATGAGTAGAACGTGCTGATTTACGGGTGTTTTAAGGATGTCAGAACAAACGTGTTATTTCTGTTCATCAAGGTCCAAGGGGCTTCTGTTGATACAGTCCCTCGCTGTTTGGGTTTATCTACGCGTCCCTGAAACCACTACTGAGTATTAATATTTCTTTCAATAGCATGGCTGTTCTGACTGTTCTCTTATTCTTTGTCATTATTTATAGGCCCCCTTAGTGATGTGCTGTCCAGACAAAGATTTTTCTCGAAGAGAGCCCTTCCCTCGTTCCTCATTTCTGCAGACCCCTGCTCTCGCTGTCCCTGTTGGTGTTCCCAGCCCCCTGGGCCTGTGCCGTACTGTTAAAGCTACGCTCGGGGACAGCTGGGGGACAGTGGGGGCTGGGGCTGGTTTCCATCTGTCTTTCTTGCCACCGCTGCTGTGTCCTCGACTGCTGGCCTTTGGGAGGATCCAGCAGCTCCTTGATCCGCAGTGCAGTTCTGGTTCCTTCCACTGGTTCCCTGCACGTTTCTCCTTCGACACACCGTTCCTTTCTAGAACTTCCTCTACCACGCCATCCCTTTCTTCCCTACAGATTCTGACGGAGCTGGAGCACAGCGGCATTGGAAGAATCAAAGAGCAGAGTGCCCGCATGCTGGGCCACCTGGTCTCCAATGCCCCCCGGCTCATCCGCCCCTACATGGAGCCCATTCTGAAGGTAACTCACAGCAGCTAGAGACACTGGCACTTTCTCTGCGGGTCATCTTAGGACCGCTCCTTTGAGACAATGGAAGTGTTACAGTAGATAATTTTTTCGGCCCCATGCTCGGGGTCAAGGGCCACGTCAAGCATTCTTCGTGAAAGAACTGAAAATCTCACTGATTGCACGAAAGGGCTCTCCTTATAGGAAAGAAGATACAGCGCTTTCCAGCACATCATCAAATGTGCCTGGAAAGGAGAAGTAGGTAGAGAGTGGCATAAAATAGTTCCTTCAAAATGAAAAAAATTAGCTTTAAAATTCGAATATGTTAGAGGCTTGTGAAATCTTTCAAAACTTATGTGAATCTGGCAAATGACCAGGTACCATGTGAGAAGACACGGGAAACGTTTTTTAATTATGGCATTTCTCAGCTTTCTCACATATCTAACTAGGCTCAGTATGGAGAAAAGTTTTAGAGTCCCCATTCTGGAGAAACCCTGGATTCATAAAGCCGAGAAGTAATTTATCTAGGATTGAAATGGTCTCTCGGGTGAATTTTACTTACGTGAAAGAAAGGTTTCTAGTAGATTCTGTTCTGCATTCATTTTTATCATACCTTCTTTTCACAGGCTTTAATTCTGAAGCTGAAAGATCCTGACCCTGATCCAAACCCAGGTGTGATCAATAATGTCTTGGCTACAATCGGAGAGTTGGCTCAGGTAAGGGGACGGCTGCTTTCTCCTAGGACGGAGAGAATACTGTTTCGCTTCTGAGGAAATCAGAATACTTTAGAAGGCCATAATCTCTAATCTTACCTGCCGCGCTTTTTTTCATTTTGTAGGTTAGTGGCCTCGAAATGAGGAAGTGGGTGGACGAACTCTTTATCATCATCATGGACATGCTCCAGGACTCCTCTCTGTTGGCCAAAAGGCAGGTGAGCACTCTTCCGCACTGAGCAGAACAAGCCCCTGGGAGGCCAGGGCCCTTGCCTCTCTTCGTCACTTAGTGCCCCCCAGCCAGTGCCTGACCCAGAGCTTGGCACTTGCAAGTGCTCGGAAGTATCTGTGCAGTAAAATGAAGGAAGACCTGGAGCCGGCATTAGCTGTCATCCTGACCTGGAGTCACTTTCAGTCATCCTCGGGGCTGGCCAGTGGCCGTTCCTCTAGCTACACGAAAACCCGGGTCATCCGTCTGAGCCCCAGCCCCGAGAGGGAAAGAGAAAGCCTGGGCCTATGGCTGTGGAGGCAAGTAGAGCTTCAGCACACCCTCCCCCAGCCCTGGCTCCGTTCCGGTTGGTCACCAAGGTCATTAGGTGACTAGACTAAAATTTAAGAACGATCTTAATTTTCTTTTAAATTGGATTTCTCCCGTTACTCAGAATGTGGAGGGATTGTGTATTTCCTTTGAGAATGGTGGGGCTCTTCTTTGATCTCTCTATCTAGTGATTGTTGCATTGGTTTGTGGCCTTGATTTTACACCCAGACTCTCAAGGTATTTCTCTTCACGGTTAGCGCCTCTCCTGGAAACTTCTTTTCTTGGAAAAGCCTCTCACGCTTCATTGCAATCATTCGACAGAGAAGACAAACCATACTTTCTCTTGTCTCTTCCTGGCTCAACAAACCGCACGATCTGTTGCTTGTCCAGGTGGCTCTGTGGACCCTGGGACAGTTGGTGGCCAGCACTGGCTATGTGGTGGAGCCCTACAGGAAGTACCCCACTTTGCTTGAGGTCCTGCTGAATTTTCTGAAGACTGAGCAGAACCAGGGTACACGGAGAGAGGTAGGGAACCTGGCGAACTTGGTTCTTTACAGACTCTGCTGCAAGAACAGAGAGATTGCGGCACTAACGTGCTCTGACGGAGTGTTGATTAGATATCCTGTCCTCCGTTTTGTTCTTCGAGCTGGTCATTCAGCTATGAACTGGGTGTCATGGGACATGAGAGGAGTAGTCACAAAACCAACACCAGACATTGCGATGAATGTTTTCTTTTTCCCCTCTCCTTTCTCACCCAGGCTATCCGTGTGTTAGGGCTTTTGGGGGCCCTGGATCCCTACAAGCACAAAGTAAACATTGGCATGATTGACCAGTCCCGCGATGCTTCTGCGGTCAGCCTGTCTGAATCCAAGTCAAGTCAGGATTCCTGTAAGTGCAGGGGAACTGCGAAAGACTCGCCAAGTTCCTGCCTCACAAAGTCCTTGCTGCCTGTGTTTAGGAAGAGCCTTAGGCTGGATAACAAATTAGAGCGTATTGGCTCACTTCGTGACTTTTGAATGGAAAGTCAAGTTTCCTCTTGAATCACAATAGGGATGCTGCTTCCCAGTGTGTCCAGAGTCCTTACATCTGTCCACATTCTTTGTCAAGGGTCGACAGGCCAAGTCTGTAACCACTTTTTGGTGCTGAGGAGAGAGATGTGAATTATCACCCCATCACCTCTGTTCATCTCTCATTCTTTGTTAGTGCTTCTTTGATATTTTCTATTCTCATGGCACCCAAGGAGGAAGAGGGCAGAATTTATTCTCGTGGTTTTAATTGCTAGCTCAGGAAACCTGAGTCCAGGCGCAAGGGCATCGAGAAACTGGTAGCAGTCAGAATCCAGGGCTCTTTTTTTCATCAGCCGGTTTGGCTTTGGAGCCCCTCTGCCTCTTGACGAGTAGCCTTAGAGATTGGGTAGGGGGTGGGGCTACGGCAGATTTTTCTAGACTTAACCTTTCGTTCGTCAAGGTGGGCTTATTTCCAAAAGAGTAAAAGTTCAACAGTGGTTCTCCCAACCTTTCCAGCAAAATGTTGTTTTCCCAAAATTGTTTCTACAAGACCAGTGCTCTAACCCCTGAGCCTTCTCAAAATAATTTGTTTCTAAACTCTCCGGGTGGAATCCTATTGCTTCCAGTTCTTCTGTTTAGTGGAGAAGCCTAGTTCTGACGTTACCCTTTGGACCCAGGGCGCTCAGGAGCAGTCTCGGCCCAGTCCCTGCAGGTTTCGTCCTTGCTCCGCCGCGCCAGGCCAGTCTCCCGGCCGGTCCAGTCCTTGGCCTCTTCAGTGCACCGCAGTTTCCCCTCCCCTCAGCCAGCCTTCGCCATCCTTGCTGTTGAGGTCAGCTAGCATTTGCCGCTCCCTCATCCGAGGTCCCTGGGGGCACCGAGCAGCTGCTGAACAGATGTTAGCCTAATTTGATTCCCTTTACTTTCATTTGGGAGAGTAATTATTTTTATTGATGGTTTCAACTACAAAGTTGTCAACCGTAATGATAAGAAGCGAAGCTGAACATAGCAATTTAAAGAAAACCCATCATGTGCTGTTCCAGGCTTTTGTGGTTGGGGTAATAGAACAGCCAAAGGCTCTCGAATTCTTCCCGGTGAGAGCCTGTTCACAGGTCCCTAATCTATCCTGTGTTCCCCGCGAATGCCGAAGGACAGTGGCTGTTTGTTGTTGGCCGGCTTCTGCCCGACCCGCAGTCATGGCATGTGCAGCTCGCGATCGTTTCCGTCCTTTGTCTTAGCCGACTACAGCACCAGCGAGATGCTGGTCAACATGGGCAACCTGCCCCTGGACGAGTTCTACCCCGCCGTGTCCATGGTGGCACTGATGCGGATCTTCCGAGACCAGTCCCTGTCGCACCATCACACCATGGTCGTCCAGGCCATCACCTTCATCTTCAAGTCCCTGGGCCTCAAGTGTGTGCAGTTCCTGCCGCAGGTCATGCCCACATTCCTCAATGTCATTCGGGTCTGCGACGGGGCCATCCGGGAGGTGAGTAGCTCAAACCCCACCCTCGCTCCTGAGGCCCACTTCCCCCCGATGCCCCCTGTTGACTGTTGCCCCGAGCACATGCCGTCCGCCTAACTCCTAACCCCTGAGGGTACAGCTTCCGTGTCCTGGGTTACCCCCTCAGAATGGCTAGGCGACGAGTTGGCAGCGGGGGTGGGGGGTTGGGGGGTGCGGCGGGGCGGGCGTGGACCTCGAGTTCAGGGTGCTTGTCCAGTAGAATGTCCCGCTGGGCGAACTTGTTGCTTCCTCCTGATCGGATTGAAGTCCATCAGGTCCCTCGTTTTTAGTGAGGCTATCACAGAGGCGACATTGCATACCGCTCACCAGATCTCGTAACGTCGGCTCCTCCCGTGCGTACCGAACCCGGGTCTGAGCACGTGGTTAAATTGGTCTCTGTCAGAGCTCTCCGTTGTAAGTTGCCTTGTTCTTGAGTCATTAATCTGGGGGTGATACTGGGACACTGTGACTGTCCTGTTCCCTGACTGTGACCCAATGCCCGAGCAGCCGTGGGTGATCCCTGCCTGAATCCGTTGTCACACTGGTTGCAAAGTAAGGACTTTCTGGTGCTGCCGTTTCTTCTCCTTTTAACAGCGGGCACTTTCCTGTAAGGTCGAAATTCTCCTGTTTCCCTCTTTTCTTTCTCTAAACTACATGACTTGCAGAGCGATTCTGTAGTTATTTACCTGTCCCACTATCGGCAACAAACTTGCTAAATAAAGCTCAAGGGGGCTTGGGTTTTTTTTTTTTTTTAAGACTTGATTATTTGAGAGAGAGAAAGCATGTGTGTGGATGAGCAGGGGAAGGGCAGAGAGGCAGGGGGTGTAGAGGATCTCAAGCAGACCCCTGCTGAGCATGGAGCCCTGACCCGGGGCTTGATCTCAGAACTCTGCCATTATGACCTGAGCCGAACTCATGAGTTGACCGACTGAGCCACCCAGTCGTCCCTAAGAGATTATTCATTTTATTTATTTTATGCCTATAGATTTGCCTTTTCGGGACATTTCATAGAATTGGGACCATATGTGGTTTTTTCGTGTCTAGCTTCTTTCACTTAATACTTTTGGGGTTCATCATGGATCAGTAGTTCATTCCTTCTTCATAGCTGAATAATAATTTAGTATCATTATTGCTCAGAGATAAGTGTTTTTAATGTTTCCTCTGATTTCTTTTTTCACCATTGAGTTATTTAGAAGTAGATATTTTAATTTACAGATTTCCAAGGTTTCAAATTTCTGTTTTAAATATCTGTTTCTAACTTAATTGCATTGGGTTCACGATTCTTTGATGTTTGCTAAAATTGCCTTAATAGTTGAATATTTGATCCGTTTGGATGTGTCCTCGGCCTCTGTGCTTGGGAACAGTGGGTATTTGCTGATGTTATGCGCAAAGTTCCATGTATGTCATTAGATTTGAATTTATTACTTTGTTCAAATTTTTTGTATTATTATTAATTTTTTGTTTGCTCAATCTATTACTGAGAGAAGTGAGATAATCTCCCTTTACAGTGGTGGATTTACTAATTTTTCATAGGTTAGTCAGTTCTGTTTTATATATTTGGGGGAATATATTATTAGGTACATTCAAATTTAAAATCATTATATCTTCCTGGTAAGTGGAATCTTTTATCATTTTGCAAGAACTCTTTTTATCTTTAATAATACCTTAACATTTATTTTGCCTAATTTTAGTATAGCTACACCAACTTTTTTTTGGCAAGTGTATATATTTTATTATCCTTTTACTTTTAATTATCTTGTGGCTTTTTGCTTTTAGGTGGGTCTCTTATGATAATAATATGGATAATAATATAGCTAGATTATCCTTTTAATCTCATTTGACAATCTTTGCTCATCAGTGCATTCAGTCCATTTTTTTTTATTGTGATTGTTGATCTATTTGGGTTTATTTCCACCTACTGACTTCAAGTGCTTTATTTTTGACCTGCTTTATCTGTTTATTTTCTTCCTTTTCTTTTTGGGCTTGGTTGAGCTTTCATTTTCTTGTCTTTGCCCTCTACTTGTTGCTGCCTTTAATTTTAATAAATGTTTTGTAATGGGATATTTCAGTCATAAACAAAAGTAGATAACTGGGGTTCCTTGGTGGCTCAGTCGGTTGACAGTTTCGGCTCAGGTCATGATCTCACAGGTCATGGGATCAAGTCTCGTGTTGGTCTCTGTGCTCAGTGGGGAGTCCGCTTGAAGATTCTCTCCTTCTGGCTCTCCCCCCACCTGTGCATATCTTCACTCTCTCTCTAAAATAAATGAATAAATCTTAAAAAAAAGTAGACAACTTATATTAAATTCCTATATTTATCAGTAATTATTAGCATTTTATCAATTTGGTTTCATCTTATTACACCCCCCTACACTCTCTCTTCCCACACACACATACTTAAAGCAAATCCCTGATGCTGTACTATTTCACCAATAAATACTTTTCCCCCCCATATAACCAAAATTACAACACCTACAAAAGTGAAAATAATTCCTTAATATATTTTAATACCAACCCTTCTTCAAATGTCCTTGTTTGTCTTAAAAATGTTTTTTATATTTGGTTTATTTAAATCAGAATCCAGGTAAGTTATGCACATCACATCTGGTTGATATATCCAATTCTCTTTCTATCTATTCTCCTTTCCGCCTCCCCCCCTCCTTTTTTTCATGCCATTTATTTGTGGAAGAAAGCAAGTCATTCGTCCTATAGAATTTCTCTCTTTGGATTTGGTTGATTGTATCTTCAGGATATATTAATGTCTTGTAAACTGATTAGATTTAGAGTCATTTAAATCCAGGTTCCTTCTTTTGGCAAGAAATACTTCAAAGGCGGTACTGAATACTTCCTATTTCAACAGTTAGTAAGCAAATCTTTTCTAAACCATCCATTTCTAGTGATGTAAGGGTTAATCAGTGGGCTCAGGTACTGATCCTGTGTTCCCTATCAGCCCTTCTCCTAATCATTTTAGTGTTCATTGAAGATTGTTTTCTAGAATGATTATTTAATTAGCAACTGGAAAGCTGTGATTTTTCTAATAATATTATTACTGGATTTATTAGTTGGCGATCATCTATAAAGAACTTTATGTTGTCAACTATTCATTCAGTAAATTTGAAATATAGTTCATACAGGGAGGGCAGAATAAATGCATGACTCTTATTTATCAGTTTTTTCAGAGTAATGAATCAAGTCCCTTGCAACTTCTCAAAGGTGACTCGGGCACCACCCCACAACCCTGGCTGTTTTTGGAGGATCATTATCAACTCATGGAGCTATATATAGTATTTCTATTCATTGAAGGCACTGTTCTTTCTCATGATCTTATTATTCCAATCCCTTGGCTGTTGTGTTCTTTTTACATTGACCAGCGGTCTTGGTCTTTGATTTTTTTTTTTTTTTTTTGCTTTTAGGGGAGGGTTCTGAGTTTATCAAGTACATCGGAAGCTGGGCATGGCCACTTCCAAGGAGCTATGGTTTCTTTAAGTGAGCGATATACAGTTGCTGTGCTGGGGTGCTCATTGCTATTGACACATCATTGTTTCTCAGACATTTCTGCGAACAGAAGAGAAATAAGTAATTTTTAGAAAGAGGAAACATAAGTCTTAAAGTAATACGGATTTTCCAATGCAAATTTAAGAGTCTTTATTTTTATTTGATTTTGATTTTATACTTGTTTCTCATACTGAAAAACTCGTTACTTGGTTCTTACATTTCCATTACTTGCTTTCTCTTGCAGAATACATTCCTGTATGTATCTTGTATACATATAAATGGAAATGACTAGTTTTAGTAATAACAGTAAGTTTACTGAATGCAGTTCAAGGGTGTTTGTGATTTTTTTTTTTTTTTTTTAATCGTTCTTAGGCTGTGTCCTTTGGGGGATGCACGCCAAAATACTGTGTTTAAAGTCGCTTGAAATTCTTCTTTGAGCGATTGCGCAACCAACTTTAGTTATAGTTAAATTAGTTTCTGTTTGTTTTCAGTTTTTAGAAATTTCTTTGTGGCTTTTCCAGTTGAACTTTTTTTCTAATTATGTAAGACATTAAAACAGTGCCGAAAAGTATAAAATATGTTCAGCGAAGTCTGGTTTCTCTCCCCATCCATATTACCCTATTTCTTCCTGTAGCGGTTCCTATTGCTGCCATAACAAATCCCACCAACGCCATGGCTTCAGACAACACAGCTTTATTATCTTAGAGCTCTGTAGGCCGTAAGTCTGCCAGAGTCTGGCACACTGACCCAAAATCAGGGTGCTGTTGAGGCACATTCCTTTCTGGAGGCTCTAGGGGAGAGTCCATCTCCCTTGCTGTTTCTGCCTTCTAGCGGCTGCCCATATTCTTTGGCCTTCTTTCTCTGCCCACTGCCAGCAAAGGTTCTCTGCTTTTAAGAGATAACCTCCACTTGTCAAAGTGCCGAACCTTAATCACATCTTCAGAAGTCCCCTTTGTCCTGCAGGGTCATTTATTCGAGGGATCTAGGGATTAGGGCACAGACATTTCCAGCTGACCATTATTTTGCCTACCACACTTCCCCCTAAGGTAACCATTTGATCATTTTTCAGTTTATCTTTTCATTGTTTGTTTTCGAAAATGTTAGGAAATCCATATTCCCCCACCTTCCTCCCTCAGCAGAGAACATACTGTAAACACTGTTGTGCGCCCTGCTTTTTTTCACTGTCATAGTGCACATCCTGGAGTTCCTGCCATGGCAGCACCAAGGATGCCAGCATTCCCTAGGGGGTGATGGCACCCCACTGTGTGCACGGTCCAAGCTGTTGAACCCATCCCTGTGGATGAACATTTGCATTTTTTTCATTCTTTTGATACTTAAAATAATCCTGTACAAAAAGCCTTATATGTACATCATTTTTGCCTTTTTTTTTTTTTTTTGTACTTCATTGGCCTTTCTTTTTACATTTTTTTTTATTTGTTTTTTGGTGATCTCTAGGCCCCATGTGGGGCTCGAACTCAACCCCAAGATCAAGAGTCATACGGTCTGGGGCGCCTGGGTGGCTCAGTGGGTTAAAGCCTCTGCCTTCAGCTCAGGTCATGATCTCGGGGTCCTGGGATCGAGCCCCGCATTGGGCTCTCTGCTTGGCGGGGAGCCTGCTTCCCCTTCTCTCTCTGCCTGCCCCTCTGCCTACTTGTGATCTCTCTCTCTGTCAAATAAATAAATAAAATCTTTTTTTTAAAAAAAAAAGAGAGATACACGGTCCTCTGAGCCAGCCAGGCACCCCCTGTTTTTTATTCTCAGATCTTTGAGCACTTTGGAACATGTAGCCCTGTACAGGATGAGGGATGGATTCGTTTTATCTTTTTCACCTTTAGATTTTTGCCAGACATACCTAACTTTAATACCTAATTTTAAAAATTAGTCCATAGCTCCATCCTTCTCCTGAATAACGTACAAAACTTAGAGTGATCGCTCACACTCTGTCCTTCCCTCCTAGGTAGTATCACTTTTTCTTTTTCTGCCACCAAACTAAACATCATCACTGTTTTATGCAGACACACTTGCTGTCTCGATTCTCCTTATTGTTTTCCACCTCAAGGCCTCCTCGTAGGATCATTGTCCTTCTTTAGGATGAGGGCACATTCCTCTTGTGAGCAGCCATCAAAGTAAGCTCTGTGTTTCCGTGTATGTGAAAAAATTTTTATTTCACCCTCTTTTTAAATCTTTGTTTAGCTGAGGGTACAATTCTAGATTCTCCTGCAACTGTAGATACGATCCCATGTTTTCTCATTTCTTTTGTTGTTAAGAAATCACAATTCCTTTTCACTTCACCCCACTTTTCTCCATAGCTATTTCAGATCTTCTCATTGTGCTTGTTGCCCTGAAGCTCCACTATTGTGCACCTAGATAAGGATTTCTTTCTCACATCCTGTTTGAAATTTGTGGACTTCCTGAACATGAGGATTCCACCCCTCTGCTTTTCCTTCTAAAATTTGACTCACATGGAGAGCTCACTCTTTCCTTAATGTCTGTTAGTTTTTTGTCCTTATTTTTCGTCTTTATCTTTTAGAGAGCCATTCTGGATATTTCTTCACATCCCTTTTCTGTTCACGAATTCCTCAGCTGTGCGGTTTTTTTGTTGGTTTTTTTGTTTTGCTTTGTTTTTGAGAGAGAGAGAACGAACACAGGAGAGAGAGCACGAGCAGGGTGAGGGCCAGGGGGAGAAGCAGGCTCCCCAGGAGCAGGGAGCCCACGTAGGGCTCGATCCCAGGACCCTGGGATCATGACCCGGGCCAAAGGCAAATGTTTAAGCAACTGAGCCACTCAGGCGCCTCCAGCTGTGTCTTTTTGACCTGTTCTTGAGTTTTTACTTTCAACTACATTTTTTTATTTTTTATTTTTACTTTCAACTACATTTTAAAATTTTTTTTAAAGATTATTTGAACGAGAGAGAGAAAGAGAGATTGAACACACAGAGGGAGAGGGGGAGGGAGAAGCAGACTCCGAGCTGAGCACAGAGCCCTATGTGGGGCTCCTTCCCAGGACTCTGGAATCGTGACCTGAGCCAAAGGCAGATGATTGACTGAGTCACCCAGTCGCCCCTCTTTACTCGTTTTTTAAATTCTCACATTTATTTCTTTAAGCACTTTAAAACAATTTTATATGTATATATTTTTTTAAAGATTTCATTCATTCATTTGAGAGAGAGAGATCACAAGCAGGCAGAGAGGCAGGCAGAGAGAGAAGGGGGGAAGCAGGCTCTCCGCCGAGCAGAGAGCCTGATGCAGGGCTCGATCCCAAGACCCTGAGATCATGACCCGAGTCGAAGGCAGAGGCTTTAAACCCACTGAGCCACCCAGGCGCCCCCAATTTTATATTTTTATCCAATAATTCCAATATATATAAATTCTGTGATGGTCTGACCCTGCTCTTTATTGTTTCTGCTGAGTCGCACTGGCAGTGGTTTATCTTGATGTGTCTTATACTTTGGGGTCATGTGTCCTGCGCGGCTGGGTGTCCCCTGGAGCAGTACTCAAAACTCTGCCCTCGAGTTGCATCTGTCTGGACAGGATTTGCTTTTGCTTCTGCCATGTGAACTTGAAGTTCATTTCTTGGCTTAGAGTTTCTCAGGGCACACAGATAGTCACAATAACCCACCAAACTCATAGAAGATTGACCTGAGATTACAAGCTCTTGGGAGAGACTTTTTTCCTACCTAGACTCCACGTCAAGACTGACAAATGTCTTTGTCTCCTGCCAGTGGGTAGATTTGTGGAGGAAGGCACCATTTGTCCGAAAACGTAGCCCTCTGAAGGTCTGGCTCTCTGCCAAAGGTTTCGGTTCTGATGACACAACAGTATTTGTTATTGTTTCTGCATTATCTTCAGGCTTTCCATAGCAGGGGTACCTAACCCACCATATTTTCAAGAACAAAATGGTGTGTTCTTTTAATATACTAGTGTCTCAGGAAAAAAGAAGAAAACTTAGGGAAGAATCTAAGGGAGAAGAAATGGGGCGGAGGGGCCCTGCTGGGCTCCTTACTGTGAGGGAGGCGCTTGCTGTCAGCATCGTCCCGTGGCCGCTGAAGATGGCTGGGCACTGCCGGCCTTCCCCATTACACCCAATGTGGAATGACAGCAGGGCTCAGGAGGCTCTGTCCTTTCCGTCTTGTGATTTTCCTGACCTCCCTGCCATCCCCAATGCCCTGCTTTTCCTCCAGCTTTAATTTTCTACCCTCTTTCAGGTTTTGCGTAACAAAAATATTGCTAAAAAACCATTATACTATCACGTCCCTTGATCTCTGGAATGTTCTGTCATAGAGATCATTTCACAAAAACGGTCAGCAGCAATTCGATGCGAAGGCTCCCGAGCAGTGGGTAGGGAAGGCCGTCCTGAGTCGAGTCGAACCTGTGCCACGTGGTAGGCAGATTCTAATCACCTTAGAATCCATTGGCGTCCTTGTCATTAGAGAAGGCATCTGCACTCCCTTGGAGCCCATACCTGTATGTCCTGTGAGTCTCTGCCTCTGCGGGTAGCGAGTCCGGAAGTCTGTTACTCACTGTTGGAAACACTTTTTATTTAATCCTAACTTGCCCAAGTTTCAGAATGCAGATGAGAGTGAAAATATGTATGTTCATTGCTAAATTGTCCTTATTAATGGGAGGAGGCGGAGGCATAGAGAGCTAGAAAATTTTTCAGGGAGGGCAGTTTAGGATATGACTTGCTGTTGCAAACTGACATGTAGCACTATCTGAGGATCATAACAAAATAAAAACTATACCCTAAAGACATCTTTAGCCAGGAAAGTAGCTGGATCGCCTTTACCCAAGCCTTTTTATTCCCAGCTTGTCTTAGTGGATGGCATCCCTTCTTACAGCTGCACCGGATCAACCTGAACGGAATCTCCTTACCCCATCCTTCCCCCAGTTTGCTTACTGTTTTGGTGCACGGTTTCTCGGAAACAGTCACCTAATGAATTAAGATCTGATTAATTGACTTAATTACTATAAAGGAACCACAATACCCCTAATAGCTGTATTTATTTTAGAAAGTAAGTGGTAGCAGAATTAGAACTGAAGAGACAGAAGACACAGTTACAGTTGATTAAGAATTTCACGTCCGTTTTGAAGTCTTTAGTCACTCCGTGAAGCCTTCAGTGATAGCTGGTGTTCATGGAGCACTCCCCGGTGTTCACATCTGGTGCTAGTGCTTTCCAGGTGTTACCCATTTAACTGAAAGCCAGCCCTGGAGGAAGGACTGTCGGCTGCATCTTCCCCCGAAGAGGCTGGGCGTGGAGAGGTTAAATGGGGGTCAGAGAGCCGAGAGGTAGCGCCGTGGCTCAGGACAGCCACTGTGGCCCGCGGCCCCACAGCAGCAGTGACTGGCTTGCCTGGCTGGGGTGTAAAGCCACTGAGCGTCGTTTTTAGCCCCCACTGCGGTCACTACCAAAGGTTTTTCGGTCTGGTTTTTTTAGACTTACTCTCAATAGATGGATGGTTGGGGAACCGATTCCATAGGCGTGTTCGTTTGTTCCCGCGGACTTCGGGTAACCCTGGGAGTTCTCCATCCTTCCTGATGCCAACTCGCTGACCTCTTCTCCCTTCCAGTTTCTGTTCCAGCAGCTGGGAATGTTGGTGTCCTTTGTGAAGAGCCACATCCGACCTTACATGGATGAAATAGTCACCCTCATGAGAGTGAGTAGAAGTTAGCTCTTTCGCCAGTTCGTCAGTGGGTCAAGGAACATTCAGAGGCAGGCTTGGAGAGCACGGACATTTTGGTCGCGGGTCTTTGGAGAGCTCTTACAACAGGAGTATAAAAAGCGGGGCAGGGTTCCCTGGTGGGCGATGACAGGGGAGAGGGGCTGCTGCCGGCTCCAGCACTTGAGTGCGAGGTATGAAGTCGGAGAAGAATCCCGAAGTCATTGTTCTGCCAGAAATAGGCTCTCGAGCTCTTTGCCTCGCACACAACAAAGCAATTTCACTTTACTGCTTTACTGTTCGCACAAAAGCCCTCGTTCTTAGGGCCCATAAAACCACGGCCGTAAGAGAGGTTTGGGGATCGGGTTTCGGTAGCGCGGTTAAATACCATGAACTCGGGCACTGAGGAAGAAGGCGAGGCTTTACCCCACCGCCTTTAAGAGCATATACATGCCACCTGCCAACTGCAGCAGCGCCCAGGGAAGGGCTTCCGTCCCAGATTTTATGACGTGCTTTCAGCAGGTGCGGAGGACTCCGTCGGTGGCAACATCGTTTTTTTCTGTTTGAGAGGAAGGCCTGCTTCCTGCTGTTCTGTATCATTTCAATGGCTCTGTTGGGAAGCTTGCTTTGCAGAGATGGCTGTGCCCTCAAAGAGTTGGAAGACAATTCTTCACTGATTTCTTCTCTTCCCTGCCAGCTCTTTGTAGTTAGCTTGGAGGAAGCAGCAGGACTAAAATCAAAGTGGCCAGCTTCAAAACTGGAACTTCCCTGAAACTGGGTCTCAGAACTGAAAAACTCTCGTCTGTACAAATAATTAAAACCGCTTGCTCTCCGACTCCTGCCGCGGGCCTCTGTACAAGAAAGTTGAGCAGAGCTCTGGAGAGCTGGCGGACCGCCTACTGGAGGCGCCCGGCAGGCAGCGGCGTACTCGTGGTTGGAAGCAGAACTAGTCAGAGACTTGGTCCCCAAAAAAGACTTAGGACCAAAACACCGAAGTTTGAGGCAGGGAGCTTCCCATCTGCAAAATGCAGCTTTCATTTCCTCCAAGATGGGTGAGGTGCCCCAGGGGCTCTGCCTTTGACAGCTGATCCTGGGCACTTTAATGAGCGCCCCTGAGCCTGCACTGAGGACAGTCTCCGTTAACAGTGATCCCTGGACAGTCTGCCTGGGGATCTGTGATCCCCAGTGATCCCTGGGCAGTCTGCCTGGCTTCTTTGAGGGAGAGAAGGCCCTGTACGGAGCCAGCGGTAATAACGGCGGAGAGCTAGGCGGGCTTTCTCTACAGAAGGCAGAGTACAGGCCACGTGAATGCACATCCGACCAACCGTGGAGGGTATAAAATCAGCCGTGTTTCTTTGGCAGAGGTTTTTTTTTTGTTTTAAAGATTTTATTTATTTATTTGACAGAGAGAGATCACAAGTAGGTGGAGGGGGGGGAAGCAGGCTCCCCGCCGAGCAGAGAGCCCGATGCGGGGCTCGACCCCAGGACCCCGAGACCAGGGACCGAGCCAAAGGCAGAGGCTCTAACCCACTGAGCCACCCAGGCGCCCCTTTGGCAGAGGCTTTTATCTAGAGAAAATAGCTTTTTCAGAGAGAATACCTCTCTCTCCAAGCAGAGAGAAAGAAAGTTTTACCAGCATCTTTTAGTGTGGTTTTTACTTTCTAAGCTATTACGATTTTTAAGACTTTTTTTTTTTAATAAAAATACCTTATGCTTCTATAAAGCCATTCATCTGAGGAGTTCTCTTTTTCTTTTCATTGAATTTACTCTGAATTAGTTGAGGGCCCCAAAGTATGAATATGCATGTGTTGCCGTCCGTAGTAGGGCTAATCCATCATCACCAAGTCTCCTCTGGAGACTTTAAACAGGGCAGTAGGCAACTCTATTTTTGACTTAATTTGAACTGCCAGCTTTGCCTGGAGTCAGAAACTCAGACCTATTTGGGGTACCGAGGCAGATTCTGTGGCCAATTGGCCACGTTTTTACTTTAGTGACTTACGTGGAACATAACTGTAACTATACAGGTAGAGAAAAAGTGCTCCTTTTGTGGCGTTATCCAGGCCTGAAAATGATTTGGAGTGAGTGTCAGGTGCTATCTATACCTAGCAATATTTAGACTAGTAAAGTCTAAATCCAGAAAGGTCAAGAAACTTTGTTAACACTGGGACGCACCCTCTGGTAGAGAGCGGCCGGTATCCAAGGTGGAGAGTCCACTGTGGGCAGCCTGAGAGCCCCCTGAGTGAAGTAAACCTAGTCAGTCATTCACTCTGTAAACGTGTTCCAGTGGCCGGACTATGCCAGGTGCTGTGCTACGTTCTGGAGAGTAGAGATAGCTCAGGGCTTCCTTGCCCTTAACTAGGTTACGGTCTAGTAGAAAGAAGGTGGCAAAGAAAATGAAGTTACTACAGGTGCTAGAAGAGAAGGGGACAGAGGGACCCAGAGTATGTAATGGAAGGAGGACAGGAAAGTCTTCATGGAAATGAGGCTTGAGCCGGGTCCAGAAACACAGATAGCACTTAGCTGAGCAAGAGGTGGGGTTCTAGGCAGAGCGAGGCTCAAGCAAAGCCCAGGAGCGAAGGAGCCTGGTGCATTCGGGGAAGTGCTGTTTAATTCGTTCACTGTGACTGTGACCTAGGGTACAAAGAGGCCCGGGGAGAGGAGGCTGGGGAAGGAGTCTCTCTTGGGGCAGACTGTGCTCACTCCAGTTTTGCTTCTGGTGGGCCATTTCAGTTCCTTGGTTCGTAGTTCAGCAGAAGAGCATGTGGCTTTGCTTCTCTCCGTCTTCCCTCTTTATAGGAATTCTGGGTCATGAACACCTCGATCCAGAGCACGATCATCCTTCTCATTGAGCAAATTGTGGTAGCTCTTGGGGGTGAATTTAAGCTCTACCTGCCCCAGCTGATCCCACACATGCTCCGCGTCTTCATGCACGACAACAGCCCAGGCCGCATCGTCTCCATCAAGGTGAGTCCAGAAGGGTGTCCTCTGGAGGGGTTCCCAGCATCGTCAGAGGCCAGGGATGATCAGCCAAGAGGCAAGACCCCGTTCTGAGTGACAGGATGGTGCTCAAGCCACAAGGTCGAATCTAAAGAGCGCTGGTACCCAGCGCGTGCCGAGGACAGGATGTTTACAATCCTGCCTTGACTGGCCTTGTGCTTTCTCTCTTTTATTGGGTTATTCTTGGTAAGTGCTTTATCCCTGACCCATTCTCACTGTTTTCTAGCAACTGATTCCTTATCTATTGAAATAAGCTCAGAGAAAGCAAAATAATCCATAAGCAAACTAAAATAATGGGGGGAAGGGGAGTGCTCCCAAAAGAATGTCGCTCAAGACCACTTACTAACGGCTTTTCAGAGTCCCCGCAGAATTTGGAGTTGCCCACACGCCAGCCCCGCTCCGTGCGCTCAGATATGTGCTACCTGCCCGTATTTGTCCATCACTGGGCTTTTGCTCCCTTTTGCAGCTGTTGGCCGCCATCCAGCTGTTCGGTGCCAACCTGGACGACTATCTGCATTTGTTGCTGCCCCCTATCGTGAAGCTCTTCGACGCCCCGGAGGTTCCGATGCCATCTCGGAAGTAAGCCCCTGCGCTTGGGGAATAAGCAGCTGTCGAGCTTCTCATGTCTTGTTATAAATGTCCTTAAGTTCCCAGGCCATCCTTCCTTTTCTCCTTTCCTTTCCTTTTTTTTTTTTTTTTTTTTTTTTTGTTATCTCAGCTCTCTCTATTTAGTCCAGAAATGCCCCAGGCTTCTGGAAATCATAACCATCCCTGCCCCCCACTGGGACCTAAGTAGGAGCCAGGTCACCCGAGGTGCCTCCGAGGCCGTGTCTTCCCATTTGGTGCTGGTCGTTAAGATAATCCTCAGCCACTTCTGGTACTTTGGGACTGTGTGTTAACAATTACCGTGTGTCCGTGGTCACCGTAGGGCAGCGTTAGAGACAGTGGACCGCCTCACGGAGTCCCTGGACTTCACTGACTACGCCTCCCGGATCATCCATCCGATCGTTCGAACGCTGGACCAGAGCCCGGAACTGCGTCCCACAGCCATGGACACGTTGTCTTCACTGGTCTTCCAGCTGGGGAAGAAGGTGAGGCAAGAGTTCTAGACAGACGTGCTCTTCCGCCTGGCTCGGGGAAGATGACTTTTGTCTGTGAACGTCTCTATTTGCTTAGTCTGTAACTCTCAACTGCCTTCTGAGAACTAGGAATTTGCTTTTTCTTGTCCCTTCTTTTTTTTTTTTCTTTAAGATTTTATTTATTTATTTGATAGGAGAGAGATCACAAGTAGGCAGAGAGGCAGGCAGCAGGCAGAGGCTCCCTGCCGAGCTCAATCCCAGGACCGTGAGATAATGACCTGAGCAGTGGCTTTTTTTTAATGACTGAAGGCAGAGGCTTTAACCTACTGAGCCACCCATGCGCCCCATCTTGTCCCTTCATTTATTTACCCACTATTTCTCGAGCCGTCTGTGTGGGCTGAATGCTGTTCTAGGATAACACAGTAAACAGAATGGTGTCCCGGTTCTCATGGAGCTTACATTCCAGTGAGGCAAAGCTAAGAAACACGGTCTGTCTCATGTGAGCTTAGAGTGGGTGGAGAGAGCTGCAGTTTGTTTAAGGCGGACATGAAGACCTCTGGTAAGTCGACATCTGACCGGAGACCCAAGTGAAGGTCTGAGCCCAGAGAGTCGGATGCCGGCCAAAGGAGTAGCAAATGCAGAGGGATGAGAACGCAGCCTGTTTGAAGGGCAGAAGGAGCAGCAGTGTGGCTTCAGAGGAGGGAGCTGGGCACGTGGGGGGCTTAGAGTTCAGGTCATAGAGATAAGGTGGGGCTGGGATGGGGTGTAGAGACTGGGTGCTGTGGGCCAGTGGTTCTCAGATGTCCCTGGATCGTATCTATGTAGTCAGGACCCTGTTAGAAATGTAGATTCTTGGGACGCCTGGGTCGCTCAGTCCCTAAGCTTCTGCCTTCAGCTCCGGTCATGATCCCAGGGTCCTGGGATTGAGCCCCACATCGGGCTCCCTGCTCAGCAGGAAGCCTGCTTCTCCCTCTCCCCCTCCCCCTGCTTGTATTCCCTCTCTCACTGTCTCTCTCTCTCTCTGTCAAATAAATAAGTAAAATCTTAAAAAAAAAATGTAGATTCTCGAGCCTGCGCCGAGACCCGAACCAGAAACTGGCCGTGAAGCCCGGCCAGCTCTGGTCGCATAAACCCTCCAGGTGATTCTGATGCCCACAGAAATTTGCATATCACTCCTGTGGGCCATTATAAGTACTTGGGCCTTTACTCGGGGGAAGACTAGAAGTCTTTGGAGGATCTTGATGTCACGAATACTGTGGTCCTACCTGGTGACTCACGGGTCACACTCACAGCTGTGAAAGAACAGACCAGGCCAAGGGCGGAGCCGAGAGAGCAAAGGCCGCCTCAGTAACCCAGATGGAAGGGGAGGGCTAGGATTGTAGCGGTGTGTGTGTGTGTGTGTGTGAGAGAGAGAGACAGACAGACAGACAGACAGGTGATTCTTCTGAATTCCACCCAGCCACCCCAAACCCAGCAGAACTAGCTATACCTCGCGGTGGTGATATTCCCGTGTCTGCCCCCCCGCTCTGCAGAGTAACATTTCCGACCTCTTCCCTCTCCTTCGACAGTACCAGATTTTCATTCCAATGGTCAATAAAGTCCTGGTGCGACACCGAATCAACCATCAGCGCTACGACGTCCTCATCTGCAGAATCGTCAAGGTGAACGGCGCTTGGTTTCTGTCCCAGAGTCCCCCTCGTGGGTCTCTCCGCGTGGGTCCGGGAGCGCATCTGGCTTTTTAGCTCTAAGCTAGCGACGGGCAGACAGCTTCTGTAGAGACAGCAGGTTCTTCCCAGCTCTGTAGGCGGTGTGGGCTCTGCGGCACTGCCACCCGCACGCGAAGAGCGGGAGCCTGGAGGGATCCCATCGCGTGCTTCTCAAATAGCTCGTGCACGTTACAGAGTAGTCCTCTTCCTTTGATTTTTCCCCCCAATCATTTGAAAATATAGAAACCCTTCTTGGCTCCCGGGCCACACAAAACCAAGCAGTGGGCTGTTCGCGCCCCCCCCCCCCGACTTGTGGCACATGGTCCCTGGGATCGTGGCCCACAGTGTTAGCTTCGCCAGCTGCATGCTCGTCCTGCCGAGTCGTGCTGTCACCGACCAAGAGTGACCGGGAAAGAAGGGTCTGCGGTGGGGAATGTAGCCCACCCATGGCCCATTTGGTTCGTGCACGTAACTTTTTCCTTCCTGCTGACGTCCTGACTCCTCCAGAAGGTTCGACCCTCCCAAGCCTTAAGGGTGTTTTCTAACCTGGGAGGACCTAGCGGAGTTGCAGGGTTTTTCTGTGAATCTCCGGTTGCAGGGATACACCCTTGCTGATGAAGAAGAGGACCCTTTGATTTACCAGCATCGAATGCTGAGGAGCGGCCAAGGGGACGCATCGGCTAGTGGGCCAGTAGAAACAGGACCCATGAAGAAACTGCACGTCAGCACCATCAACCTCCAAAAGGCAGGTCCATGATTTCCCGGGGAGGGCGGTGCTTGGAAAGGAGAGTGCTGCTCTTCTGTCTTGTTCAGAACTCTGAGCTCTTGCTGCCACCAGTGTAAAACAACCAAAGACCAGCCCAAGCGTTTTTCAGAAACTCTAGGTACCATGAACTTAGGTCATTTTGTCTTTCTCCAAGTGTCCAAATTATACGTTTTTTAAAATTAAGAAAAAATGTGGAACAAAATTCTAAGCTTCCTTGGAGCTTTGATAGTAGAATCCTTTGTTGCAAATAACATTCTCATTTTTTACATGAATGGAACAAAACCAGTGAGTCCCTTAGCAAAACCAGTTAGACCTGAGACTGATGCCAGCTCTTTAAAGCAGTGCTTCTCAGACTCCTGAGACTCACAGGGCTTTCTGACTGCCGGGGGCTGAGGGAAATGCTTGTTCTGAATGGGGCAGCCCGAGGTCAGGCCTACATTCTGCATTTTTGCCCAAGTCCTAGGTAATGTCAGTGCTACTGGGCCAGGGACCATACTTTGAAGAGCAAGCTTTTAGGTCTTTGCAGATAAATCCTGAGTTCTCTCTGCTGACAAAAGCCTGGGATAGAGCCAGTTTCTCAGCGCGTATGCCACCAGCCATCCACTTAAAAACAGGCAGTTTCAAAGCATCGCTAGTAGATCTGAGCAGCGTAATCGTAGTTATGTCACTGACTTAAATAAATATGCCAGGTTGCTAATTTCCCTCATTCCGCAGTAGTGTGGGTGCTTCTGGTGACTGAGCAGCGCCCTGTTGGGAGTTGCACGTGGTGGTATTCTTGCTTGTTTAGCGGTTGGCCCTCAGCAGCTGCACTTCAACAATGGCATTGGACTGAGGTGGAGAACTGGGCAGGCCTGGGTCCCTGCTGACTTGTTCTCTTCTTTTGGCCAAGCCCATGAAGATTGGAACACAGAGCTGTGTGTGTGTGTGTGTGTGTGTTCACACGCAGCTGGGGAACGCTGCGTTGGCTTATCACCGACCGGCGAGTCAGCCTTCACCCGCACAGGCAGCTGTAAGGTGGCCGCCGGGAAGGGTTGGGTGATCTCCGAGGGAGGCGGTGAAAGACCCCTGGGGCACGGGCGATGCTGCTTTCCCTCCGTGGAGCGGGCCGCTGCTAGTCCAAGGCCGCAGGAGAAGGAGGGGGCCACCAGGCACCCGGCATCCCCTGGCAGCCGTTGAGGCTGTCCTGCTGACACCTCCCCCTTCAGGGAGGGACCGGGCAGAGAAGCCAGATGCACATTTCCTCCCAGATGTTTTCCGCCTGCCTGGGTTCAGAATGTCCTTCCAGCCAGGCAGCCGTCCACCCTCTTAGAGCCGTGTCCTGACTGTTTTAGGAAACTCCCCGGTAGTCTAGGCTGCTTCCAGGAAGGTTGGCTTTCTACCCAGGACTTGGAAAAAGAAGCATGACCTTTGCCAAACAGAAAAAAGAGTGTCTAGTGTATCTCACCTGAGAGAAGAGCTCCAGTCCGGGAACCCTAGGCAGACTCCCGCGCTGACCCTCAGCCCCGGCTGTGCCTCCACACGCTCGCACGGGCAGCCCAGGGTTGGTGCAGCGACCAGTGTGACCTGTTTGCCGAGTACCAGCGTGCTGCCTCTGTCACCTTCCTACCGCCTCTGCCAGCAGGGGAGTTGCATGGGCCTCGTGTAGACCTCCAGGGTGCCTGCCAGGATTTTCAGCAGCCTTCCTGTCTGAGGAGACGCACTTTGGGCTTACCTTCTAGATGAACAGGCTGGCGGGCGGTCGTCAGTGTCACCAGCCTCGCTGGTGGGGGCAGTCAGCCGTGGCTGGTGGCCGAAGGCAACTGGCTGGCGTTGACACAGTTGCCACAGAACCCAGAGCAGCGACCGTGGATTCGGTTTTAAATGAAAGGCAGCAGGGAAGGGCCCACATGGGGGCCTTAGCCTATTCAGTAGATTGTGCAGTTGTCCGTGGAGCTAAGGTTTCCAGAGACTTCTTTGCTCCCATTTCTCGAACGGTGACGGTAATAGCACTGACAACTTCCAGCGTCTGTGGAGGGCTCACTAGGGTGAGCACGGTACATATATTGACTAATTGACCCGTCACCCTGCAAGTTAGGTGCTGTCGTTACTGCCGGCGTCTTGCAGAGATACGGATGTTGAGGCCCTGAAAGGTTGGGTGATTTGCCCAAAGTCACCCAGTAAACGGGGGAGCCAGGGTTTGACTAGGGGAGCGCGACTGCAGAGCCCAGTCTCTTAACCTCCGCGCCGAGCTGCTTCCGCCTCCCCCAGGCTTGGCCTCACGTCACTAGAGGGAAAAGACATCCGTGGTCCGCCTGGTGTATGTCCAGCTTTCGAAACGCCGTGTGCCACCGAGCAGCTGTCCGGAGACCCTTTGTGCAGGGAGGAAGCCAGAGGCCCCTCCATAGAACAGGACTTGCTGTTCCCGTTTTGTTCAACAGAACAAAGTAGTGTCCCCCTTCCTCCTGGCTCAGGGTGCTTGTTGTATCGTCAGAATCGTGCACGTAATTTTTCAGTTTGCGCCTTAAGGCCTCCATCTCAGTTTCTGACATAAAACCGTAGTTCGTATGCTTTCACCCATTTGTAACTCAGCAGAAGCCACAGCTGACCTCCAGTCTATCCCAGGGGAGTGATGGGTTGAGTCGCTGATGGGTAGGTGGTGTAGCACACGGGGATCTCTTCCACTCGCTACACCGCTGCCCCGGAGAACCTGTGCTCTGACTTACTCAGTTTGCCTAGTTTAGGGAGGACACATGTCAATTCTGCTGGAAAAATCTTTGAAGAGTATATTTGAAAAGTTACGGCCAGGCCAGCTCAAAGAGGTGTCGTTTTGATAATAAGAGCAACCGTTCTTGCTCATCTCTTCAAGCTAGGCTCCTTAGATATTTTATCCCTTGATGCTCAGACGCAGCATACAAGTAATTTGCCCCGAGTGCTCCGGCTGCCGGGGGGCGGAGCCGGGATTCCAACTGGTGCTCCCGACTTCACAGGAATGGGCACTCACAGGAGCACTAGCTTCATGCCAAGCACTGGCATAAATCTGTGACGCATTAACTTAATTAATCCTGAAAACACCCTAGGAGGTGGAAGGGGAGGCCCAAGAGAAGTACCCTGCCCAAGGTCAGACAGCCAGTGAGTTAGATAACAGCCCTTGAACTCCGGCCGCCGAGCTCCAGAGTGCAGCTGGGGCTGCGACACCTTCCTGGCCGCCTCCAGAGCCTGGGTCTTCCCATCCACCTCCCTCAGCTTCCCCCGGCCGGAACTCTTGAGGCCTGGAATGCTCAGAGTTCTGAGGAATGTTGGAGGGGATAAAGCAGAAAGTAAAAATTAAATCTCTTCAACTTCTTTTGTCTCATCCCACCCCGGTGCCCTGTGCTCTGGGCTCTGGCTCATGTCTGAGTGTGACGTGACTCACGGTGCAGCGAACCTGACCATTTTCCCTGTCCCTGTGTGACCGTAGCTCAGAGCGCCCGGGGCCCGCCGCATGCTGCAGGGGCCCTTAGGCTTTGTCGAAGGCACCCTGCGTGTGACGGGCCCATCCATTCTGGGTCTGTAGAGCTTTCTGCTTTGCTGATAGAGTCCAGCACAAATGATTTGTAAAACAGTATTTTTCTATATCGTGCTCTATTCCAGAGGCTGCTGCTTTTGTTTTGTGGCTTCTAATTAAATATCACTCTTTTGTATTTGGGCTCTGAGGGAATTTTGTAACGAGAGGTATGATTTTATAAATCAAAGACAGAATAATCTTTAAATAGACAAGGGCTCTTTACGGTTGGCCTTGGAAACTGATGCTTTTCCATTGTCGCCTGGGGGGTTACAGGCTTGGGGAGCTGCCAGGAGGGTCTCCAAAGACGACTGGCTGGAGTGGCTGAGGCGGCTGAGCCTGGAGCTCCTGAAGGACTCCTCGTCGCCTTCCCTGCGCTCGTGCTGGGCCCTGGCTCAGGCCTACAACCCGATGGCCAGGTACGTCCCCCGCTTCAGGACGGCGTCAAGGGGATTGGCGCAGAGAAGGCGATATGTAAGAATTCTTATCGGCAATAATTGTGAAAAGGGCTAGTGTTTTTAATTTTGCCAACTTGTGAAGGAAAACAAAAAGGTAGATGGAACAAGCTCGTGTTATAGGAAAAGCATCTGTCTCAACCTTGCTAGCAGACCTTTCCTTTGTAGATTTGGGTCCAGAGTTTTAATTACAAAGTCATTTATAGCTCTGAGACGAACTATGTAATGGTTTGATACAACTGCTTTGCAGTAAGAATGAACTCTATTTACTGTTATATTTACAAATACCCCCAAACTTAGTGGTCTTAGACAACAGCAGTCTTTTGTTTTGCTTGTGAATGTGCAGTTTGGACGTGACCTGTGGGGACAGCTCGTCTCCACTTTCGGCATGCCTCTTTCCCATGTCTGGCAGGTTGGGGCTTTCAAATGGGAACTGCCCTGGCTGGGGGCCTTGGTTCGTCTCCATGAGGGTCATTCTGTGGGGTGCTTGAGCTTCCTCACAGAATACTGGCAGGTTTCCAAGAGTGAACGTCCCCAAGGGAACCAGGCGGAAGTATATGGAATTTATATGAACTGGCCTTGGAAGTCACACAGTTTCGCTTCTGCCACACTCTGTTGTTCAAGGCAGTCACAGAAGCCCACTCAGATTCGAGGGAAGGAGATACGGATGCTCTCTCTTGGTAGGAAGATTCTAGAAGAGCACGTGGAACCGCAGATACTGTTGCAGCCATCTTCAGGAAACAGAATTGGCTGTTTTAAATAATAAATCTTAAACCATTAAAGATTTGGTTTATAATCTTGGCATAGAGAAGGTTTACAGTGAAACATAAATGAATGAAATGGGATACAAAACTATGGAAATGTGTGACTTCGACTGTTTAAAGACACACGTACGTGGAAAAAGACTAGACGGTAATAGAGCAGCGATTAAGTTGGAAGGTCTAAGGAGTAGTTATTTTCTTTGTTATTCCTTTTCCTGTTTTCCAAATTTTTCTACAATGGATGATGATTATTTATTGAGGCATAAAGTGGAATTTTTTATGCATAAAAATGGTTCCTAGGATTCCCCTGACTCCACAGTGTGCAGATTTCGTATGCCCAGCTGACCTCGGTGTACCTCTCTTCTGTTCCAAGTCACTTCTGAGCACAGTGTCATCCCACAGAGGCCTGTGGTAGACATACACCTCTGTGTTTATCCCCATAGTGCCAAGTGTGCGCATTTGGGATCCAGTGTGGCCTTGGATGTAGGTCAGAAGGTGTATTTTTTAATTTCACAGGACTTCTTTTGGTCTTCATGTTATCCTTTACATTTCAAATTTTGTGTTTTCCAGCAGATTCCAAAATTATATACATTGGTCTGACTTAACGTTTTTAATGTGTGATAGAAAGTATGTGCAGGGCGCCTGGGTGGCTCAGTTGGTTGAGCGGCTGCCTTCGGCTCAGGTCATGATCCCGGAGTCCCGAGATCGAGTCCCACATCGAGCTCCCAGCTCTGTGGGGAGTCCGCTTCTCACTCTGACCTTCTCCCTTTCATGCTCTCTCTCACTCTCTCTCTTTCCTAATAAATAAATAAATAAAAATCTTTAAAAAAAAAAAAAAAAAGAAAGTATGTGCAGAGGCATCAAATGCTCAACCCATACGTTATAAGCATTTCTTAACAGTTTGCAATCACTTTCCCCAGCATTCACCAAAAAAGAAGGGATGAGATTAAAGTTCAGATATCAGGCATAGCAAATATGCCAGTCCATGTGATGCTTTAATGGCTTAAAGTAGTTGTAGTAATCTTAGAAATGGCACCTCTGGTTCCAGATCTTCGTCAGTCTCCAGCAGGTATGTTGGTCTGGATGACCTTTCGAGAATTTAAGGATCGGGATTCTATCTTCTAACGCTTCTTAAGCGTTAGAAGTTTCTTAAGTTGTGTTGTTTTGTTTAAGACCATTCAACTAAGGGTTCTGCTTGTATTTTGAAAAGCAGTCACAGGTGCTGCCTTTGCGTCTTCCAGTCTCACCTGAGAAGCATCCCAAGAATCCTTTGAAGATTATTTTATTCTGAATCTGTTAATGCCAGCTGCTATGTTTTAAGTCACTTTTCTGTTCATCCTGTGAAGAAAAAAGATGGGAAAACTGCCAAGAGATATGGCTGTGGAGAGAGGAGGCTATTTAGCTCTGCTCTGTTTCCCCCCCTCCCCGCGCCCTCACACGGCTTCCCGTGAAGTGCAGTGTCTGTCCCTGAGCTGTGCAATCAGTAGTCGCGAGCCACGCGTGGCTGCATCACAGTAACTGCAATTAAGTAAAACCTAGACTTCCATTCCTCGGTCACACTCAGCACAGTTCAAGCACTCAGTAGCTAACAGCTACCGTAGTGGACAGGAGAGAGAGACCATTTCCAGCAAGTTCTGTTGGAGAGTGTTGGCCTGTACGGGCAAAATCAGTGATGCCGGGAGTAAGATTGATAGTGACTTGTGGCGCTAGGCAGAGGCACAAGAGGCATTTCCGTCATCTTTTTCCACTCCTCTCTGCCTTCAGGGATCTTTTTAATGCTGCATTTGTGTCCTGCTGGTCTGAACTGAATGAAGACCAGCAGGATGAACTCATCAGAAGCATCGAGTTGGCCCTCACCTCACAGGACATCGCCGAAGTCACGCAGACCCTCTTGAACTTGGCTGAATTCATGGAACACAGTGACAAGGTGAGCCTTTGCTCCATTGTCCAGATGGAGCCTGACAGGAAGCAGGTGGGAGTAGCCCCCCAGCAGCCTACTCCGGTCGCGCCGGACCACCGCTGTTTTCCTATGCTGTGGGTTCTGCTCTGCCGCAGGGCCCGCTGCCGTTGAGGGATGACAACGGCATCGTCCTGCTCGGGGAGAGAGCCGCCAAGTGCCGAGCATACGCCAAAGCACTACACTACAAAGAACTGGAGTTCCAGAAGGGGCCCACCCCCGCCATCCTCGAGTCTCTCATCAGGTAGGCTCCAGACCCTTTTTAATTGCTGCCTTTATCTGAAATGACCTCTCTCCCCCCACCGCCTGCTGCCAGGTCACTGGAGTCCCGCGCAGACGCCTGCTCTGGGAAGTCGGCCGTCGGGTCCGGGCCAGCACGTTTAACTGAGCTGCGGTTGCAGGTGGCTCTCCCCACTCCTGGAGCCGTAATTGGCATTTCTGTTGACCCTCAGCGCACAGGCTCCCGTTGTTTTCCCACCTCTGCTGGCTTGTCCCGGTGACATCAGTCCTGAAGCTGCCCTGAGGCGGCAGCAGCCTAGGAGCGAGAGAGGCTAGTGCCTGGGTTCGATCGCTCTCGGGTCAGAGGGGGAAGTACTGGTTGCGGAGCCTCCGGGGCCTCTGAGGTTTTATTGCCGGAGTCGTCCTCCCCTGGAGTTCTGCGAGTCTTAACAGGCAGAGCGACGTCTGAGATTCAGTGATCTTTTCCCTGGCTTTGGCGACGTTCTCTCCGCTCCTAAGATGGCTTTGCGTCTCCTGGGTATGGAAAAAATAGGTTGTTTAATCAATTTTCTGCTGTTATGAAATTAGAAGCAGCCTCAAATGTTAGCTCCAGCTCCCAGAGAACTGTTTGCTTCCCCTAATGATTAGCAGAGAATATTAACTCTGGGATCTAATTATCTTCATGTAAATGCTAACATGGTTGATTATTTCACTACAGATAGTTGAGGGGAAAATCACCCAGCTAATAAGTACCTCCTTTGTGGCTGAAGCAGTCTGTTGCATATGGTGCTTCTTCCCTTTGAGAGAATTATCAAGTAGCCAGCTTCTCTGCCAGCTCTGCCCTTGAGTAAATGCTAAGAAGTGTTCCTTTAAACACTTTCAAAAGTGACCAAGAAAATATAAATAGAATAAGGTTTTTGCCCAAATAAAGTGAGCTTGGAGAGACCGTTGGTTTCTAAAACGCCACATATAAAGTTAGTAAACGTGCAGTGCTATGCAGTAGGCTTCCATTTCTGATTCGGTACAGCAGTTAGGAAAGCCTGCATTTCTTCCTCCCATCCCTGGCCCAGGTGACACCATCTTCCTTGATAATTGACAGAAAATCTGGTAGCAGAATATAATAACTTCAGCGTCAAATAACTAGTTTTGCATGTAAATTTCCTTGCTGACCTTTTCCAGTTTGACACCTCTCTGAAAGCCCCCTCGTCCCACCCCAGGGCTTATGCCATATTTGAGACAATCACAGAAGCATTAACTTGTATACAGATTTGCAATAGAAAGATACAGTCGGAGCCCTGGAAAAGTGTTCAAGGCCATTAACCTTGTAAGCCAATATAACTGAAAATACATACTCAGAATTCCCTGCAGATTGATCTTGACTTTAAGCACAAACCAGTGGAAGCCTATGCTCCCAGGCAAAGCCAGGGCTCCGAGCCATGTGGTTTTGTCCCGGCCTGATGGAGCTCGTCTTGCAGTTCTGCCCCCTTCCCTTGTCTTCCCATCTTCCCACTGTACTTCTTTCTCCATTTGCAGCTTTTCCCACTTGCTTTTGTGAAACTGCTTTTCCCAATAAGCTCCATGGCAATGTCCCACCATCATTGTCACTGCGGAAAGTTTTAAGAAACAGCCTTAGACAAAGCTCCTCTTAGAGAATGTGCGCTCAGCACTACCCCAGTCCTCTGGGTGGGCCTCGTGGAAACTCCTCCCCGGGGGTCACCACAGGGGAACATATGTCCCCAAGTTATCACTTGGGTTCCATGTTGGAGGCATTGCTCTTCGGTGATAAATTAAGCTCCCTTCCTCCCCGTGGCCACCAGGAAGCTCACAGCTCAGTCCTGGCCCACCTCTAACAGACTACAGACCCCTGACCTCTTTTGTCTGCTGCCCTCCCCCCTTTCAGCTCTATTTTACCTTTCCTACTCTTGCTTTCCCTTCACCATCCACTTTTTTAAAGTTTATTCTAGTATATACATTTGAGTCAACTGCCTCAAATTCTTTTTGAAATAATCAGATTAAATAATCAGGTTCACAAAAACATCTTTGCAAAGCTATTTCTTACTTTTGGTTTTTGTTTTAAAAAGCTGTGCTATGCTGACAGTTCTATTCTCTTGCTGCTGGGTCAATCTGTCTGACTCCCTACCTATTGATGTTTTTGCCTGCCTGCTCCAGGACAAATTAAATCCCTCATGTAATCCCCAAACCAGACTAACACTGAGACAGCATAAACTATTCGCATCTCCTCAAAGCTTGTATGTATCAGTAAGTGTAATTGCTTCTTAAGGGAACAGAAGACTAAATGGCTATTGAATTCTCTGTGAACGTCCCCATGCATACACACACCTGGCTTTTACTCGGTTAGCCCGTAGCATTAGGGTAAGGGCAGGTGGCCTGCTGACTTAGACCATTCGGGCCACTGTAACAAGTTACCATAACCTGGGGCTGGGGAGGGGGGGCGGTTATACAACAAACACTTCTCACAGTTCTGGAAGCTGGGAAGTCCAAGGTCAGTGCCGGCATGGTCGAGTTGTGGTGAGCACCCTCTTCCAGGTTGCCTGATGGACGACTTCTGTCTGTGTATTCAGGTGATGGAAAGCATAGAACAAGCTCTTTGGGCTCTTTTTAATGAGGGCTCTGATCCCATTTGTGAGGGCTCTACCCTCGTAGCCTAATCACCTTCCAAAGACCCCCCCCACTTCCAAATACCATCACATGGGGATTAGGCTTCAACATAGGAGTTTGGGGGGATATAAACAACCAGTCCACAGAACTGCTTCCCTGGCCCCCCAAAAATGCATGTCCTTCTCAAATGCAAAATACATTCATTCCATCACTACTGCCCTGAAGTCTTAACCCATTCCGGGATCAGCTCTAAAGTGTCATGTAAATATCGTCTGAATCAGGGATAGGGGTGAAACCCTAGGTACAATTCCTCCTGAGGCAGAATTTGTCTCCAGCTGCAAACCTGTGAAAACAAATTACGTGCTTCCAGAATGCATGCTGGAGCGGTAGCGGGAGAGACATCCCCATTCCAAAGAAGTAGGGAAGAAGGAAAGGGCGACAGATCCCAAGCAAGTCCAAAACCAAGCAAGGCAAACTTCATGAGATCTCCAGGCTTGGGGGGAATCCGTTTCGGCTGGATCCTCTGGCCTCCAAGCCGTCTGAGGGGCAGTCTGCCTTCTGGGCCCACTGGGGTGGAGTCCACTAGGCCTGTTAAAAGCAAGGTGATAGTCCTCCTTTTTGAAAACAAGCAGGCAGCCCTGATGATCTCTGGACCACTTAGGGATCATTCTTTTCTCGTGTTGAAGAATAGTGCATGTTCACGGCCCAATAGCTCTGTAGTTCTGTCCTGTAAGATCCAAGACGTTCGATAGCCTTCCTGCATTCCTTCCCATCTCTTTCCCCTTTTATTTTGTCTTGTGGTTTTCCTGCTGGAGTAGCTGATGTGGTCCGCCCTCGACACCACACTGATCCCCTTCGCAGAGCCTCCTGTGGCCATACCCTCCGTGTTCCCTTCCAAACACACGTGCTCATTTCTTACAGCATGGGTTGGCTGAAAATTTCCCAGATCTTTAAGTTCTGGCTCCTTATTGCTTAATCCACATTCGTGTCATTTCTCCCCTCTGTCATTTTACTCTAAGCGGTCTGGAGGAAGCAAGCCGCCCCTCAGCACTTTGCTCAGCAGTGTCCTCAGCTAACACCCAGTGTCACTGCTCGCAAATTCTACCTTCCACAAAACGCTGGGACACGAGCGCAATTCAGACGGATCGTCTGCCGCTTTATAACAAGAGGTTCCACTTCTCTATTATCCGCCAACCGTTCATTTCTGTCTGAGAACTCATCAGAACGGCCTTTACCACCCGTGTTCCTGCGGCCCTTCTGTTCACGGTCACATAGGTGTTCTCTCAGGAGACAGAAGCTCTCTCTCCAGCTCCCTTTCTCTCCGAGCTCTCACCCGCAGGTGCCCGTGGGTGTCCGTCTGCGGCACTCCCGGCGTTCTCGAGCGCGCGCCTCAGCTCTCCCGCCTGTGCCAGGGCCGCTCCACGTCGTCGGGCATGTCTGGTGTGGCGCACCCCACATCTCAGTACCAGTCCCCTGCCTGAGTCCGCCGGGGCCGCTCTAACAAAATAGCACAGACCGGGGGCTTCAGCGTTCATCTCTCGCAGTTCTGGGGGCTGGAAGGTCCACGGTCGGGGACCCGCACAGTCGGGCGCTGGCGAGCACCCTCTTCCGCAGTTACCACGCTGCCACTGTGTCCTCGCATGGTGGAGAGCAGAGCACAGCTCTCTGGGGGGTCTTTTGTCAGGGCCCCAGTCCCATCCGCGACCACTCCACCCTTGTGACCCTGTCACTTGCAGACACTGTCACACTGCGGGCTGACCTCACTATAGGAATTTGAGGCGGACACACACGTTCGGTCTGTTGTACCTGCTTTCCCGTCTTTATCACCTTAAGTAGAAGAAAGTGTCTCATCAAAGCCAGGTGCTTTCACTGCCCAGCCCCTGACAAGTAATCCCATTTTTTAAAAAAGTACTGATTGAGATCAGTGGAATGAAAATGAAAAACGGGGGCCAGTGCTTACAAGGTAGACATTCAGCTCTTGTAGCTTCTTCTCTCTCGCATTGTAGAGGATGAAACAAAACGTTCTTTACTCTCAGGGGTGACACTGAGCTCTCTTTTGGTCCCTGGTGGTTCTGTCCTCCTTAAGGTCAGAGACCGTGCCGAGCTCATCTCTGAATCCTCGGTGCCCAACCTCAGCTGCCCCAGAAGGAGCACTTGGGAAGTAGTGGCTGCGTTCAGAATCCGCGCACTGTAGGTTGTGTGGCTGGGACGTCCGGTTTTTTCACAACCACTCTCCCCTTTCCCTCGGCTGCTCTTTCTACAGGTTTTCCTGGAAGGGGGAAGGGAGCCACAGATGCTGACTTAGAGCCTCAGTTTTTGCCGGGGGGTTGTTTGTTTTATGGTAACATTTTTCCCCCCAACAGTAACATCGTCACAGAAAGTTCATCCTCTACTCAGTTGTGTATATGTAAAAATATGAGTAAATTTCAGCAGCTATAGGTTTTGATTAGTAAAGTTTAGATGCCCCCCACCTTTATTGAGGAATACTTGTTTTTAAGATTTTATTTATTTGACAGAAAGAGAGAGAAATCACAATTAGGCAGAGAGGCAGGCAGAGAGAGGGGGAAGCAGGCTCCCTGCCGAGCAGAGAGCCCGATGTGGGGCTCAATCCCAGGACACTGAGATCATGACCTGAGCCGAAGGCAGAGGCTTTAACCCACTGAGCCACCCAGGTGCCCCTACTGAGGAATAATTAACACATATAATTGTATATATTTAAGATGTACAACATGATGCCTTGATAGACATTACGGAATGCCTGCCAAGCTCAAGATCATTAACACATCCATCACCTCACATTGTTAACCCATGTGTGTGTGTGTGTGTGTGTGTGTGTGATGAACACGCTTAAGACTTACTCTCAGCAACTTTCAAGTACACGACACTGTCTTCTGACTGTAGTAACTGCGCTGTATATTAGGTCCTCAGAACCTGCTCCTCTTAAAACTGGACGTTTGTGCCCTTGAGCCCCTGTCCCCGCATTTCCCCATCTCTCCGCATCTCCTGGCCACGAGGGTTTTGTTCTGTTTCTATGAAATCAGGTGGCAGTTTGGACTTTTTTTTTTTTTAAGATTTCACATGTGAGTGATACCATAAAAGTATTTTTCTATCTTGTTTCACTTAGTGTAATGCCCTCGGATTTGTCCATGTCGTCAAAAATGGCAGCATTTCCTTCTTTTTTATGGCTAAATAATGTTCCTTTTTGTATGTGTGACAGTTTCTTTATCCATTCATCTGTCACTGGACATGGAGGTTGTTTCCATGTCTTGGTTCTTGTGAATAACGATGCAGTAATTACGGGAGTGCGGATATCTTTTCGAGATACTGATTTCTCTTCCTTTGGATATATACCCAGCAGTGGAATTGCTAGATCATATGGGAGTCTTATTTCTAATTTCTAGAAGAACCACCAGACTTTTCCGTAGTGGCCGTACCCATCTACGTTTCCACCAGCAATGACAAGGGTTTCCTATTCTCCACATCCTCACCAACACTTGTTGTCTCTTGCCTTTTTGGTAACAGCCATTGTACAAGGTGTGAGAAGATAATCGCATTGCGTGGTTTTGATTTGCACTTCCTTGAAGATGAGCAATGTTAATTACGTTTTCGTGTATCTAGTGGCCATTCCAAGAATGTCTTTTTTGGGAAAGCATCTATTCAGGTCCTTTGCCCATTTTTTAATAGGACTGTTTACTTTTTTGCTATTGAGTTATATGAATCCTTTACACATTTTGAATATTAACCCCTTACGAGGGGTTATAGATAGCAAATCTTCTCTCCCTTTCTGTAGGTTGCCTTTTCAATATACTGTTTGCTGTGCAGAAGCTTTTTAGTTTGAGGCGGTCCCACTTGTTTGTTGTAGCCTTTGGTGCCTAGAGCTTCAGGTGTTTTTTAGTTGTGGGGTTAGAGGAGATGAGAGAGGGAGAGAGAGAGAAGGAATTATTAGCTACTTCCGCCAGACGCATTTGTGCTTTTTTTACTCTTCTCTTAACCCCCTGATCTTTTTATCCTCCCTTTCTAGGCAGTATTGTGTTGGCTACTGGGCATCTAAGACTCCCCGCCTGCTTCGGGAGGTTGCTGTGTGAATGCCTGTCCTGTGGGATGCCCTGCTTCCGTGCACTTCTTCTCTGCTCACTCTGTTCCCTTTGAAAAATCCCCGAGTTCTTGTTTTTAGGGTTAAATAGGTTCCCAGCAATCCAAGGACTGTAGTAGGTACAATAGGAAACACTGAATAAGAATAATGGCTTCCCTCACACTGACTGGGTCAAGGGAATGGGTCTTTCTGTCAAAGAAAAAACGACTTCCTAACAGTCAGAATTATTTGGCATCTGTTCTGGCTAAAGATATGCCCCCCGTCTGTGTGTCGGTTTGCTCAACTAGAAAACCGGAGTGTTGGTTCGCTAAGTGGTTTGAAGCCGAGGGGTGGCACCGGGCTCCGTCGGGATTAGGCGGGTAGGCTAGCTCTGACCTCTCCCAGTGGCCGCTGCCCTTTTTGTCCCCCACCTCTCCACTCTTCGGCTTCTGCCGCCTCTCTTGGTTTCCCTGAAGACTGAATCCGAATCTCTTTCTCACTACTCACCCTCTGTTTTTCCCCAAAGCTTTGACCTTGCTCTAAATGATAATGGCAATAATTTAATACCCAACGGGTTTCAAAAGAATTTATTGTAGAAGGAAAAAGAAACTTCAAGTGTTTACAACGTACTACAGTATTTTATTTTTCCAAAGCAAAATACTTATATACAGCGTGAATTATTAACCGTAGCGTCATCCGCCTTCAGTTTGCAGCCACTTTTTATAGACCAGTTAGAAGAGAAAGCTCTTTGAGCCCTTTTCTTACAAAGTAAAAATAAAAATAGATGTATCTGTATCGACTGAACATTTTAAGGCAGTTTTGTGCAAGCATCCACGAGGGACTTCGCACCTCTTGCTGGAACTCCCCGGCCGCCACTAGACCCACTTCTGCCTTTCGGCACCGCTCCGCGATTGAGGTGGAGCAGGGAGGGGCCAGCGCCCCCCCCCCCCCCACCAGGCCCGGGGCCCCAGAGATCCCTCTGAGCAAGTTCAGCCTGGCTCAGCCCACCACCAGCGGAGTAGTTTTCGTCTTTAAAAAACAAATTTGTGGACCAAAGGTAATTTCATTGGATTTGAAAAATCAGAACTCTCCTCTGCCACTCTCTTTCACGCCTTTCTCTAACATCCAAGACGTCTCCTTGAGGATCAGAATCACAGGGTTCTTTTTAGGCGAGGGATCTGTTTTCCACCCTCACATAATCTAGGCCTTCAACTGAATAGGTTAAGTGATGTCATCATTACTTTTCTTTCGCAGAAAAATCAAGTGGAAAGGAGAAGCTTTTAGTGAATCTGTCAGGGATCCCAGGCAGAGAAAGCCCCCTCGGGCCAGCCCCCTGAGAAGTATGTGTGATAACCCATTGTGTTAAAATAATTCATCCCGTTTAGGTAACACCCTTATACTTAAATTTTATTGTGCTCCTCGGAGCCTGACTTTCTCATTGGCTGTTGTAGGCCATTTTCCAGCCCTACCTGTCTCTCTGCCCTTCCCCGCCCTCACCCAGCCTCCACGTGTCCCCGTTTTCCCAGGCCTGCCCCACAGCAGGCGTCCAGTTAGGGCTGGAAGTCTTCCGGGCGGATCTTCATCTCCACCCGTTTGAGGGAGTAGCTAGACCCGTGCCAGCCGTACCAGGTGATGCCGTCCAGGTGCTTGTTGTGCTCCCCGAGGCGGTAGTACACGCCGTTGAGATTGGAGTCCGTGCAGCAGTTGTACCAGTAGCCACCTGGCGGGAGAAACCGACCGGGGCTGGGACGCCGAGCTCGCCCTGCCCTCGGAAATCGCTGACAGACCGGACAGCAGGATTTGTGAAGCTGCTTTTGGAACAGTGGCCAAGCAGTTCGAGCCAGTGTCCCCAACAAAGCCAGAGAACCAGCTCCGCGGCTCTAAATCCATTCTCATGCGGGACTGCCCCCCTCCCGCCCCCACTGGCCCCCCATCTCACCTTTGCGGAGTTGTGCACACTTGTCTAAGCAGTTGTCGTTGTCCTTGTCCTTGGTGCTGAAGGCCGTGTTGTTGTGGTAGACGAGGGCGTCGTTCCCCGCGTTGCCACTGTAGTTCCCCAGGAAGAGGCGGTAGCTGTTGAGTTCGTTGCCCAGGACGAAGCGGCTGTACTCGGCGTAGCGCACGCTGCCCTCCCAGTCCTGTCAGGGAGCACGCAGAGCCTTAGGGGAGCTGCAGCGGGCTCTCGGTTTGTCCCCTCCTGCCACATTGTCCCCTCTCCGCACTCGCAGCCATGCATCCGGTTCCCGCTGCGGGCCTAGCAAGGCTTTCCCTGGTTTGCCTTGAGTGGGCCACACTAAGCTGGGAGACGCAGAACCAGGGTCCTAGGCCACACGTCTCCCCTGAGTCCCCAGCTGGCCTTGGTGAGCCTCTCTGTAGCCCTTCCATCCCTGCCTGGAAGGCGAGGGTGTCTGTTTGGCCAGTCCCTCTCGGAGGTGTCAGGTGTCGTAGAGGGGCTTGAGAAGAGAGCAGTGCTCCGAGGCGTCCCACGGCCCTCCCTGCATGCAGAGGAGCTCGTGCCCCAGGCCAGAGCAGGGACCGCGGCATCTCAGCCCTGCTGACTGTGGATTCCTCTGCTCTGACCAGAGTCCAGCCTCTTCTTGTATATCTGCAGCCTCGCTTTTGTGGAAAATAAACAAACAAACAAACAAAAAAACAGGCAAAAACCTCTTCTCCCTCAACTGTACTACACCCTGCAGGAAAACCATCATAATAAATATAGAAGCCTATAGCAAACAAGAGTGGGAAGGGGGCGCCCCCAGAGTTGTGCACGGTCGTTGTGCACAGTCTGCTCCTATCAGAGCCTTGTGCTCACCTCCATCTCCACACGTAGCCGGGTTGGCCGTCTGGACAGCCGGTGGATGTGCTCATTTCCCAGCCAGAAGTCCCCACGGATGTTGCCAAAGCCCTGCTTGTATTGCCGCCAGTCCCGGTAGAAGGAGACGAGGCCGCTCTTCCGTCTCTGAATGGTGGTCCAGCCGCCGCCGGACGTCTCCATGTCACAGAACACCTGCGGCAGAGAGGATGCTCTGGTCGGGGATCCACGGAGGCGGATGGAGGGGTGTGAGGGCGGCGGGCCGCACCCCCTTCCTCCCCACAGAGCCAGTGCATGTGTGCACACCCGTAGTCACGCTGGCTCACTATGGCCGCCGTTCGGCCGTGTTGGCCAGCAAGAGCAGGGTGGTGGTTTGCTAGGGAAGAATTGTCAAAATTGAGGATGGGGACAAGTGCACATATTGTCGGAAGAGAAGAAAATCCACGTATGCTCGACGTGTTCTCTCTTTTCTCCTTCCCCAAAGAATAACTGCTCTAGGTGGTGGCAAGAGAGGTCAACTAGTTGGGTGGAGGTTATAGAATTATCTAATCTATGTTACAAGATTTAGTGTTTGGTTGATAATGACTCGAAGGGGCAAAACAGATTCCTGGGGGTTCCCCCGCCCCAACACAAATCGAGTGTGTGGCTAGCGCTCTGCTCTTCGGTGTGTTTGATTCTCTGTCTTGAATCTCCCTTTGCTTCGACTGTGGTGAGTCCCGCTGCCCCCAGCACTTCAAGGGGGCGGAGAACAGAGGGCAGCACCTGGACAGTGGGCCCTGCTGACCTCACCTCCAGCTCGGGGCTGCCCAGAAAGTCATCGGGAGGCAGCTTGTACACTCCAGAGATGCGGTAGTTCTTCTGGTAGAGGGACGAGCAGTCATAGATGGCATCTACAACAGGAGCAGACCACAGGGGTGAGCGTCCAAAGCCAGAGGCTCCACAGCACGTGGGCGTCCGTGCTGCATCTCAGTGGCAAGTTTCCAAACTGAGACTTCATTTCTACCATGACATTCACATGAATGTTCATTACAAAGCCATATCTGGATTTTGGAGAGTTGTGGGCATTGGGAGACCAAAATGGGGGTGTATTTTGGCTTCACTGGTTGCGGGGCTGAGGGGTGGGGAAGCCCTTCACTGGAATAGCATCAAGGAAACCATCAAACAGGTGGTTTTAGGTTAACTCTGAAATCGAGTATCCTGCTGAAGTTCTAGGCCATGAGTTCTGGAAACATTCCGATGTGTGAGGGCTACATAACAGATGCTCCTGTTTAATAAATTCAGCTTCTGCGACAGCCAGCCTCTCTCACCACAGAAGTCATGAGTATCTCACAGGGTCTGCTTTCGTTGTTTGCCTGGTTGGTTGGTGATGGTGGTGGTTTTTCAGAGGTAATGGTTGTATTTGCCTGTGAGAATTAGCTATTTTTATCTAGATTGCCTAACTAGGACCCTAATGAAGGGAGATAGATTTTCCGTCTTATTCCCCACCCCCTTGTCTAATGCTGCTCGATTCTCAAATAGAAATGCAAACACCCTGAGGAACCCTTGGAGGCCTTCCCCTGGCATTATTAAAACCAGCAAATGAGAGCATGGGGCAGGCTGGTTTTCACGCGTGTTGATTGAAATGCTTCCTTGGCTGCCCCAGGGCTACTGCTTTATGCCTGTTGGTCTCCATGTTGCAAATCTCAAAGAGCACCACGGAAGAAACCACCTTTCCTGATAGGATTCAAAGAGCAGGAACTCTTGCTACCCAGGAGAGGTTTCCCACCCTCTGTGTCTGGGATTCTTTCCTTGTCAGGACCCTGCTCTGGGCCGTCAAGAAAAGCACACCAATGGCGACACTCCCGTCAAGCACAGTCCCAGGCAGAGTGTGTTGCGGGAGAGGGTGGGGAGGCGCGTGTCTTCACCATCAATCCCTTCATTTTCTATAATAACGAAAGCCTCAACTTACTGCTTTCTCACTGGCCTACTTGCTAACACAGTATGAAGGTGACCCAGCACCTGGTAATAGAGAAGACAAATGAGGAACCATGTCCCGGGCAGGAAGAGGAAGAGGCACAGCAGGACAGTTGCCTTTGTCCGACCCCCTGGAAACTCTGCTGGGAGGGCAGCAGATCCCGACCAGAGGGGCTGGGGGAGGCGCGGCAGGTTCCCGGCTAGCCTGCCCTCCCACGGGTCTGGTTTCATCCCACAGGCCAGATCAGGACCCACTTATCTGGAAAATGTCCTGAGGATGCCTTTCTATTCTAGTCCCACACTGAGGGGCAGGAAGTACATGCTTAGAAAGCAATTTACACATGGTGGTTTATTAACAATGGGATGTTGAAGCTCAATTTCATGTTGAGCCTTTTTCTTCATTTGAACGGAGAGTAACCAGTGGCACTTAGTCTTTTGTCTCTTGACTCGGTTTATGATGTGACCAAAAGTTTTTATATCAGCAGTAGGTGACATAGCTATAGAATATTCTCCTTACAAATAATAATTTCCTGATGATTTTGGAAACCCAGACCTCTTCTCTCTGAACGGTAAATTGACCTTGGCCAATCTGAGCCAATCTAACTAGAAACTGAAAATTGTTTTAGAAAACATTAGATGTATCTTATTTTGGGGGGGCCACTGAAAATCCAGAGCTCAGCATTGCATTTTCTTATTTCCTGTAATGGGAGAGTTTTATTCGAGATCATGGGAAGAAGTAGAAATCTCAGAAGACCACAAAGGAACTCTTTATCGGGCTCTAGGCAGCACTCACACCTAATTCTGAGCCAGTGGGAAGTGTCGGATATGCAGACGAGACACAGAATCCACTAATGCCCATACCACTAAATCTTAGGGACAGGACAGAGCTGTGTTTGGCAAAACTTGGCTTCTAGAGCAACAGATGTTACAGCTTTGGTGTTCATTCCTGCTTCCTTGGGACTGTCAGCTCTGGCTAAGGACGTGGACTAGTCAGGGAGACTTGAACCCTGTTTCTAAGACGTGCGGTGTGACTCTGGGGAAACCACATCGTCTGTCTGCGCTCCGGGATGTTCATTCATACCGTTCATATGCTGAAACACATTGTGAATCAAAAAGTGGTACAGGCACTGGGTAAATTTATAGTCATTAAATTAGAACATTAGAGCTGGTGGCACATACGCAGGAAAATAGACCCCAAAGAACCCCCAGTCATTGATCTGATGGCCAAGATATGTAGAAACCATGCTACAGACAGAAGCTCAGCCATTTGGGCAAGAAGATGATGAGCAGTGTGAGAACGTGTTCTCCTTACCTGCCGAGGTCTGGGTGAGAGTCTGGGCTGCCTGCAGCTGCATAATGTCAATCTGGTTGTTCATTTCCGAGTACTTGCTCTCCGCGTCCGTGAGCCGTGACTCCATGCGCTTGGTGCTGCTCTCCAGCTCCATCACCTGCATGACCACGCTGACCCAGTCCCTCTCCTGCTTCTGGCTCAGTTCACTCAGCAGGCTGCTTAGGTTGGCGATCTGGACCCTGAGCGCCTTTGCCTCGTCACAGCAGGTGGCCGCTTTGAGCTGTGCAGGTGTCTTGTGTTTCGGGGGCTTCTGGGGCCACGCCGGGTGGCTGACAAAGGCCGTGATGAAAATGCAGAGCCAGGTCACCGCCGAGAGAGTCTTTTTCAGCATCTTTCCTGGGCCTGGGTGAGGAAGGATCTTCCCTTTGGGGATCTGGATATGCCCAGCTGAGGTCTGCAAAAGCTGAAACAAATAACAAGCTGGCACTTTCTCTCGGGGGGTGGGCTCCCCACGTTCTTGCTTTCTCTTCCTGTGCTCTCTGGTAGCCTTTCTCAAAGCTTGAATTTAAAAGTGCAGGTTAATTGGGCTCCCTATACCTTTCCTTCCTTTCCCTGAACGCCCTACAAACTCAGCATCTTAAATATTATCTGCTGCCTGCACCTCCACCCCCACTGTGGCTGTGCATGGTGCTTTAGCCCCTCCCAGCTCATCTGGGAGGGTCAGGTGCCTGTTGGGTGAAGTCAGCGTAAACTTAGGCCAGAGGGGAGGAGGGAGACAGGGGCGCGTCTTTGTTTCCTTGCCTGCATAGTCTCTGGGCTGAGACAAGAGGACGTATGAATTTGTGTGTTTCCAATTTTGCCTATTAGATTATGTCCCTGCCAGCCACTGGCTCAGCTCTATCAGCAAGCAGGGTCAGAAGAATTTCCAAATTCCATTCTGAAGGTTACATAACCATGGGGTGAGTCTAAGGTAGGCAGAGAAGTTGGGAATGAGGCTCCCCGCTCACCCAGGGAGGCCTGTTAATGTAATCCATGCAGTTTATATGAGGATCTGGTATATTTTGGCATCCTGCTGAGTGCACTTTTAACAAGGCTGGTTATTCCTTTCTCTGATCATCATTCAGTGTTTTACAAAGCCCTTATTCCACCTAGATCTAACACTGTGTCACATTTGACAATCTCCAACTTAGAAGAGCTCTAGAAATAGAATAAGCATCTCAGAAAACAGAAGAAAACTCTGTAGTTTGTATCCGCAGGATTTGCTCAGTCGTCTTTCTTTGCACGTACTTTCTCCGTCACCAAGTGGGCCAGCATTAGCTTCTCGTGCTTGGCATTTGACAAGGAGGTGCCGGAGAGGACAGCACGGGCAGAAACTCGGGAGTGACGGCTATGGCTCTGGGACGGTCATGCACGCTTCCGTCCATCTGTAGGCACAACAGAGAACGGGTCCGTCCTTGGCCTGTGTTTCAAAACTTGGAAAGGATGCAAAACCATAGGGAGAGGAATCCCTGTCACCTAATAAATCCGTATCTCTAGTCTTATTTCCCTCGTCCTATGTAATACAGTCTGCATGTCTGAAGCTGTTCTGTGTGATATATGTCCCTGAAAATAGGGTTACTGTCATTTCTCATGTACTGTGTTCGAAGGGCACTACTCCTTTCAAAATAAATGGGAAAAGCCTGGGATTTCAGCAAACCTTAAATACTTAACATGAGCTTTTCACCAAGAATGTCTACAGAGGTCCCTCCGTGCTTAGACGGTAGCGGACTCTTGTCTTTGGAACACACTCCTGCTGTTTCTGTGTTAACAGAGCCACTGAGGCAGCCCTTGTACTGTTGCCATCCGGTGTGGGCCCTTCACACACGAGCCTCCTTCCCTGCCATGATTCCCCCAGAGTCCTTGTCCAGTTGGGACTTCCGGCTCCCCAGAACGCCGCTTCTGTTCAGGAAGCTAGAGTTACCAAACAGTTTGTTCCCCCTAAATGAAAAAGCAGGAGTGGCTCGGGTAGATCAGGGTTTGTTTTCTCCCCTCCCTAGTCTCCTTGCCCACTGAGGGGTGAGGATGAGCCTGGCACCCCCTCTAGCAACTTGTCATCCCCTGTTCAGAGTCGGCAGCCAGTCCCCACTCCCTTGGCGCAGGTACCCAGCCCAGCTGGGCACTCCGGCCGCCCCCCACTAACACGAACCCGGCCCCAGCTGTCAGCATCCGACGGCCCGCTGAACCCGGTGAGGCTCTTCAAGCCAGTCTCCTAGCTGACAGCCCACGCTGAGCTCACGCCGCGCGACCCTCACAGCCACGTGGAGCGTCACGTGTGACCCTGCCATCTCAGCGCTCCCCCGCAGCAACACGCAGGGCAGAGTACCAGGGAACAGTGGGGCTTTATGGGTTCCCAGCCAGCTTTTTGTTTGTTCTTCCCAGGGGCCGCTTCCCCGCACAAACAGGAAACTGTTATGAATAGACTCTCGTATTGGGGCAGAAAGTGAATCCGTCATTTGTGGAGCAATCCGTTCTAGGGGTTCGTAAGTTTGGATCAGAATCATCTAGCTATTAGCCTGAATGCCTGCTCTCTGACACTTATTCTCTGAAAACCAATTTCTAACATGAGGTCTAAGTTGGAGACAGAGGCTTTCCTTATTTGAAGATTTCCTTACATCACCTAAGCTGCGCAAATGTCAATAAACCCTGCCCCAAATTAAAAAATTTAGCAGATTAAGAGTGTTTGCCATGCCAGAAGATTTTCGGTCCTCCTAACATCCACGACCCTGCAATGTCCTAGATTCTGAATTTCCGAAAGAAGGAAAAAGTAAGCCCTTGTTTTGAGTACAGCTAAGCCAGTGGAGAAAACCAGGAAGGATGTGGCAGGCTAGGCCAGTTTTCCTTCTCCAAAAAGCTTTTACTCCCTTCTGTGCCCTTCAGCAAATAAAGTGACCATGAAAATGGGAATTAACTGAGAAAATCTGGAAAGCCTGTGTTGGACACCTTGCAGTTTTTCCTTTTCTCTATTTTGCTGGTGGTGAAAGAGGGTCAGCTTGGTGTTCCTGGGAAAGATGTTTATGAAAACAAGCTTCCATTCTTAATGAGAAAAGCCAGTGAGCTTTCACTCCACCTGGAAGTTCTCAAAGACTTCACGGTCTGGGCTGCGCTGCCTCAGGCTGGCACCCTTCGAGCAGCCTGAGGATTTCAGAGCAGGGAAGGGCCTCGAAGTGGTCTCTCCTTCTACCCAAATGGGAGTGTCAGATCTCATTTTCTTGAAAATGTTCTGGTTGGAGAGACTTCTCCTGTCCTAACATATTCCTGTCCTTGCCTGCTCTTAAACCATCACTGGCAAAATTGGTGAGGGAGAGAAAGAGCTACCCTCAGAACCAGACTCTCAGTTTATTGAAAGAATTCATCTCAGAAGAACCTGCCTTGTGGTTCGTTTCATTGTGTACTAAACGGGGATATTTTACTTCTCCTAAAGTCTTTCAGTGAGTCACAGCTTGCTTTAGTATATGCAGCCATTTCTTACCTGACCCTTGTGTCACTCAGTCTTACTTCTGTCTCAGCGAAAAGCCCACATCCATCCCAGAAGGTACATCCATCTCTTCCCTGAGCTTCTCGTTCGCTGCTTCTACCGTAGAGTGTGTTCCGGACAGGTTCGAAATCATTCTCTCCGGCCTCCTCCTGGAGTCTGTTATTCATTGTAGCACCCAGCAAAAGTCTGTCTCCGCTGCCCCTCGGACTTTGCGGCAAACACCGGTTCTGTGCACCAGCGTGCAAGCTGCAGAGCACGGCGACAGTGCTGGCCCAGCCTCAGTGGCCTCACGGTTTAGTTGGAGAAACAGACAGCTGAGGCCTCAGACAGTGTGACACGTGAGGATGGGGGCACAGAGGAGGAGGAGTGCCTAACCCAGATGAGTTTGGGAAAGCCCCCCAGGAGGAGTGAGGCCCAGGTTTCAGAGGAAACAGGAGGAGGTAGCCAGGGGTAGAAGGGGGCATCACGAGCAAGGTACAGCTTTGTGAAAGACCTTGACTTAGTGGGAAGAGACAAGTAGTTGAGTGCAGGCTTAAGAGTCGGGGGGAGGCAGTTAAAGCCGGAGAGGAGGAGGGGAGCCAGGCCCGAGGGACCCGAGGAGTCCACGTGAGGGGCGCGATTGCTACTCTGGAGACAGAAGGAGCTCTGGAAGGAATCTAAGCGGCTTTTACCTCCTGTTACTCTGTTTTCCTGAGTCTCATCAGCAAAGTGGCTTTTTGTAGTTGGCAAACAAGATTTTTAACTGGAAATGGGTGACATAGAACATTAGATATTCTTGAAATTTTAACGCATTCATATTAAACGTCCTGAAGGGATCATCTGGCTTGAGGATTAAGGAGACGGTATAGGAAGGACTTGAGATAGTTGGCTCTCAAACCAGGCAAATCTGGGTTCTAATTCCTTCCTATCACTTGGTAGTTACATGACCCTGGGCAAATTATTTCTCTGGGTTTATAGATCTGTTCAGTAGAGATAAAATTCATAACTACTTCACCTCACAGGATTTTTGGTTAAATAAAACAATGGATTAAAATAATTAAGGTTTTTTTTTTCCATAAGAAAACTAAATTTGGGGACACCTGGGTGGCTCAGTCAGTTAAGTGGCTGCTTCAGGTCATGATCCAGGGTCCTGGGATCGAGTCCTGCATCAGGCTTCTTGCTCAGCGAGGAGCCTGCTTCTCCTCCTGCTTACTGCTCCCCCTGCTTGTGCTTTCTCTCTCTCTTTCTCTCTCTCTCTCTCTCTCTCAAATAAATAAACAAATAAGCAAAATCTTTTTTTAAAAGAAAACTAAATTTGGTGGAGTTCAACTACTAGAAATCAAGATTTATCATAAAGCTACCATAAGTAATTCAGTGTGGTGTTGGCACGAAGATAGACTCACACATAGATAAATGGAGCAGAATCAAATGTTCAGAAACACCCACACACGTGTAGACACTTGATTTATGACAAGGGGGCACCATAGAACCGGGAAGAAAGGACAGTCTTTTCAGTAAGTTCTTCCAGGTCAGCTAGGTAGCCTTACGAGGAGAAGAGGGCTCTTGACCCTATCTCACACCACACACAAAACTTCAAGTCCAGAGGAGGTTTGAATTCTACATGTGAAAGGTAAAAACGAAAGCTTCTAGAAGGTCACAAAGGATAGTGTCTTTGGCATCTTGGGATAAGCAAAAGGTTTCTTAAGCAAGATACAAAGAACACTAACCATCCGAGAAATGTGATAAAGGGAGTCATCTCTGTTCGTTAGAAGACACTATGAAGAGAGTAAAAAGGCAGGAAGAGAACTCCAGTACATATCTCTGGTGTACGGTATCTCCAGAGGGCATGTAGAACTGTTACCAAACAATTTTTTTTAAAAGGTAGCCAAGTTAAAGATGAGCAGGAAGTGCCAGTCGCACTTAGTTCACAAAAGAGGATCTCCACAAGGCCAGTGAACGCATGAAAGGCTGCTCAAGCTCATTAGTCATGATGGCAACTCAAATGAAAACTATCTGCCACCACTAAACACCAAGTAAAATGGCTACAGTGGAGAATACATGATACCAAGTGTTGACGAAGATGTGGAGTGGTGGGGACTTTCATATACTTCCCATAGAAATGTGAATTGGGAAAAACACTTGGGAGAGCGAGTTGTCAGTGTCCTCGAAAGCTGAACAAACCCCATAAGCCAGCAGTTCTACTCTAGGTGTAGTCCCAGCAGAAATGCCAACACACCTGCACCAAAGACACGTTTGAGAACGTTTGTAGGAACGCCACACTCACACTGGCCAAGAGCCTTCAAGCACCAAAACGCCCATCCTCGGCCAGATGGGCAAGTTGTATATTTCCAGAGTGAAGTTGGCTTCGGCCGTCGAAGGGCAGACTCCCGTAGCATGCCACAGCATAGATGGATCTCCAACGCCACGCTGAGTGTGTAGGTGACGTTCAAAAGCTGTGTGTCAGAAGGCCGATAGTTGTTGCCTCTGGAGAAGAGGAAGGGAGCCGTGGTCAAGAGAAGCCTCTGTGCTTCTGGGCTGCTGGCTGTGTTGTGTTCTCTTTCTGGGTCTGGATGGCACTTACCAGGGGACCTCCTCTTGGTGATGATTTAGCAAGCTGTACCCTGGGTGTACTCGTGTATATAATTGTGTTAGACCTCAACTAGGAAGTTGATTCAAAAATAGATAGGACACGTGAAAGAGTAGCGGCAGACCCGGAGTCCATGTCCAGCGAGTAGTATTATTATTTAGGGGCACCTGGGCGGCACAGGCAGTTACATATCTGGCTCTTGGTTTCAGTTCAGGTCGTGATCTCAGGGTTGTGAGATCGAGCGCCACATCCAGCTCTGTGCTGAATGCGGAGTCTGGGATACTCTCTCCCTCTGCCCTTCCCACTCCTTCTCTCTCTTTCTAAAATAATAAATCTTTTTTTTAAGTATTATTATATAGGTATACACTTATTATCTTACCAGAAAAGCCCTCCGTGCCATTGCCCTCTCGAATCCAAACCAAGCCCCCAACATTAGTCTCCATCTAAGCACTCTGTTTTCTTCACAGTATGTATCTTCACAGCACTAACCCTGGGGCTTGTTTTTTTGTTTGCATAGCTGCTTAACTGACCTGTAAGGCCTGCGAAAGCAAAGACCTTATCTGTTGTATTTACCATGGTAGCTCTAAAATCTAGCTCTTAGCGCAAGGCCTGAGACCAAGGACGTCCTTCATTGGACCTTGTCAAGTGAAAGAATGGATTCCCAACAGAAGATTATCTTCGCCTACATAAACATCTGTCAGGGAGACTTAGAGTCTCTCTCCATGGTCACTGACAATACTTTGTCATGGTGAGGCTGAGGCCTTCATCGTTGGCCACCATGTTCTGTCCCACTCCAACTCCATTTTTCTTCTGTAGGTCTTAGTCACAGTCACGGGATCAGAGGAAGTGGGAACTGGAAGCATTGACATCATTCCATTCAACCTTGTATCTTAATCAATAACTGAAGGCTGCGTCCTTACTGAATAATCCTTGTGTCTCCCTGGAAACCATTGATTTGTGTCTTACTCCCCTGTCTTCACATTTGAAGATGACCAGCAGGAGGACCACAGAGCGTTTGGGGCAGGGTTTTGTCCTGCTCTGCCTTGTTGCCGAGGCCTGTATAACTGGTGGGTTTGCTTATTTCAACCCGCGTCGGCCTGTTAGTGAACCATCATCGTGGCCTGGAGGGGGTGGCGGGCGGCGGGGTGGGCCATGGACAGCAGCTCATGTTGAAGACAGAACAAAGTAACTTGTCCCCATAAAAACAGCTGCGTCTCTGGGCAGCTGTACTTCCCGTCATCTCTCCAGGAACCTGACGCATCTGCTGTCCCCGAAAGGGGATGAAATGCCCATTACATTGCAGTAACGGGAAGTCACTCCTCGCCGGAGACAAGACCCTGACTGAGGTGCAGGGTGAGACCACACGTGCTCGCACCCAGCTGCCCTGGGACTGCAGAGCTTCCGTTCAGGCCAGGCCTCTGCCGCCCTGACGTAGGCTGCATGAATGGGAAAACGGGACGGTGATTCCCTGAGAATGTTAGAGAAATTGAGCCTGTTGGGCCAGAGCACCCTGTTAACAGCAAGTGTACCTGGGCGTTGCAGTCTGCGGGCAAGGGGCTAGAAGGGTGAATGAAACCTACTCTGTGTCTTCATTCTAAACACATGTTCCCAAGGTGCCACCACGGCATTGCTTGGAAGTATGAGTCTGACTTTTCCCCTTGTTCCCGAACTTCCAGAAAAGGTACAAAGTCTTGTTCTTTTCCCCTACCTCTGCCAGAAGCAAAAGCACTCTGGCCAGAGGAGTGAGGATTCGCTCAAAGCTCCTCCCTTCTCGACAAAAACACATTCCAAGCCTCGCCTCACGCTGACTTCAGAAGTGCAGTGTGCCTCCTAGGCATCTGTCCCCCTCAGGGGGCAGCCCCACGCAGCAGAAGGTGCACGGACCAGGGAAGCCCCTGTGTGGCCAGAGCGCAAGCACAGACCAGATCTCCTGAGCCCCGTCTTTTTCTGGAATGCTCTCTTACATCCAGCCAGACCCAAGAGGTCCGGTCTCTCGCTGGTTACCAGTAGAGCATACATTTATTTCTGGCCATTCTGAAGACTTCCTATAGCTTCATTGTACAACAGCTTGTCTTTATAGAGCCTTTCAGCATAGAAAGCTGACCATCAGCGAGGAGTGGGCCAAAGGGAGGGTCCTGGGGTTTCTCCTAAAACTGATCGAAAGGACGGAGGGTCTTTCGTTGGAGCCCGAGGCCAAAGGGGGAAGCTTGCAGTAGTTCAGTGGTAAACGTCTGCCCCTCCCCTCTCTCTGGCTCACCCTCCGGGATACCTTGGGATTTGATGGGACCTCTCTTACAGTGAGTTAGAGAAGCTGCTTCTGAGTTCTCTTTATCCCTGGGCCGGGGCGGGTGGGGGTTACCGCTGGCAATTAAACCGTGTCCCAGTGCTCTGAAACCTTGAAAGACATGCCATGTCATGATTCCGAGATGTTAAAGTGTGCATCTCACAACTGATGACCGTCGGTGCTGAGCTCTGCCCCCAGCCGCCTCTGACAGCCTGTCCAGAGCTGGCCACCTGTGCCGGTGTTGACACCTCTGGTCTCGCAACTTTTTGGTCATCTCGGAGACTGAATCTTGGTGGCTCAGTGATAGCTTGTCATGGTCGTCTCCGAAGTGTCACCTGTCCTGACCCGGAAGTGGGCTTATTTTCCTCTTTTCCGATTCCAGAACGGGCCTCGGCCTCTCTCCTTAGTGGAGCAGAAGGCCGTCTCACCTCTGCTTGCCCAGTTGCCAGGGGAGAGCTCAGCGCTGCCAGATCCCTAGAGGCCAGCTCATTTCCCTTTTGTGCCCCAACTTCATCCCCATAAGAGACCGAATCCGAGCTCAGGACCACGGGAAGCCAGGAGATCGGGGTGGTAGCCAAAATCCCAACTCTGCTTGGGAGTCAGGGTAGTTGAAATGAGCTTCGGGTTCACCCGAGCAGCCCAGCCCGCTGTAGTTCGCTTCCTGACAGCTCCCCTCCCTGCCCGTCTCTCTCCGAGCTCTTCATTGCACCCGCTCCGAAAGGAGGAGAAAAACCTCCAGGCATCGCCAGAAAAGGAGCAGTGCTCATTGTTGTCGAATAAAAAGATAATGGCCAATTTGTCAAGAAGTGTTGACAAGAAAGATAAAGTTGGAAGTAATTAACTGGCCGACATGCTGGGAGTGATGTGTCTGCCAGTGGCTCCCTGAATCAGCCGGAGCCTTGGAAATGTGACAGCTGTTCATCATTTTTACAGCGCGCCTCTGACGGCCCCGGGGTTGGAAACCCAGCCGGCACAAATCGTGTGCCTTGACACTCCGGGGCCGCGCGGCCTCTCAGGGCCTTACACCGGGCTGTGCTCGGGCCCCCGGGCCCCACGTCCGGCCACAGGGCTGCCTGGAGGTGATGGGTCAAATGGCACAGCGTGGCTGGCTTCTCGCTGAGCGCCGTGTCCATCTTCAGGGGGCGGGCACCCGGCTTCCCCGAGCCGGCCTTGCAGACAGACTTCTGGGCAGGTCACTCACTGTACGTGGGAGAGCGCCCAGTGTGCGCTCCTAACCCGGGGGCCACTGATGGAGCGCGCGTGCGGCCCGCCCCCAGCCGAGACGTACCCGGGAGACCGACCATGGGCCTGGGAGCCGTAGGCAGGACGGAATCACGGAGTGGGATACGTCTCTGTTATGCGAAAAAGCAAAATACAAAATCATATGAATGCTCTGCTCATCATTTATCCATGTAGAATATGCATAGGTGGAAATAATGTGTTTTAAAAGGTGGTTAAATTGCAGGGAAGTTGAACCAAAAGACATGCCTCCCCTCTCCAATCTTGGAGAGATAGGATTGTTTTGTCTCCCCTGCCCCTAATCTCTACACAGCTGTTAGCATTCTGTCTTTTTTTATTCTTGAGAATTCCTGCTTTCTCACAGATTTAGCATGTCCTCTAGGTTTTGTGACAGAGGTACCATTTAAACTGCCCGAGGGAAAAGGTGAAGATCAAGCAGAGCTCTTTACCCGTAAGACACTCTGCACTGAGACATCAGGAACCCATTTGATGTCCAAGACAGGCCCCCTCTTCTGCATCAAATCTTTTTTTTAATCTTGATGCCTTAGGTGCCCTAGAGCACTAGGGACACCAAAGGTCCCAGCTTTGAAACCTCCTAACGAGGCTGCCCTTCCGTTTGTTAATATGTAAGAAAGGAGTAAAGTAACTTTTCCTGAGTTCCTGAAGCTTAGAAAAGGGGAGTTTGACCCCAACAGAGCCAGCAGTGCCATTGTCATCTCCTGACTCTGGCTTTCGGTGGGTGACTGAAACCGACCAGCCTGCCTTCGCTTTCCTCCTGCCTGCGTTTAAACCGTCCCTCACGGCCTCTCTCCGTGTCACGCTTCAGATGCTCTCACGTTGCCCTCTGTCTTCAACACTGTCCTTTTGCTTTTCATTTACCCTGTTCAGGGAGAGGCTGTCACATCCTTGAGTTCCCCAGAGTCCCAGGATAATTGCCCGATAAAGCTATCGGGCCCAGCCAGCTTCAACTCCTCCTGGTGCTGCGCAGGAATCAAGCCGTTCTGTTTTTAATCTCCTGGGGGCACAGAGCTAAGTCTCGGGGCTCAGAGAAGGGACAGAGAATGGGCTGAAGCAGTTACCCCTTTATAAGAGAAGCGAGATAGACTGCCCGATGCAGCGGTGAGGACCCATAGCGGCGTCCAGCTTGGCCTCCTCTTAGCTGGTCAAGAGCGCCTGGGTCAGAGCCGCCAGGGTCCCCGTCAGCTGCCTTGCATGTGTGTCACCAGCCTGGCGCTAAGGGAATTCAGAGAATTCTTCCTTGACAGGGAACCAAATAAAACACAGACTGTGGTCTGCACTAGAAATAGACAGGAGGAAGAAGGCCCAGAGCCATTTGGGAAGCGAGTGCATAACGTTCTCATAAATTCCTGATGGGAGCACTAGGAAAGCCTAAGTGGTCCCCCAGATGTGACCGCAGATGCTCCTTATTTGACTGACTTTCCGACAGGCTCGGGCTTTGCTCTTTATTAAGAGCCTGAAGGTCACCGAGGCACCAAGGCTAAGAGGAGGTTGATAACCGGCTGAGCCACACAAGAAGGAATTAGTTACCAGGCCAAATTACTTTGGAGTTGTCATCATTCCAGAAGCCTGTGGAGCAATGACTTCAAAACCCCTTCAGCAAACAACAGAATTCCTCAGGTCATTTGGGTGCCAGGTCACTGCTGTGCCGTGGGCCAGCACCGAGACCTCGGACAGGGAGCCGCCGACCCTTCCGGTCAGTCTCACCCTGCCTGTGACAAGCACCGAGGAAAAGCTCGAAGGGGAGAGTCACGGAGAAGTGAGCAGGCCCCCCTCCCAGCCCTCGCTCCTTGGCGGTCACTCCTGCTGGGGTGCCCACAGAGGCCACGGGAGAAGCTCCCTCACGTGTGAGTCGCTTACTTGCCCCAGCGCTTTCCCTGCTTCTGAACAGGACAGTGGGGAGACAAGATGCGTGTGTCATCCGTGTGCCGGGGAAGGCACCGAGGCAGTTCCGTGTCCTTATTCGTTAATTCAGCTCCACTCAAGAAAGCGTTCCCCTCCATTGCCAGGAATTCTCCCGGTTTCTAGTTCTCAACTTCCCGTAATAAAAATTTAGTGCTGGGGTGGGCAAGGGGAGGTGGGCATTGAGTGAGGAGGCTGTGATGGCCTCTTCCCCGCTTGCTCCCCATGTTCGCTTGTCCGCCTCCTCACGGCCTAACACCGGTTCGGTGGTGGGCGCTGGCATTTATTACACGGATGGGCCATTTCTGGCTGCTCTGTAGATCGCGTGACCTAGTTCACGGGCCGCTCCCGCTGGAAGACGGAGCAGGATGCAGAGAGACCCCACCGCCGTGTGCAGACGGCCGGGGCCTTCTGAGGAAGGCCCCCTCCCCCAGCTCCCAGAGTTCGCTTTTCCTTGGGGCCTCAGCGCTCGTCCGGAGGAGATGGGAAATCTGTCACCCTGTCCTTCCAGCACGCTGTTCTCGCGGGCACGTTGCCGCCTAACCTCCAGCTCCGTCCGCGTGTTTGTTGTGAGATCTTCTTACCTGGACTGATGTCAGCGAGGTCTGGTTTGTGTCGCTGAGCCGGGGCTTGGCACGGCTCGCCCTCCTTAAGCCCGCAGCAGTAATGGGGGGGACTGAGGGGCACGCAAGGGAGCGTTTAGAGACTGGACTGCAGAAAACTCCCAGCTGCCCCATAAAACAAGGGCTCCTCGTTAAGGGGGCTTTGATCAAAGGCGATGTCTTCCTACGAGCCAAACATACGGTCTCTCCCTTCAGTCTCATAAAACCACATCTGAGTTTAAAAAGGGAGTATTTCAGGGGGGCAGCCGCGTGTCACCCAAGTAGGCAGGAGACTGGGCACTTAACTACTGAGTTTCCAACAGACGCTACACTTTGCAGTCTGGGCTCTGAGAGCCCTCCAACAGGCTGCCTTGGGAAAGCCCGCGGGGGCCACCCGGCTGGCCTTTTGGTTGGGAGGCTTCAGGGCCCATCGGCAGCTTCTGAAAAGAAAGGAGAAATAGAAGATGGGAGCTCAGGGGTCGGAGGGGATCGTCAGGCACGGCACCCCTGAGGGAGTTAAGATGAAAGCCTGGCAGGGCCGCTTCCTCCCGCATGGCGAATTATATGGAGAGAGTCTGCTCACGGATGCACGCCATCTGGTGCCTGCTTTCCTGCGCCGCACGGCCGTTCACGTGGGCCTCCTGATGCGAGAGTGGGAGTCTGAGGTGCCGGCCCTCCCATTGCAGAGCTTATAGCACGCCCTTCGCTATCACCTAAGATCCTTTTGAATGGTGGCCTGGGCCACGGTTGGTTCATATGTAAAACGGGAATATTAATATCAGTGTCTACTTCGCCGAGTTGAGATAACACATCTGAGCAGTAAGCCCAGTGCCTGGCACATGCAAGGCCGCGCTCAGTAAACTTAGGTATCTTCCTGTTGTTATTATGATACACTGCCTCGCACAATGGAAGGCCAGAAGTCATGGAGGAAGGAGAAAAAGTTAAGGTCCCAAACAACCAGGAGCTTAGTTGGCTTACCTCTAGAACTTCTGAATGAGCCTCTGTGCCCTCCAGCAGCCTTGTAGCACGCGTGGGAGGCTCCATGGAAGGCAAGAAGAGAGAAACGTAGCTTGGGGAGCAAATCCTATAAGAAAATAAAGGGGGAACAGGAAGGAAGAAAGAATAAATGGGGACAGCAGCTGGGGAACTTAAAATCCCTGCTCTGAAAATCGACTGTAGGTGTGTACCTTCTTTTCCTTCAGGTCCTCGATTCAGACGCCAGGGATTTCATGTGTGAAAGGGACCCTTTCTCAGACTGATCCCATTCGTTTTTCATGGCTATGTTTTAGTGCATTTAGTCAAAGTCGTAATGTTGCAGTGATTGCCCGCACTCTTGGACAGACCTTATCAGGAGTCTCATGGCACTCCTCCAGATTTCCTGGCAGTCGCTAAAGGCCAGGTTGGTGGTTCCCCCAAGGAACCCAGCCCCTCTCTTTCCTTCCCACTGGGCTCCGTCTGCAGCCTCCCCTGCTTCCGCCCACATTTAGGGGGGAAGCAACATGCAGGTGACTTACGTGGACTTTCCCTTAAAGGAATGGGGGCCATATGATGAGTTTGGGTTGGTTGGGGTGTGTGTATGTGTGTGTGTGTGCGTGCGTGTGTGTGTTTAATTTGCAAACCTAAGTTGGTCTGTCCTTAGAGGAGGGATATCAAAGCTGTAGCAATATTAAGGTAAAACTCATGTTTTTCCTCTGAGGTTCCTAATCAGTACTTCCTGATCTTGGTCAATTTGTTGTAAAGCGCTCCTTTTTATGCATAACGAGCGGGAGAGTGGAGGGGGAGAGCCTTTTGCTTGTCTCCGGTTTTTCGTTGCTTTGTCCCCAGTGAGGCAAGCTTCGGCAGTGCTTGTCATTTGTTCTTGAAAGTAGCGTACATTCCAGAACACGGGATGGGAAGACATTCATTGGAACTCCTGGATTTTTATGTCTAATTCTTAGAGTTAACTTCTTGTGCTTTAGGCGAGGAATACATCGTCTCCCTCTCGAGAGCAGTTAATATTTCTATCATGGCCGTCCCGGTAATCGACACTGGATCCAAAAAGAATATATGGACTGTATAATTATGTGTACTTACATGTAGTATGATGTTTATGGTCGCACAACTTGTAGGTAGCAGAGCTGGGCCTCCGGAAGTTTAAGCCCAGGCTTTCCGGCCCTACAGCCAAGCTGCCTCACTCCATACTGACCTTACCAAAGGAGAGTCACAAGACTGCTTCAGATCATCCGGGGACTGTCCCCATTCAGGGTGGGCCTCAGGGGAAATTGCTGCCCTTTCGGGGCTGAGTGTCCCCCAGAAGTGAAATGAGACTGGTAATAACTTTCCTGTCCACTCTCTCGGGCATGCATGAGGTCAAAGAAGTGATAGGTCGGAAAGATGATTTGAAATGTGCTTCGTAAACATGAGGCATTAGATTATTACTTTCACAAATGTTAACTTCTCTGGTTTGACAGATTATGGGCTCCTTCGTGGTTTTACTGGAATAAATGTGGTGGAGTTTGAATTTTAAAAAATAATATTTATCCCAGCAATCTCTTGCCGTATTACCACATTAAATCCAAATCCTGGAATTTCCCAAAACCACTTTAAAATTAGTTCTAGTCAATAGACAGTTTGTACTTGGGGCAGTAACCTGGATCCCTTGCTCGTTAGAACAGTCTAGACTTCCAAGCTGGACTGTCAGAGTTTGCTCCCCACCTGTGAACAGATAACATCACTGTTGGCCCGTGACTTTCTCAGGCCTGCTTCATCCCTCATTTCCTTCCTGAACATAAGCTTTGGCTTCGTTGCCATTTCCCCTTGTACATATGTTCCCATTGGAACAAGGGTCTGAGTCCTGCTCATCCAGCTTCCAGGACCTCACCGCAGCCTCTCTGGTTAGCCAGCTCCAGGTTACAGACCGTCGCTGCTGCTGCCTAGTGGTCCCGATACGTTACACTCCCCCAGTTGGTCCCAGGGGCCACGTGCTGCCCACCAGCGACAGCAGAGTACTGTGGTGTCGGTGAAAAACATCGTCCCACGTGATCCCGGGTGGGGTCCGTTTGCTGCCCTCTGCAGAGGGCGGGGGTGCTCCTTAAAGAGGGTCTAAGGAAGTGTCCGACTTTGATGAAAATGGGCTCTCCCGGGAGAGCAGTCGAGATAGTTGCACGGCCACAGTCCCTGGGGTTCTCTGTCCCTAAGGGGGGTGACCCAGCCTCAGCCCCACTTCTGTGTCTTATTCCTGAAGGCAACTGATGAGAGGCAGTGAGAGGTAAAAGTTCAGAGGCACCTCCTCTGGTTGTGTTCTATTTGGGACCCAGGGAGTCTAGTTTTTAGAAACCGGACACATGCTGCCTGGCTGACCGTATGTGAGAGGAGACGGGGCTGTGCCGGTCAGAGAAAGGGCCCCGGAGCCCACGAGCCTTCCTGTCTACCAGACGCTGCCCCCTCCAAGCCAGGGGTGTGGGATCAAGATGCAATCATCCCGCAGCTGACGTCGTTCGGGCTGAGCTTGCTGGGTGCTCAGACGCAGTCAGTGCTGTCCGTGCACCTGCCAGACGCTGTCCCCGGCGTGCTGGTGGGCCACCCGCCCGCCATGACCCCCGCGCCTCCCACCCCCAACACGTTGAGAGTAACCACCTCTTCCTTCTGTTTCCCCAGCATTAACAATAAGCTGCAGCAGCCAGAGGCAGCTGCCGGGGTGCTGGAGTACGCCATGAAACACTTCGGAGAGCTGGTAAGTGCCTCGTTCCTTTTAGAGAAGCAAGGAGTAGAGCCATGGCGAGGGAGGCGCACGGCCGAAACCCTGAGAAAGTTCCTTTCCTTTTCTGTTTTTTTCCCCAATCCGTGACGTCTGTTGCTGACTTTCCCGTATTGAAGGAGACCATGGCTCTGTGGACTGTATTCAAACCGAATATGGATGGCGAGGACAGAATCTGATGAATAGGGGTAGCTGGTGTTTATCTAACTACTGGAGCGTGCCTGGCCCTTTGCCTCGCACTTTCTGTACTCCCTCTCCTTCGGTCCTCACGACGGCCCTGTGGCTGGGGCTCCGACGGTTAGCCCGTTCTCCGGGAGAGGGGCCCGTGGTGCCAACAGAGTCACGGGCTTGCCTGAGGAGTCGGTGCATCAGTGGCCAAGCCGAGACTTGAGCCCAGGCAGTCTGGCATCATCTGTATGACCCCGGCCTGAGTTATTCCATGTCGTCTGTGGCAGCGAGCCTGGCCACTGTACCTGCCTCGGAAGAAACCGTGGCCAGTTCTCCAGAAAACGGTGTAGTGTAATTCATCCATGCTGTTGGAATTGGTCCATTTCATTATTGCTCACATAGCTTCTTCTGTCCTGCCATTTTTGCCTTATCAATATTAAAGTGTTTCCATTTAATGGTCCTGGGAGGGTGCTTTGGTAACTTCCTAACCGTATATAAAGCATTGACTTAATCAACTCGGCGTTGACTTCCCGGAAGGTCAAGTTCTGGGTCCGTGTATTTGATGAGGAACCTTTCCTTAGTCGTGTAGGCCGCTTACTCAGGTTTGCCCAGAATCCAGAGCCCAGTGTATTAGAGTGAAGAAATTTGGGGCTGCTTCACAGGTTTTTGCCTCACACAGGGGCTAGGAAATTGGACTGAAACTTTCCAGGGAGTGTTTTGCCGTCTCGGGGACAGATTTGTAACTCGACCAAGACGGCAACTCTCCCGACAACAGAGCAGAAGGGACTATGTCTCATCCACCTTTGCCACCACCTCATTTGTAGAGGGAAGATGGGCCGAGGGGGGCACTTAACGTGGCCTCCCAGGCAAAGACGCCCCCTCCTTCGATGTCCCTAGAGCTTGCGCCGCGGTAAGTGCCACAGAAGCAAGGATTCGCGACCATCTGGCATTCGGGTGACCTGCCAGCGGATAGCTTCCACCCAGCGGCTCAGAGGGCCAACCTTCAGTGAAGGTTCCTCCGCCTCCAGGTTCTAAAGGGGGCCCTCCGCTCCAGGATTATTGCTAAACCCAGGGCGGATTTTCTGTTATGTTTAGGTAGCTGAAGCGTATTAAGCTTGACAACGGTTTGCCTTTTCTTGGCAGAGCCTGCGCTTTCTCAGCACAATTTATGTAACAGCAATCTCATTAGAATCTTATGTGATTCATTGCTTAAACCTTATAGTTTCTGCAATCTATTGCAATTCAGAACCTCCTGCCCCCTGCCTGACCCGCTCCATACGCCGCTCCCTCTGCGTTCCGCTCGCTCGTGCCGAGCCTGTGCCATCCACCGGTCATGAGCCCCTTTCTCTTGGGTGGAAATCCCAAATGGGAAAAGACTGGTGTTCCTTTTTCCATGGGACACTGTCCTCACGGTGACTCTTCTAAAAGACAGCAACTCGTCTGCGTTTTCTCTTTCATATTCTTCTCAACAGACTCGGAAGATGAAGTTTAGGTAGTTCAACCTTCCACGGGGCCAGATATGCCCCTGTCAGTGGGGATAGGGGGGCGAACCCTACCATTCGCTGACGCTGGGGAGCGGGCCGTTGGCTGTGCCAAAGACAGATGAGGGGACTTTGGCCCGAGTTCACAACCGAAAATAGAAGTGATCTCCTTACAGAGGTTCAGGAAGGAAAGGTCCTTTCAGATAGCCGGGGTAGCTGCCAGCGTGTACACTACTCGAATATCCGTTTGACATAGAAAGGAGCGGGGGGTAATGGGGGACGCTCGTGTGGGCCCTGCATTAGATCATACAGATTCCACTGCAGAATCATCTTGCTATTAGAGAAAGCTCTGGAGAACCGCTCCCCTGGCCTGGTGGAGAGATAGCCACTTACTAGACTGGTGATGGAGAAACCCAGAAGACAGACAGAGGTGGGGGGTCGTGGGGGGCAGGTAGAGACATAAAACAGTCCGTCCCCTGACCACTTAGCCAGAGGCTGCAACTTTCAGACTGCAGCCTATTTTCCTCACGTGGCCGGCACTGCATTTAAGCGTGGCACACCATCTGCCCAGGGAATGGAAACCAGCCTTTGGCCCCTAACGCCAGTAAAGCTGCCAAGCGCTGAGCAGAAGGGAACATTGGATGGAAGGAGGAAAGGTTTTCCAAAGAATTCTAAGTGGTAGTGTTATATTGTATTTTAAATCATTATTTCCTGAAAGTTTAAAAACGCAGAGAATCAAGAACTTTTAAAAAGCAGGTTATTTTCCTCCAGCAACTATGCAGATATGCCCGGTCTTTCTGGCCCCTCCCAGGAAAGCAGCTGCCATCCCGGACCTGTGGCCCGCCGTCCACACTCCAGCGGATCAAGGCCTTGGCATCCTTGCAGGAGTTCTGATCGGGACTTCCTGCTGTCCCAAACGATTTCCCCTGTCATTGTGTCCCCACATGCTGGAGCTCTGGGGACACGGCCTGCCATCTGCTGTCAGGTTATCATACCAGGATCATCCCATCCGCGTGCCGAGTCCCCGGCATTTGCACCGCCACCAAACATACCTCCAGATAGGCAAAGTCCTTTTCGACCAAAGCCAAGACATATGGGGATAGGTGAAGCATCTAGCACCTTAGGAAAGGCGGTTTGTGGATTACAAAATGCACCCCCGCATTCTCCATGCCCACAGCAGTCCTCTTTCTTTTCCACTTGGCAGGAGATCCAGGCTACCTGGTACGAGAAACTGCACGAGTGGGAGGACGCGCTCGTGGCCTACGATAAGAAGATGGACACCAACAAGGACGACCCGGAGCTGATGCTGGGCCGCATGCGTTGCCTCGAGGCCTTGGGGGAGTGGTGAGCCACGGCGGCCGGGGGGCTGCCAGAGACCGCCTCGCTGGGGCTTAGGGATTTGGAGGGCAGAGATCTCACCCAAGACACTCAGTTTTGTTTCACCTGGTATTTTCCCGATAATCATCTACCACTTGCATGTTTGGGTTTTTTGTTTGTTGGTTTTTCAAACTCTGACTTTGCAATGCTGTAGGACAGGGTAGGCTCAGATGAGCCCCTGGGATCTACACCTGCTCCTTCTGTCTGCCTTGTGCCCAACGACCATGAAGACCTCAGGTTCTTACTCTGTAGCCTCAGTTTTCTCTTCTCTTTATTAGCTTTTTGCTAATGGTTTTGGAAAAGAAGAACAGGTCACTGCCCTCCTCAGATGCTTCATCTTTATGGAATGCTTGCTACGTGCCCAACACTCTACGAGGCTCCAGAGATTAAAAAGACAGAAAACAAGGCCTTCCTCCGTCGTGAGGTTCATGAGACAAGCCCCTGCATACAGTTTCTGAAGCTAGAGAATACAGCAGCAGTGGTCTGAGTAGACAACTTGGGAAGGCTACCAGAGGGAGCGGGACGGCCTTGCCATCCTCCCTGGAGGAAGGACTAAGGCCAGGGGACAGCTGAAGGTGATGGGGACGGGGTGCCCCAGGTAGAAGCAACAGTAATACCTAGCTGAGAACACTTGCTGAGGTCTTGGTCTGGGGAGTTTAGGGGGGACGTTGAAGAAAAAATGGCTCCTATTTTGGTTTGCCAGCATCTAGAGCAGTTTTTTAAAATAGTCGAGGGGCGCCTGGGTGGCTCAGTGGGTTAGGGCCTCTGCCTTTGGCTCGGGTCGTGATCTCAGGGTCCTGGGATCGAGCCCCGCATCGGGCTCTCTGCTCAGCGGGGAGCCTGCTTCCCCCTCTCTCTGCCTGCCTCTCTGCCTACTTGTGGTCTCTCTCTCTCTGTCAAATAAATAAATAAAAATATAAAATAGTGGAAACCAAGTACCATAGTATGGGGGTGAAATATTTTACAGTTTTAAATAGTTAAAATGCCACACCGCCTCCCCATGAGTAGATTATCCAGACAGAAGGTCCCCCTCTTTATACGTTCAGCCAGTCATTACCGAGTGCTTCTCCATGGCCAGTGTCCACACCAGGCCCCAAGGACACCACAGGCAACAAGGCAGACATCGCCCCTGCCTTCCCAGAGCTCACAGACCGCTGGGCTGCTGGGGTACCGAGCACATGTGGTCAGAAAGAGGAAGCGCAGGTGGCTGTGAGAAATAGGAAGGGGCCCTCATCCAGGTTTAGAAGGTTTTGGAAGGCTTCCAGGAGGAAGTGTTATCTACTTGAATGAGGACAGTGAGAAGGAACGAGCGCAGTTCGGAAAGTTTGGGATGGCTCGGAGGGTCAGGTGTGATGTGGGAAGGTAGAAGGTGAGGCAGCAGAGGTAGCCAAGGCCCAGGTGGTGTGGAGCTTGTAGGCCAAGCGAGAAGCTGGGCTACTGACAGGCCGTCTAAGGACTTGACTGGTCCGCGGCTGGCAGGTTTGCATGACCCGCAAAATCCTTCTAGGAGCAGAGTCGGAGAGTGGATCGCAGGGAGACCGGAGAAGGGACGGCACGACTGCTTGAGAGGCCGCCCGAGGGGAGAGATGGTGGCGGAGAGGGAAGGGGTGGGGAGAAGGGGCTGGTCCCACGCTATTTAGGAGGTGCTGTTGGTGGGATTTGGAGGCCGAGGACAGGTGGGATTGAGGGTGAAAGGAATTACAGTTTTAGCTTCCAGAGTAAAGGCGAGACTGGAAGACCCAGAGCTCCTCAGAGGCCAGATCAACCTAAAGCCTAAGGATTCCCCTGAAAGCAGGCCTCCGAGGAGCCATCTGGCGGAGGCAGAGTTCCATAGGCCTGCGCCTTCCCAATTGTATCTGCGTTCGGGATCTCCGTCCCTGAAGGATTTTTTTAAAATCTACCTTATTGTATTCATTTTTTATTTCTAAAGCATTATTTTTTAGAAAAGGTAATGTGCATATGGCACGAAAAATTCACTAGTACAAAACAGTGTCAGAACTGTGCAAACCAAGTCCTCTCCTTGTCCCCCAGGCCCCCAGCCACTGAGACCGGGTCCCCATGGGGACTTCCGGCGATGGTCTGCGTGTGTGCACCCGTATATGTTATGATGGTAAACTCCGTACACCGTTTGCACCTCATTTTCTCACTGAGCATGTGTGAGCCACCCTTCACATCATGGCCTACAGGTGGTGCCTCATTTTCTGAAGGGCCTCGTAATGCTCCATTGGATTAGTCAACCTCAGGCTCTCTAAATAGGTGACTTTAGATTTGTTTTGAAATTTTATACTTTGAGTAGTTTAAAAAATATTATTGGAAAAAAAATCAAAGGGAGTCTTCTGAAAGGAATGTTCTCCCACTACACATTCTTTCTGTACCTAATTATAGATATTCTTTGGTAAACGATTGTTATTTTTATTTCTTAATATAAAGTTGTTACTGTATTCTTGAGATAGAAGATGTAATTGTACTGCATGAAAATTTAATGTCAATGATTTTAGCTTTAGGCATTGGATCTCATATATACAGATAATGGTCTAAAGTTACTTGAAATTGGCTTGTCTGACTTAACCATTAGGTGGGAGATTCAAGTGCTATTATTTATTTCTGTAATTAGCATTCTGTACTCCTTCACCTCCACGAGGAAGCATAGCCTATCAAATCTGCCTCATTAGTTTGTACAACTAGAGTTTCTGAGTTTTGTTTTTGTGTTTTGACGTCCAACAGGTACCTAAAACTGCACTGTAGCTCCTAGCCAAGGATAACTATTTAAAATTAAATAAAATGAATAATTCAAGTCACACTAGCCACATTTCAAGTGGTTAGTAGCCACATGTGGCCAGCGGCTGCCGCCGCGGACAGCACAAATGGAGAACATACCCGTCACCCTCGACACTGGACAGTACCAATCTAAAGCAGGAGAGTAGTGTGTTAAGAATTAGCCACATTTCAAAAAACCATTTTTTTCCACTTTCAAATTGGTTATCGTACAACCATGTTATTAAGAGAAAGATAAAAGAGGGACGCCTGGGTGGCTCGGTTGGGCAGCTGCCTTCAGCTCAGGTCATGATCCCAGTGTCCTGGGATCGAGTCCCACATCGGGCTCCTTGCTCTGCAGGGAGCCTGCTCCTCTCTCTGCCTCTGTCTGCCTCTCTGCCTGCTTGCGTTCTCTCTCTCTTAAAATAAATAAATAAAATCTTAAAAAAAAGAGAGAAAGATAAAAGAACAAGGTGTAAACATTCCTAAAATTTAGCCCTAACCAATTCCTAAAATGTTTTAGTGTCTCCCCGTTGCCCTTGGGCTTACGGGTAAATGTCACAGCCTGGCATCCAAGTCTTTAGTGTTGTGACTTCAGCACATACGTATCTCAGTGAACTTTTAAACCTCACAATTGGAACTGTGGCCAAGCTTCGCTCTTGTCCTAACCCCACAGAATTTGTTTTGTCTGCATTTGTTCATTCACTTTCCTGAAGTGCCCACTTCCTCCTCTGCTCCTTTTTCCACTTTTTGACGTTCTCCCCACCTTTCAGAGTCCATTTGTACCGTTGCTTCCTCCTTGAGACCTCTCCCAGTTGCTCCCTTGCTTTAGGAATCAGGGGCAAGCACTTCCTTCCACGGGTTACGTCAGGATAGCTTGGGTGTATTGAAGAGAATTTCGACGTGACTGTCTAATCCCCTGTGACACTCAGGGGAGTTGACTCTGAAGTCGACATGGCCTGTCTGAAGGGTCCCAAGAGCAAGTGATTTGGGTCTCCTGCCGTGGCAGGACTCAGCTCCCCTCTACCTCTGCTCTCCTGGATTTGTTCCCATTTCATAATTACCTATAAAGTGTGAGTGGCTGCCGATGCTGACCAGGGGGTTTAGAAGTGCAGCAGACTGAGAGAGGTTATAAAAAGAGATAAAAGAAGTAGAATTCTTTTCCTAATCATCTGCAGGGTTCTTACATGGTTTGTTCGGTCAGTTCTCTCGAGTGTGCAGTCTGTAAATGGCTTTCACTTTGGGTACATATCGTGAATGTGACTGAGGCCGGTGCTCAGCAGAGACGGCACCCGCGGTGATCAGGGCTCACCAGTGGGGAACGTACCCCGTTCCCCAGGAAGCTAACTACAAGAGCTAGCCGCACCCCCCCCCCCCCCAGCTCAGCCCCGTGGCACACACAGCCACAGCTGCTGTCATGGCAAACGTAAGTCCCCTCCCCCCACAGCCCTGTAACACGGCCTCTGGGTCCCGGAGAACGGATTGCTCAGGGGCAAAAGCATAGGCAACCAACCACGGGGGCGTTCCACATGAAAGAATGCTCTCTGAGCTTTTGGAGCCGCTGCACTAGGTGGGAAAATCAGTGTCCTGGAGGCCGGGCCCTCTGCCCAGCGATCCTGGTGTGCTGCGAGAGGCGTCAGAAGATGGAGCCTAGTGTCGACCCCACAAATAGTCTTACGTTTTTTATTTACTTGATTTCGTTTTCTCACTGCCTTTGAGAGTCAGGATTTAGTATATTCTGCCTTCTTACTGGTAACGAGCGCTTGTGGGAAAGGAACCCGCCTCTGTGTGTCCCAGCAGCTCTCACCGCAGCCGTGGCCTGAAGGCGGTGCCCGTGTCTCCTTTCCAGGGCGCCGCTCCTCTGCTGCTCCCCGTTTTGTCTTTTGAGGTCACAGTTGGTGGTGTTTCATACTGAACTCTCCCTGCCTCTAGATAAAAAGCAAAGCTCAATCCCCAGAACCCATGGCCCACAACCGATGGTCCTGACAGAAGACCAGGGGTGCTGAGTTGCCTGTGGCCACCAGCTATCCACATTTGAAATCTAGGGTTGGAAAGACCATTCGGTGATCGGGTAGCTTGCTCCCCTACGTCCAGGAGAGACCCCAGCAACTACCTGCTGCTGAGCCAGTGGTTCTCAGACGGTGGCCCCCGGGCCGCAGTAGCAGCATCACCTAGAAACTTGTGAGACATGTACGTTCTGAACCCCACTGCAGACCTCCTGAGTCAGAAATTCAGGGGGTGACCCCCAGCGGTCCATTTGAAGGAGCCTCTCAGGGATTGTGATGCACAGGCGGCGTGAGAACCGCTGCTCCTGGGTCAGCCCTCGGGGGGCCGGTAATGGAAGGTTTCTTGGATGGCTTCCATCCTGCTTCCATCACTGAGCTTCCGGTAAGCGCACAGGCCGTGAGGGCTGCCCACTTCCCCTTTTTGATCTGAGCTGTGTAATGAACTGGAATGTTGTGTCCCTGGCTCTCTGGATCATGCGCCAGAGAGACGGTGAAGTGAATGACGGCCCTGAGCAGTCGTCCTAGATGTGGTCTCCAGTGCGCTTCTCTGTGAGCTCCGCCGAGAGCCCCTCAGCACTGGCCGACTCCGCCACTTTGTCACGTGTGGCGCAGCTCACGTCCCACACGGCTTCTGAGCCGGGCCACTTGGAACTTGGACCTGTTCTCTTGACTCCACTGCCAAAAACAAGTTAAAACATCCTTTAAAAATAAAAGAAATCCTGCAACATCTCTTTCAGAAAGCAGGAAAGATTAGACCCTCCTAGCTGAGTCCCAAAGCTCCTGTTCGCCCACTGGCAAGGTCTCATTTCCTTGCGTGGGAAGGGGACCATGGGAAGGCAGCAGTGCCAAACGTCAACAGGACGTCTTTCCTGAGAGGCCGTCAGCGCTCTCTGTGTATTGGAGTCTGTGGAGCACCGTTCACATCTCAATATTTCCCAGTCCTGATGCACACTCACGGCAGTTTTGCCAAATCCGAGAGTGAGCATCTGGACTTCTGGTGGGTGTGCCCATGCTAGAGCCTTCTTCCTTCTGCGCTGGCCCGTGTCATTTGAGTCTCATCTCAGACTGCAGCCATTCATATCACACTTTTAAGAGCCCGTTCTCCCTCCAGCTTTGAGCCCAGAATGAATATGTCCAGATGTGTCTCTCCAGACCGCTTTCTCTGTAGGTCTGCTCAAGGGGAAGAGCCTGCGTGTCCTTGGCATAGGACAGAAGCTATTTAATATTTATGAAGGGGGCCAGATGTTCAGGACGTTTCAGATCACATAGAATTAAGCACAGGCCCTGTCTTGGATAAAGTCACTCACAGACAAATTGTGAGCCACCAGGCCCTAGAAACAACAAATCGCCGACCACTTCTCCTGTATCTTAGGACCCGGTCAAAAGTGCTTTTTATTTAAAGGCTCCTCGTTCCAGGCGGGTCCCTGTCATCCAGTCCCTATAGCCCCAGCGTAAGCCAAGGGGCTGGAGAGGAAGATGGGCAGGATATGGAGGTGCCTCACTTAACCCGGCCGTATGGTTCTTCTCCTTCAGGGGGCAGCTCCACCAGCAGTGCTGTGAAAAGTGGACCCTGGTTAACGATGAGACCCAAGCCAAGATGGCCCGCATGGCTGCTGCAGCTGCGTGGGGCTTGGGTGAGGCCTCCCCCGCGGGCACCCCGGTCAAGGGAGGGAGAGGGAGGCTGGGGGCTCGCATTCGAGAAAGAAGGCACTGTGGCTCCGGGTAGAGACGTCAGGTCCACAAAAACATCCTGAAATCTGTATCCACCTGTCTCTATCCCACCTGTCCCTTCTACCTGATGACAGTGACTAACTTGTTAGACACAGGTAAAAATGGCCCTTCCTGGGGAAGCCAAGAAAACCAATGAGCAAGCATCAAAATTGAGATTATTTAGTGAGGTTTGTTTGGTATTGTTTATGGTAAACAAATTACTGGGCCATTTTTCTCTCTTTATTTAAATAAAATTCTAGAAGTAGAAATTTCCAACCTAGGGTCCTGGCTGCACTGTCATTAGCCTCTCTTCCTGTTTTCTGCTTTGCCCAAGGCCTCCAGTTTTGAGTCTACATCATGATCCAGTATGGCTTCTCCACCCATCATGTCTATACCCCTACCAGGAATAAAGAGAGAGGACAGCTTTCTGTCCCCTTTTATTTCTTAACTGTTATTGTAGAACTTCCCTAAAACATACAAAAATGAGAATAGGATAGTGAATCCCCATATGCCCTCACCTTCTCCAACAGTTATAAACATTTTGGTAGTTTTGTATTTTCCGCTCTCCACCTTGCTACCCAACGCTCCCCTACCTTACTCCAACTCCCTGAGTATTTTAAGGCAGAGATTTCCTTTTAGTCCCCACAGACATGTGTAGATTTCTGACACCGGGCCCCAGCTGGGAGAGGATTGCCGTCTATCCCAGAGATGTTCTCAGTAAGAGAAAGAATCCACAGGCTGTCCCAAGTGAAAGCTTCACCTATGGAGTCCAGAAGAAGGTTACGTAACCTTCTACCTCCATTCCATCCCTCTTGAGTCACGGAGCTTATATCCTTCCTGTTCATGAGCTCTGGGCTGGATCCAGAACATTTTTCAAAAACAAATTGCTTCCTGAGGAGTCATCGTTTGCTGTTTGCTTTTGCCCAGAGGCATCAAGAATGAATGAGCCGATAGTCTGGAGTGAAAGGCAGGAAAATGCCTTGTAAAATCAGCTGCCCTGCAGTTTGCAGCTAATGAGGCTATCTTTTCTGCAGATGGCCTTGGAAATGTTGGCGTGTGATACATGCTCGCCCCATCAGGGGAAGTGAATAGCTCTTCTGGATGCAGCCATTTCCCCAGTCTGCCCTGACACAGAGACTACCGTGCTAGGACCTAGCCCATCTCTCTGTTTTAACAGAGCCTCTTAAAATCTTTCTCTCCTCCCTCCTGAGGCACAGGTACTGCCGGAGTGAGGCGGGCAGACTATTTGTCTAATCCTGCCCCCTGTCTGGGTAACGGCCACTTTCAATTGTTTAGGGGAAAATGTAATTTCCAGTGTACCATTGAACCGTGAGCTGCTTTGCTAGCAGGGAAGAAAGCCATTCCATCTCACCTCGGGAAACCTGAGAGAGTTCTCTGGGTTAATGAGGTGCTACGTTAAAGCCTCTTGACTTGTAGGCGCTGCAGTCACTCAGTTTCTCCCATCGTTCACAGAACTCCCTGGAGCGGCAATGGAGTCTTGTGTTTGGAAGACAGATGTAGCTTTGTTTGTTAAATTGGCTCGCTCAACCCCATAGAGTATAGAGAGTCTGCAGGGTTTTGCTACATCAGGCACAAGTTTGTCTTGTTTGGAGCCCAAGCTAAATGCAACTAACAATGACAAGGCCTATTTGAGATGCTGCCGTAGCCCAGCAAGCTGACCCCCCTGACGCTTTTCTCTGTGTGTGTGTCTGTGTGTGCACGTGCGTGTGTGCAGGTCAGTGGGACAGCATGGAGGAGTACACGTGCATGATCCCTCGGGACACCCACGATGGGGCATTTTACAGAGCCGTGCTGGCGCTGCATCAGGACCTCTTCTCCTTGGCGCAACAGGTAAAAACTTAGGTGTGCTCAGCCCATCTGGCAAAGCAAAGCTGATTACAGGTGCCCTGTCGGTTCCTAGGCACGCAGTGCCTGCGGAGAGGGGCTAGTGTGCATCCGCTCTGGCGTTCGGCCCCGTGGGCTCACGGGAACCTAGGCTCTGGAGCGGAGGACTCAGAAGAAGACTGCCAGCACAGCCACCAGGGCCACTCTCTGCTGAGAGGGACCACGGAGTTCGGGAAGTTACCATTTACGTTGTTCTTGGGTCATCATTGCACACTTTGATCACTTTGCTAGCATTCGTCATAGTAGAGAGGAACTGTCTGTCTCACCCGAGGAGGAGGGGGACAGCAGCAGTGGCCCCCCCCCACCCCCCGCAGCAGGGGTCAGTCCCGGGCCTCTTCTAGCTCTGCAGGAGTGTCATGGGTGACCTTCCGGGAGAGCTAGCACCAGATTTAAGAATCCCGTGTTGGCCTGCAGAGTTAGAGTGAAGTAATCACATCCTGACGGGCGCCGGCCTGTCTGGGATGGGGTGCTGGGGTAAGTGACCTGAGCACCTAAGGGACGGGGACACAGTCCTCAATCTCAAACATTCGAGAAAGAAAAGCTCCGCATACAGGGTATTTAGTGGCTGAAACAGAAGTCCTAAGCCACAGTCCCTCGGGCATCCTCTGAGCTGAGCTGGGATTTACACAAGCAGAACTGAGACCAGGGCCATCCGAGTCGCAGGCACAGAAGCCCCCGTGGCAGATTTGGGGGTTCCTCTGCCAGGAGTGGAGGCGCTCCCTCATGAGGACAAGACGCTTAGGAGCCAGTGGCGACCACGTAGGGCTGGTGAGAGTGTGCACAGTTTAGGTTCACCAATGGGCGCAGCAAGGAAAAGATGAAAGAGAGCGGGTCCGCAGGCTGTCCTCGAGACACAAGAGCACAGTGCTCCGTCTCTAAGCCCGCGTGCTCCCTCCCTAGTCACCCAGGACTCGGGGTGGTAAGCTTGCGGTTCCTGTGCATTCTGTGTCTCCTGAGCAATCGGATTACGTTCTTTAGCCTTACAGATCTGGTTAAAGGTTTCATCCCTTCTTCGGTGAACTTTCCTCTTCCTCCCTAGAATTTAAGTGAAATGAGTAAGCTCCAGCTAGCTGGCAAGCCTGAAAAAAGCAGCACCAGCCCCGGCCCCCAAGCCCACAGCTCAGTTCTGTGGTTCTCCTCTTCCTCTTCCAGTGCATCGACAAAGCCAGAGACCTGCTGGATGCCGAGCTAACCGCCATGGCAGGAGAGAGCTACAGTCGGGCATATGGGGTGAGTGTCGAACGTTCTGCACGGGGCTGTTTTAGAGGCTCATTCCAGTCCTTTTTTCAGAGTGGCCGAGTGAGGACTCCCCGGCTGCTGGGAACAAGCCTGTGTATTCTTAGCAGATGCCCTGTCACCAGAAGGGATGATTGAAATGAATCCTGGCTTTTGGATTGTTCATGCGGTATTAAGTTGGAATGTGATTTGCTTCCATCAGGCCATGGTCTCTTGCCACATGCTCTCCGAGCTGGAGGAGGTTATCCAGTACAAACTTGTCCCCGAGCGACGGGAGATCATCCGCCAGATCTGGTGGGAGAGACTGCAGGTGAGGCTGCTAGAAAGCCCCGGGTAGCCCGCCCGCCCGCCCTCCCCCGTGCCCGCCCGCCCGCCCTCCCCCGTGCTCGCACACCCGCCCTCCCCCGTGCTCGCACACCCGCCCTCCCCCGTGCTCGCACACGCTCCCTGCCTCCCCACGGAGCCTGGGGCGGCATTCGTGGCAAAGCATGCAGAGGCCGTGCGCCTCAGCCCTTAGCGGTGAGCGAGGGACCAGCTCTGCGGCCCCTCTCACCCTTCTCTAGGAACACAAGAAAACGTCTGTAGTAAATGACACTTACAGACAGTCTGTGAGAATCGTAACCTCAGAATCAGTGGTTCTCGGCTTCAGCCGCCCGATCGGATGACCTGCAGGGATTTTTAAAAATCTGGATCCGCAGGCCACTTCCCAGACCAAATAAAACAGAATTTCTGGGGCTAGACCCAGGGTCTATCTCTTCACCCCCTGTAGATGCTTCCAGTATGTGGCCAACACAGAACCCTGCTCTAAATCCACTCGTTGGCTGCCTGCATCCAGCTTCTTAAACGGGGTTGCCTCATGTTTCAGCCGACTGACCCCTGCCGTTCACAGTTCCTCCGGTCATAGACATGCACAGTCTCTCTGCACACTCTTTTCTACCGACGTTTCCCTCATGGAGAAACTTCTCCAAGTCCTCCACCAGTGTTTTCATTGTACATTCTGATCATTTGAGCTGAGTCGCGGTCAGTTCCAGGTCTGGGAGTCAGCAGTCTTAAGTGTTCTTGGAAAAGACAGTTCTTCCATTCCTTCAGTCGGTAGGAGGGCAAGTTCATTTGCAAAGGAGAGAAAGCCTTCACTGTTCCGGAAGCTGCTTGTCCCCTGGGCATCATAATCAGCCTCCTTGGTTTTAGACTGTTCTTCTTGGCCCATCCACACCCATTTCCAAATTCTGTCTCCGGGCCAATCGGGGTCTGTGATTCCAGGCCCCTCGTAGGCTGTGACAAAACTTTTCACTCCAGGCTGCATTCCTGTCTGGGAAGCTCAGGGCACATTCCACTGGCAAGGAAAGCACAGCGGGCAAAGGAGCGCGTGTGAATACAGTCGTTCGTGCTCTGCAGCGAGCACACGCGGTTCTTTCATAGGTGTTATTAGCAATTATGAAATGCCCAGTGAGTGTTTGGATGGAAAATTATCTGTTGGACTCCAGAAAAGAATTCCACAAAGCAAGCATTTCCCACCTGACTTGTACACACCCCATTTTTTTTTAAGTGCCCGTAATGGGGTAAAAAGTTTCCAAATCAGAGATCTGATGAGTCTTCTGCCATTCTAACAAGGGAGGCTTTATCCAAACAGACCCGATGAGGGTGAAGTAAACGTGTCTTGGGGAGGGGAAACCTGCGTTTGACTTTACCATGTCCAAGACGCTCCCAGCATCTGAGGCCTTTTCGACTGTCCTACCTTGAGACAACAAGATGCATTTTGGCTTATAGGGAGCCAAATTATTTCAGCATCTGGAAGAAACTAGCAGATGGTGAGAAGTTCCCAAAACAGTCACTCAATGTACTTTTTCCTGTTTTCGTAAGTTTCCAAATCACTGTTGTCACACTTAATGGGATGGAAAGGTATGGTCCAAGGCCTGAAAATAAAAGCATGAAGTTTGTGGTAGAAACTTGGCTCTCGTGGGTGGCTTGCTGTCGGAGCGCTCACTGAGCCACCTCGGCTGGAGGGTGGCTGTTTTGTGGTCAAGTCACTGAAGTCGAAATCCCTTGCTGGAGTCTCCCGTGGGGCAGTTTGGGGGTCAGCCTGACTTGCCTTAGGTTCTTTATTTAGGCTCACACTGCATCCTGTCATATTTAAAAGCCTGCAACCCTTGTCGCTAAACTCTCAGACTCACCTCCATGAAGGACAGCTCCTTTGGTTCCATTTGTCTTTCAAATGGACAGATTTGCCAATGGAGCGACAAGCCCCATTCCCCCGGTGGTTTGTCTCGGAGTCTGAGTTCTCAGAGAGAAGGTAGAAAAGAAGAGGCCCACTTCCCCTCAGAAGTTTTTGATATCAATTTAGCCTATCCCTTTTAATAGAATGAATTCACTCTATTTTTTTAAAGATTTTATTTATTTATTTATTCATTTATTCATTCATTCATTCACTCACTCACTCATTTATTGGTTGATTGATTGGTTGCCAGATAGAGAGAGAGAAATCACAAGTAGGCAGAGAGGCAGGCAGAGAGCGGGGAGCAGGCTCCCTGCTGAGCAGAGAGCCCAAGGCGGGGCTCAATCCCAGGACCCTGAGATCATGACCTGAGCCGAAGGCAGAGGCTTTAACCCACTGAGCCACCCAGGCGCCCCTGAATTCACTCTATTTTTTTTAATTTTTTTTTAACATATAATGTATTATTTACCCCAGGGTACAAGTCTGTGAATCATCAGGCTTACACATTTCACAG